>ML789118.1:0-35646 GCA_009831015.1 Picea engelmannii | reverse complement strand
ACAACAATCTGAAATATTTATTTGATCAGCCAACCTTAAATGCCAGACAAATTAGATGGCTGGAATTTCTGTGTGAATATGACTTTGATATCAGGTATATCAAAGGGAAAGACAATAAGGTGGCTGATGCACTCAGCAGAAAATTGCATGAATTACATGCTACAGCTATTATCATGTACCAGACTAAGTTGAAAGGCAGAATTATGAAGGCTGCAAGTGCTGATTTGCAGTACAGAAATCTGGTAGCAAAGCTACAACAGTGTGAGAAACCACAGACCCAGGAAAGTTACACTTTGGGAACTGATGGTTTAATTCTGCATAAGAATAGAGTATATGTACCTAATGAATGAGAATTGAAGCTGGAATTTTTAAAGGAAATGCATAACGTGGCTTATGCTGGACATTCTAGATATCAGAAGACTGTGGCAGCAGTCAAAAGCCATTATTTTTGGCCAGGTATGAAGAAGGAAATTGTTGAATACATCACCAGATGTATGGAATGCCAGAAGGTCAAGGCTGAGCACATACACCCAGCAAGGTTGTTGCAACCTTTACCTATTCCTGAGTGGAAATGGGATGTGGTAACAATGGATTTTATCACAGGATTGCCCAGAACAAGCAAGCAACATGATTCAATCATGGTGGTGGTGGACAAGCTTACTAAAGCTGCCCATTTTATTCCATTGAAAACCACCCATAGAGCAGCAGATGTTGCTGATATCTTTCTAAAAGAATTTTCACGCTTACATGGAATTCCTAAGACAATTGTGTCTGATAGGGACCCAAAATTCACTTCGAATTTCTGGAAAGGACTGTTCAAAGGATTCAGAGCGAATCTGAACTTTAGTACAACATATCATCCTGAGTCTGATGGACAGACCGAGAGAGTGAACAGAGTAATCAAAGACATGCTGAGAATGTATGTGATGGATAAACCATCAAGGTGGGAAGACTACCTGCATTTGGTAGAATTCACCTACAATAATGGGTATCATACATCATTGAAGATGAGCCCATTCGAAGCACTTTATGGAAGAAAGTGCAACACTCTAGTGAGCTGGGATAATCCCGCTGACAGAGTAGTAGTTGGACCTGAACTACTCAAAGAGATGGAAGATCAAATGATCAAAATCAAACAGAATTTGAAAACTGCCCAGGACAAGCAGAAAAGTTACGCCGATAGTAACAGAACCCATAAAAAATTCAAAGTGGGTGACCATGTTTTCCTAAAAGTGAAAGCTAACAGCAGTTCCCTGAAATTGGGAAGTTGCGCCAAGTTGGCAGCAAGATTTTGTGGGCCATTTGAGATCCTGGAAAGGATTGGGCCAGTTGCATACATGCTTGCATTACCTACATCCATGACTGTACATAATGTATTTCATGTTTCACTGCTTAAGAAATATGTACCTGATGTTAATCATGTTATCGATTGGAATGTGATTCATGTGGAACCAGAAGGTGTCCTGCAAGTGCATCCTGTGCGCCTATTGGACAGGAAAAGAAAACAGCTCCGGAATCGAGCTATAGAGCTTGTAAAGGTCCAGTGGACCTGGTACGGTCCTGAGGATGCGACATGGGAGCATGCAAATGTTATGCGGGCAGAGTACCCGCACCTTTTTGAAGATTTTGAAAGGTTTGCAGAGATAGTGTAAGTTGCACTGAGGACAGTGCAAAAATAAGGGGAGGGGAATTGTAGTGTCCCCAAGGCCGAGCCCCGATGTAAACCATGATCTGAAAGAGATTCTAAATATGTGTTATAGGCTGGTGAGCCAAGTTTTGTATAAGCTGGTAGGCTTATGTATTTGATTAGGCCAGAGAGCCTAAGGGTAGAAGGCCACGAGCCTGGATTTTGTATCTGTATGTATGCAACACTTCAATAAAATATAAAAACCGCCAGGTGCAGACCAACCACGATGAAAGAGTGATGGGAGACTGAGCATCCACAGAGTGGGCAAGGGATTAAGGGCTGGAAGGTGGGAAAAAGGGGTTGGGTGTTGAACCTAGGGGCTAAGCCTAGGGGGCTTAGGCTTGGAATAATATTTTAATATTATTTCCAAAAAGAGCCATGTACATATTATTTTACCCTAAGTTCTTTGGAAGGATGAGTGACTTCCAAATGTGAAGGAATGCGCTTCATGGGTGACAAGTGTCAACCCATGTGCATGCAGTTAAAACTGCCAAAGAAAGCCGTGTTGGCGGTTCCACTCCCATTTTTGTCGACTACTGCATAGGTTCCTCCTCGATTCGACTGGACTGTCTGAGCATGAATGGGTCAAACCTTTGTAGAGATACCCTCGTGCATCTTCTGAACCGTACACCCCTTAAACCGGAAGCCTGTGTAGACTTTGGGAAAAAGTTTATGTTTGTTCCGGAAAGCTGTTTCATCCTCCGAACCGGAAAAAGGCCTGTGTCGTTCTGAGATAGCCCATACATTCTTTTCTGAACCATCAAGCCTGTGAGTGGAATCTCTGTACACCTTGTGAAATCTCGAAACCGAAACCGTGAGTCTATTTCGTGATTGCTGAGCCTGTTTGGGAAGCCCATGTCTATTTCCCAGTTGGATGTTGTGGCCATGTAGTGCTGGAATGCGCATGGCTTACTGGCCAGTGTGAACTCGTGCTTAGCCTATGTGTAACCTCTCTCCAGGTGAGGGAGGTGATTGTGGTTTGAAGAGGCAGGTTGTCAGGCCTGCGAGCAACTCTTTCTAGGTGAAAGAGCTTGCTGGGAAGTGTTTTATTCCAAAGAGTGTCCACCACCAGCTATGGGCTCTGAGACTTCCTGATCCGGCCTGTTTCCGAGACCCAGAAGGGGAGGTTAGCACCGATGGACTATGCGTGTGAAGGTGTATACTCTCGGGCGGAACAGGCATGTGGGGAATGAGGGTCTGCTAGTAGTGGGCGTAAGATGGCATCTTTGGGAAGAATCCTTCTAGATATTTCTATGATGTCTTCCCTGTAATCTCAGCCTAGCCTAGGATCCCTTGCCTTGGGGTGGATCTCGGTTCCATCTCAGGGGTGACCCACTGTTGAGCTGATGAATAGTGTGGTCTAAGGCTGGGAGGTTAGTGGAAGGCCTGCACTTGGTTGGTGAATTCTACAGCTGTTCAAGATAAGTACCTAAATTATGTTATTATCCCATTTGGAATGACTGTGTTGTTCATGTATCATGTTTTTCCGCTATGTAAATGAGTTACTGTTGAATTCTATGGAATGTTAAATTATAGCAGTAACCAGATATGTTTCACTCTATGATTTAAATGTGTTTAATTATGTTAAATGCATGCGCTTATAAGGTCTGTACAAATTATGTAATCAATCATGTATAGAATGGTAACTGAGAGGTTTGGAAACCTCGGTAGTGAAAGGGTACACTACAGTATGTTTTCATCTAATATATAAAGAAACATAGTTTTGTGTATGTATCCCTAGGGAGAGGGTGAACCATGTATATCTTGTTGTTCTTTTTGGTTGACGTTGTGTTATTTTCTATATGTTATATTGTTATTGCATTGTTGTGTTAGATAAAAGATATAACATGGTGAAGTAAGCTTAGGAGTAGTAAAGAGTATCTAGATTGTTGTACATTGTTGTCCTGGATCCACTTTACATTTCCTATGGTTCTAGACACTTGTGTCCTGCAGCCCCCTATCACTACTTGAGGTGAGACTGCGTCTACTTCACAGGTGTTGCCGAAAGGGCCGGTAGTTAGGGTTTGTTGGTGCACTATAAGAGGTGAACCTTGGGTCTTCCCCTGTGCCAACATGCATAACCAAATAAATTTATTCCTAGGATTGAATATCAAAGTAATGGATACATGGAAGAGATTGTAGAAGTTGGTTGAGATAATAAAAAGCTACTAGAAAAGTAATGGAAATTGAAATTGGATTTCAAGAAGCATGTATTTACTTAATGTGAATATTTTTCCAAATAGAGTCAAGGTTTGGAGAAACCTTCCCAAATGATAGAGATAAGTGCTAGAGGTGATTGTTAGGAAAGGAAGAGTACTAAAAAACATTATAGTTCCTATTCATACATGCACAAGCACATTTGAAGTGAAATAGTCTAGAAAGGTAAAAAGAGGTTGATATTATTAGCAAGGCATTAATTAATAAGCATAGGAGCACTCTAGTGGAGAGTGTTGTGTGAAGGGTTTCTAGCAGGAGGATAAGATTACACTAATGAGAATTGTGTGAGTCTATTCTATATTTATCCTTGGGTCCATTAGATAGGGAAGCAGGTCAATATTGTATACTCGTCTGAAGCATCAAAGAGATGAAAAACAAAAGTACAGGGATGCAGAGAAGGAGATGTATGGTTGGAAAAGGTCTAAGGAAGACTAGAGGAATATTAGTATTTAGTATGAATAGTTTGCAAAGGAAAAATAAATAGATCCTATAACATAAAGCATGGATCCATTAGGTGAAGAGTGTTATTGCATGCATAAAAAATTAAGGAGGACTCAACATCCTTGAAGGAAGAAATATAGTGAAGGCTACAGAGCTTGTTGCAAGAGAAGGGAAAATGGTATCACAAGATGAGGTGTGACTCATGGAGTGGATGAGTATTCTCTATGTGCAAGTATGGGAATGCATGAAAAAATAATTTTTTGGGTATGACATAAAAAAATTTGTCTGAAAGTACCCCAAATCAAGGAGTTTTCCTCTATTATCAGAGTGCATAGCAAAAGTAGGGTACAGGTGCAAATGGAGGATGTGTAGCATTCACTTTGGAGAAGAGTGGTATTGAGTGGTGAATTAGTCCTTCACAATGAATCACTAAATGAAGTATTTAAAATTTAGCAAAGGCATAAATGGCAAAGAGTATTAAAAATATGACATAAAATAAATATTTCAAAATGTTGAAATGCTAGTCAATGATAATGGTGTTTCGAGACTAGTGTGGTAAAGGAAATGGAAGTGGATAATTAGATTGCATTGTTAATATTTAGTTGGAATAGTGTATGTTACAATACTATGGAAATTAAGAATTATTTCGAAACATATGTTGGGACAACTTTTCTTTACATAAAGGAAGCATTTGTGAGATGACAACACTAGTGGATCTAGTGGCTAGAAATGAAAAATGGAAAAGTGGGGGCTTGGATAGCAAACTTAGAATAGGGGCCAGTGGTAAAAAATTAAGTAGAATGGAAATGCATATGGGTGGTGAGGTTCTACAGAAATTGAAAGTCATCCATCTACATCAAAAAACAAATAATTAAACTAAATATGAAATAGATATGCATTAAACTGCATGATAAAATCGATGCATGGTGAATATGATAAATATAGAATGCATATACAAGAAATAGGCATGATAATATTAATGATTAATTCATATTGATGTGCATTGGTGCATGTCAAAATGCTTGAACATGTATATGGTGTGAGTGTATACTAAGAGTAGTCTGTTGATATATCATGATGAAAAATGATTATATCATGATGATATTATTTCTTATGGAATCCATCCATATGAAGACATATGAGGATGGTGCGAATGTTGATCAAGAGGTTGGTGAAGGGATATCGTGAGCTTCTACCAGGCACCATTTGATCAGGTAGCATCAAGTAAATTGATAACAACCATACATGTATGCAATTGGGGTTTCTTATATTGCACAAAATAATGAAGGGAATTGAGGTAACAATTCCCTCATTTAAGCTCTCAATATTTGAAATGATGGAAAGGAAAGAGGACTTGAGTATGCAAATATTATTCTATGATTGAATGCATTTATGAAAAATTAATTACATGTTGTGTTATGTTGGTTATGAGATCATAACCAAGACAAAATATGATACATATTATTGCGGTATCAATGAATGTCATGTATATATGGTATTCCAGAATCAATGCAAGGATGCATTGGGTGAATATGGCCATGGGATTTCATACATTGATAATAGTTGAATGAATTGAAAATTTTGAGTGCTAGTAATGCATGTGTGAGGAATGTTGGTTTTATTCCATTTAATGTGAATAATAGTTGGAAGTGGTGAAATTTTTAGACTAATATAACTCTAAAAATCACTTCATGGATTGAATGCATATGTTGTGGTGGATGATAGTCTCATTCTAGATAATACGATTAATGGTTGAATCCCATTTTTTAAAAATGAATAATGGATAAAAATGATTGAATTGCTAACAAATTTCAATTCTGTGACCATTTCATGAACTGTTGGAATATGCTTGAGTGCTAACAATCTTGTTGGTTGCAAGAAAGTTGATAAATTGTAGGAAGAATGGTATTGGATATGGAAATGGTGTAAGCCCATAAGGAAGATCAATTCTTGCTATTTCAAGAGCCAAACATCTTAAGAAGAAATATTTCACTTGGGAAAAATTGGTTTCTTGTGCGAAACCAAGTTCAAAATAAATATGTAAAATTGTTATGATGATATCTGATGATGAATGTATGTGTGTGACATAGATAAGGTTATGGCTATTAAAGATGAAGAAGCTATCGTTATGACACTATAACCCTTTGATTTCCATAAGTTACAAATTTCTAGTGAAAAGTGTGGTAGTGATTTGGTGCTTCCCTTATGCAAGAACACCTTGGAAAACGATGGATCACCTGAGGGACTATGTAGAATTGAAGGGGATGTTTGAGCCTGGAGGGTGAGGATGGAAAGGGGGAGGGAAATCCATAATGTATATGACATAGTGGCTGGAATAATGAGTTTGTGCCAAAAAAGGAACAGTGAGCTAAATTATTGTTGTGGTTTCTCGTGAAATAGAGCGATAACCATATGAATAAGTGATTGTAATCACTGAGTTAATTATGATGAAAGATGGAATTGATTGTTGTTCAATGCGTTTTAAGTTTTCCCTTATTCCTTGTTGCTCATTACACCTAAATGACGTCTTTGTATCTATGTTTTTATGGGACTGCATGCTTTGGTGTGTTTGTTTAGTCTTCACTATGTATGGTTAAGTTGATTGTGTTGTGTTTTGATTGTTATTGGTCAGTTAAATTAGGTTGTATGTCATGACAGTGTATTTTTATGTTAAGATGTTTTGAAGGAGAAACAATTGCAACTGTTTGATAAGCTGGAGATTCCATTATCACAACTAGAGTTCCTGGAGCTACAACTCAGATACTTCTTGTCTGACCTGGTACTAGAACCTTGGAAGGTAAGTGGTACAACCTAAGGGACTATAGTGCAGAGAAGGGTACACTTCCTTGGGTTGTGAAGTTTGAGGAGAATAATAGTTTATTTGTGGGAATTTCTATGGAAATCAATAAAGTACAAAAGATACTGCAAGTGGATTTCTTGGAGCCACAACTCAAATACTTCATGTCTGACCTGGTACTTGTAACTTAGAAGGGAAGTAGTACATCATGAAGGATTGCAGTGAAAATAAGGGGTACACTTCCTTTAAATTGTGTAGGTTGAGGGGAAAGAGATTTATTGGTTGGAATTGTTGTGGGAAACGACAAATCATGAACAATATTGCAACCAGATCCAGAGAAAGGTGTTGTGGGACATGAAAAAATGAAATATTGTTGGTTGGAATTGTTTCCAGAATAATGAATTGTGAAATTATCTTACACGGGATTAGGCCAAGGAACCTAAGTATCTATGGTCTTTTGGTCAAAGTGCCTATGTATGTATATTTTATTGTGCCAAGGTTCCTATGTATCTATGATTTTGGGCCAAATATCCTATGTAATTTTGTTTAGGTTGGAATGCTTGTATGATTTTGGGTCAGGGAGCCTATATGATTGATTAGTGGCCTAAGAGACAAAATTGTAAAGTGAATGAACACATGTAGGGTGTTCTGCACTCAGGATAGTGCAAAAATAAGGGCTAAGGAATGTAACATCACCATTTTTAATTCCTGTGAGTTATAATGTAATTGTATAAATTTAGGATGGTAAATTCAAGTCAAGAAACAAAAGGGAGGAAATTCATATGACCAAGGGGGCAATTTTTTAGAAAATCACGTTTTTTCATGGAGAGTAGTTTTTACTTGCATATATTGGACAAAAATATAGGAGATGAGTGTTCATAAGAGAACCAACCATGTTGGGCTTGAAGGAAACCATTGATGGCTTATTTTTTATGTTGAGAAAGAGGCCCATGTTCCCGTAAATCAGGATGTAATCTTGTGAAGTGTTTTTATGTTGAGAAATAGACTTAACAACCTTGTGTTGGATGTTGTGATAATTTATATAATAGATGGGAGGTTTTATAGTCAAACAGGAGCACTAAAGAGCTGGAGGGAAGTGGGAAGGCCTGAGGGACTGTGTGTAGTGAAGGGGGATCCCATTCCTTGGGTTGCAGGTTGTGTGAAACAGATTGGAACCCAGGTTTTGGGGTTGCTATGTGTGGAGAGAGCATATCCATAGGGTCGTATCTCCTTGTGGACTCATAGCCTGAACTCAGGGGTATCTTATTGTTGAAATAAAATGAGAAGCAATGCTTATGTATGGGACGCTCGTCCTTCGTATGTAGCAAGTTGGTTATCTATTAAAAAATAAGTTATCTATTGTGTTTATCATGATATTCCATTGTGTAAATGGTTTATATGGATGTTGTTTGTTTGTTGTTTGCTTGAAAAACTGCATTCCCAATTTAATATAATGGAATATCAAGCAATATTGAGGGGGGGGGGTGTGAATCAGTATTGCCTACTTTTTCTTTCTAACTTCATCCATATTAAGCACACATATTAATTATTCAATTTAGCAATATATGATGAAAAAAAAAACCTTATGAACACAATATTTTATCATGGAACCCAACAGGGAAAACCACCAACACTTTTCTATTAACTTTAAAATTCATTTTCTTACAAGTTACATAGAAGGAAGATATTTTTCCTTTTCGATCAGCACCAACAAATCATGATGTGCCCACACCTTTTTTCACCAACAATAACCGGTAGGAGGCTATGACCCCCTGTTTAGTCAGTTACAACTAACAAGGAAGAACCAAATCCCTCTTTTCACCAACACCAACTAGTAGGAGGATTCGACCCCCTATTTAGTCAGCTACAACTGAAAAGAAAGCACCAACTCTCTCTGCAGGCTTCAACCTTTCTTTTCACCACCCAACCACCCTTATTTTAGAATGCAATACAATCTCTTATGTACTTCATTGAATTTGACTCATTCAACCCTTTTTGTAATTTCTACTTATCTGTTGCAACCTTTGCTTGTATGGTCTTCTATATCAAGTACTGGATTGCATAATTGTTTCTCTATCTTCTTATGTTATTGATATTCAATAAGACATTAACAGGCACCTTAGAACGAACAATTATCCATCTTAGAATCTGCTCCTATTTTTTATTTTCTAATATGAACCACATAGACACTCTCTTCTCACCACTTTTTTTCGTTTATATAATCTTCAAATTGGTGTGAGATATAAAACATTGTGTCCCTTTATTTTAACCATTGTACCTTTTCATTTAAAATGATAATCTTAACTTTAATTAATATCATTTTCCCTTTTTATTCCTTATTCATGTTTTCATGATTTAACTCTCTTTTAATCATGACAGTGTATCGTTTCATTTTTGTCATGAGTTGATCACAGACATGGATCGACTCATTAGATCGTACTCATGTTTCTTCTTCATTCTCAATTCACCAATAGACCATATTTGATCATCTATCGATTCTCTATATTGTTCTGGTGTAACCTTTTGTTGAATGAAATTTGTATGAGGCGCTCCCTTCAAACCATTTTCATATGACCAATGGCACAAAACCACATGCTTATAAATTTAGGTGATGCATTACAATCTACCCTTTCAAATATTTTTACCATATTACCAATGGTCATGACCTCACGTTTAGGCGATACGAGCACATGAGCTCTTATCAATTCAGCAACCATGATTCATTCTCTCGATGAGATGGAAAATTTTGGGGACTTTGGGTCTTCTCCCTTCTGGACTTTCAGGTTTGAAAACCTTTAAAAATTTTTGAAGTAGATTTCTCCGAAATAGATTGGACGATCATGATTAATTCTGGAAACCATATCAATCGTTAGTTTTGATCCTTACACAACTTAATCTGATGATTGAGTCTTAATAAACAAATGAGATGTATGGATACTATATACTTCATGACTTTGTACTTCACGTATTCCAGTCTTTGTAAATATTTTGAATAAACGACGCATGTCCATAATCTCCAATGGATGAGAATACTCCCAAAGTGTTTCATTAGATCAGACAACTCATGTGTATTTAGGAACTTCGGCCTTCATGACTTTGGAGGTTCGGACATTACTGCTCTATTTTCCTCCAAAGTGATTACCTGTTGAATAAGTCACAACATCATGGAGACTGCTTGTTGTTAGTTAACCCTCCCCCTTATACTATCCTTCCATAACACTTGATCAACACTTGAGAGTGCATCCAAAGTGATATTCATATATGACGATTCACGTCCACTTTGGGACTTCAGCGTTCAGGACTTCATAAGTTTAGAGTATTTTCTAGTGGTGAAATATCCTGAAGTAAAGCTCCTGGAGTGACATAAACTGCTTACATCACTTGCTAACATGTCACGAGCTGAGTAGCTGTCACGTGTCACTCTGTTTTCTGATTTACATGTGCTTGAAATGCCAATTTCAACTTGACACTAGTCATTATATGATTGTTCCACATGTCCTTGCTAACGTGCTCTGCTGACGTGGTCTTTCAACATGTTTTGTCACATGTTTTGGCTTATCGTGGTCTACTAACATGGTCCTTAATGACATCATTCAAGATGACATGGACCTTAATAAGTGTCTTACTCCTTGACTTCAGAGCTTTGACTTTCGGGTTTATTCGTTGTATGTTGTGGCCAATCTTCCAGTCTATGAAATGGCGAAATCCAGGCTAAGGGTGCTAGATCCTCTTCCAAGGCCCATATCACATGTGACCTCGAGTTATGACCCAGGGATCAATGCCTGAGTGTTTCACAATTTCACGTTTCACAACTTCGAACTTATCTCTTCGCAATTTCTCTGAATCACGAATACCCAAATTTGTTAATTTGGTGCCATGTGCCCGCCTTCCAACCGATGTCTAGTATCTCTTTGAAACATTGGACTTCAATATTTTAGGATTCTTGACTCCTTGACACTCCAAATCCTCTAATTCCCAACTTATGAAGAAACTCATAGCTAATCGTTGTGCCACTTATCCCAGATCTAATGGTCGAGATCATTCGTCATCAGATTGACAGTTATTTTCGCTTTGACCAAAATGTAGAGGGCCTGACAAGTCATCCCAGGCTGCAACCTAGTGAGATTCTTGTGAATTCCAAACACCTAGAGCTCCCACGATACCTTTTCACTATGCATCGATAGGCTATGGAGAGTGTTATGTATATAAACTTGTATAAGTATATTTTCACTTCCAATGTGGGATAAATCCCGTTACATGAGATAATCAACGTCGTCAATTTCTTGATCGGATGGTTGTTGAGGCTTCTAGCCTTTACCTATGCATCGATCAACTTTGTAGCCTTTCCATTGATCCCGACGACATTTCTACAATATGTTCTTGCTTATGAGATTTTGATCATAGAATCATTTTTTATCTTATCGTGATCAACAATAATTATGAATTTCTTCTACTACCTGATATACTGTGCAATGTGATCTTACTTCTGATCTTTGATCTTCATACTATTCACTTCTCTTGTTTTCTCCTCCTCCCGAGATTTCACTATAGATATATGCACACTGTTTGAAATCATTTGATAACTGATATACTTTTTGACATCAATGAAAATCTCATCTTTGGTAATTCAACATTAACAAGAGATCATCACATTGACTATTGACATCAATGACAATATATCCAACAATCTCCCCCTTTTCCAGTGAGGGAAATACACTAACTTCATATACAAAACTCCCCCTATGAATATGCTTTCCTCTTATGAATTTTTTCCTTTTATGAAGTTTCTCTCCCCCTTTGACATCAATGGAAAAGGGTTTCTTCTCCTATGATCTGTCTCTATAAGTACTTCTCTGACCACTGGTAACTCCTCCTACAATCAACCTTTTTCTGTCATAATTGAATGACTCCTTTTGTTGTTGATTGTTATCTTCCCCTGAATAGGTGCCAATTGATGCATCATTTTCTTGACAAATTTAGGTAGGAAGAAGGATTACTCCCTATTTTTTCCTGATATATTCAAATATGTATCGGTTTAAGGGTTTTTAATCCTATGGTAAAGCTCTGTATGTTACTGACCAAACTGAACTTGGGTAACTCTTCGTACATACATGTTCTTCCTGCCATAGTTGAATGACTCCTTTTGTCGATATGATTTCTCTCTATTTCTGACTACTCTCTGTAAATGCGTTGAACCTGCACAGAATATATCTAGATAGAAAATACTACACACATTTACAGAGAGAAATTGAGAAAGAAGAAGCAAGATAGAAAGAATGGAAGAATTCTCATTAACCGTATTCCACACTCAAAAAAGTGAATAATTTACAATATATATAGGATAAATGAGTAACTAATGATCCATAGTGGTGGTCTAGATTGATCTGGACACACACCAACAATTATAAGAGTAAACTGCCACCTAGTCTAGTCTCTCAGGTAGTTACGGGAGTGAACTTCCACCTAGCTGAGTTAACTAGTCAACTAGTCTTTAGTTAACTGACTGAATAAAGAGTAGTGAGTTGGTGATGATCCCAATGTTTCATGGTGACAAAACCAATTCAATATCTAAACTAAACTCAACTAGTCAAACTAAAGTGTCAACTGAAAGAGAATATTCTCTAGGTGGAATAGTCTCCCCTAAAATATAGGAGACTAGATAATGACTAATTATGACTAATAAACAAGTAAAAACCTTAGGAAAAATAAATCCTAGGTGTGTGTTTAGTAATTCCAACGCCCCCCCTAAACATCACTATGGTGAAAATAAAGAATGGGTCTCGGCTACATGGCCATGTTAGGTACCCAAATAAAAAAGATACACTGAACTAAATGAGGAAAGAGGGGAAACCTCATGGGAACAAAACGCCCCCTCAAATTACAATGCATAAAATACAAAATGATAAGGAACAAAAGGCAGTTGCTAAGCAACCATGTCCTTCACCCCAAGAATACCTCGCAACTATGCAAGTTTGTGCTCTTTGAAGATTTTTTTGAAGATGTAGATGTATGCACAGATCTGATGAAGTATATGTATCATTGATATTTCCACACATATCCACTTTATCTTCTTGTAATGAATAATATCCAAATAAAATTTGGATGAAATTTTGAAAACCGTGCGGACTTTTCCAGAAAAATCTTGAAATTTTGTTGATTTTAAATCAATCATAACTTCACTTTCCGGACTCTATTTTAGACGATTTTGTTTTTTGAAATTGGATATTTTCCTGAGAGGAATTCAAATATCCAATTTTCTTCTACAATTTTTTCTCAGAAAATATCATAAATCCCTTTTTGATTCCTGAAATGCATGCATGGTGCATGAAAAAGTGTCTACATGTGACTCTTGAGATGCATGCCATATATCTTCCACATGAATTTCAGAAAACAAATCTGAAATGGAGTAGACATCATCTTCTATTAATGGAATACAAATTTCTGCAAATACTTTTGTAGAAGACTCTTCATAATAAGAGGCTTGATCTTCTGATGGCTTCTATTCTGGCTCTATCTGTTCGACCTCTTGCATGAAATCTTCAAAATATTCTTTATTCCCAAATAGAACCTCCAATCTGGTCCATAATTCATTTGGAGTTGATCCTTTTGATTCTTCATATACTTAATGGAAAAGTTCAGGAGAAACATACATGCCGATACTT
This sequence comes from Picea engelmannii, assembly GCA_009831015.1. NCBI lineage: Eukaryota > Viridiplantae > Streptophyta > Pinopsida > Pinales > Pinaceae > Picea > Picea engelmannii. The sequence continues at coordinate 21,842 of ML789118.1, read as the reverse complement.
CCTATGGCCATATCTTGTCTATTGAGAAAGCCATTTTTCTCATCGACAAAATCAAGATGTACTTCCATTTCCATAGTTATTTGGTAATATCCTCTGCATCTAAGATGAAGCAGAATTTTTTTCTTCCATTCCAAATAGTTATGAGGCATGAGAAGTATTTTCAGCTAATAATCCATCTTTTTGTTGTCTTCAATCTTTTGTACCTGCAAAAAATGATTTGGTGTAGCTTTTTCTTAGCATTCCATTGGCTCTGATACTATGTAAATGTGTTGAACCTACACAGAATAGATCTAGCAAGAAAGTACTACACACATTTGTAGAGAGAAATTGAGAAAGAAGAAGCAAGATAGAAAGAATGGAAGAATTCTCATTAACCGTATTCCACACTCAAAAGAGCGAATAATTTACAATATATATAGGATAAATGAGTAACTAATGAGCCATAGTGGTGGTCTAAATTGCTCTGGACACACACTAATAGTTACAAGAGTAAACTGCCACCTAGTCTAGTCTCTCAGGCAGTTACGGGAGTGAATTGCCACCTAGCTGAGTTAACTAGACAACTAGTCTTCAGTTAACTAACTGAACAAAGAGTAGTGAGTTGGTGATGATCCCAATGTTGCATGGTGACAAAACCAATGCAACATTCAAACTCAACTCAACTAGTCAAACTGAAGTGTCAACTGAAAGTGAATATTCTCCAGGTGGAATATTCTCCCCTAAAATATAGGAGACTAGATAATGACTAATTATGACTAATAAACAAGTAAAAACCTTAGGAAAAAGAAATCCTAGGTGTGTATGAAGTAACTCCAACACTCTCCATCTTTGTTTATGAAAAGGTATCTTTTCCTGACAAGGTTTCTTCCCATGTTGATTTACTAACTTCTTATCTCAGTTGATTGAGATTTTTGTGTTTTCAAATGAGTAGTCTTTCTTGATAAAAACATTTGTAGTGATAGAGTATTTTCAAGATTTAATTTAATTAATTTATTATTTACTAACCAAAACTTCCCTTGAGATTTTACTGACTCTTCTTCCCCTTTGTTTTTGAAAGGGTAGCTTTTTCTTCCAAGGTTTATTTTCTTGTTATTTCTGCAGGATGTCATGTACCTCATTTTGTCCATCAGAAGCATGTTTTTGTCGCTGTCTTACTGGAACACTACACAATTGTATCTCATCTTATTAAAACAACTTTTGGATATGCCCATTGATTCTCATTGGTCTCTAACCAGATGTATTTGTTTTTATCAAGATGTCCCTCCCTTTTTTTATTATATATATATATATATATATATATATATATATATATATATATATATATATATATATATAGATATAGATATAGATATAGATATATTGTACATTGCTCTAAAAGTTGTTTGAGACAACTTCATACTATTCTTGTCACATGACTGACATTATTTTTGCAACAATCAATTTCACTCTTGTTTACTTGTCCAGTATTGTCTATCCACTTCTGTGAGTGTCCTGGTTTCTTGAACTTTGTTCTTTGATCATTTATTATTGCAGTTTATTTTTTCTTCCTTGTTTCATTTACTCCTTTTGTCTTATTGTATGAATCATTTCTCATTGAATGTTTTCTTGAGTTCCAACAGTTATAGGATTTGTGGCCATATCCAACAAAACTATAGCATCTCATAGTGTAACACTATTTAGCAATATGTCCAACATGATTTCAGTTCCAACACCTTATACTGTTGTTGAACCTAACAACTTGTTTTCTTCCATGATACCTACAATCCAAGGCTTTATGACCATATTCATTACAAGAAAAACAATAACTGTTAAAGACAATTTCATACCTTCTTTGATTCATCCATGAAGGCGTGTCTCTTCTCAACTTGCTTTGAGGTCTATGAATAGATTTTGGATGTCTTCCATGATATGATCTTCTCAATTTTGTAGTGTTTCTTTTATTTCTTGAGCATGAAGAACCTGAGTCATACTTGCTTTCACTTTTTGCAAATGAAAGAGTTGTGTCAAACCTATCTTCATCTTTTGAAAATGAAGGAATTGTGTCAGACATGTTTTCATCCTTTACAAATGAAGGAATTATGTCACTTTCACCTTTTACAAATGAAGGACCTGCATCATATTTCTTAGGAGTACTGATCTTCCTTATTGTATCCAAGGCCAAATTTCTCATTTGGTGATCTCTGACTATCCAAGATCTCATCCAGGGTCATGGAGTTGTTCAAGAACTTGATTTGGTTGTCTGACTTCTCAACTTTATTTCTAAGATTCAAAACTTCTCCTTCCATCTCATGACATGATTCTTCCTTTTTTTCCAACTGGTTCCTTACTACCTCTTCTCTCCTTTTGGATTCTTCAAGTTGGATTTTAAGATTGACATAGATTTCCTTTAGCTCTTTTAGATCTGCAAGGTTTTTTCTTGAGACATCAACTTCCTTCTTTTCTTCTTTTTATTGACTGATTTCATTTTTCAGTCTCTTGATTTCCTCTCATTTCTCTTCTAACTAATTGTTTTTCTCATATATGATTTTCTCATTGTCTTTGAGAATTTCCTTTATTTCCAAGATATGATTTTGAATCTTTTCAAGAAATTCTTTAGTGTAGTCATGAATATAGCTATAGTCTGAATCATTATGGTCATAGAGGTATTCACATAGACTCTAATAAGCCTTTTGTTTGACCTTTTATAGTTCTTCTTCTAATTCTTTCATGGGATAAATTCTAATAGAACATTCTTCTATTGTATCTAAATCTTCTTCTTTAATTGCGTGGGAGAATTCAATATCAACATTATTGCAATCAAAAGATTGTCGAGAGTCTTTACCTTTATTGATGGTTGAGTCTTCTATTTTTATTTGATACATATTCTTTGGAGGATGAGTATATTATTTGAAGGTATCATCACTAGACATGTCATCCTCAACATAAATATGAGTAATAGGACTTGATCCTTTAATTATGTGTACGTGGTCATATCCAAAGGCAAATTTGTTCGAGGGAGATGTTGTAGACTGAGAAATTTATCAAGGGATTTAGTCCCTTTATTGAATTTCTCAACAATCTTAAGTTGATCCTTTAATTGTTACACCTTTGTTTATACTTTCTCAGTTCGTCCAAAGAACTTTCAAGCTCATCTTCCATATTGAATTCTACTTCAATGTCTGAGTATTCTTCAAAAAAATATTCATCACTACAATTGTTGTAGACTGAAATTTGTTCTGATTGAAATGCTTCATTTGACTTCTCATCTGAGTAGAGGTATTTTATTTTGTCCCAAAGTTCCTTTACAGAGTTACATTCACCTATCGTTTCTTTGACATAATTAGGTAATCCATGAAGGATTGTATTCATTGCCATTGATTTACTTTTCTTGGATTTCTTTTGAGTTGGAGTCTTGACTCAGCTTGGTGGGAAGTAATCAGTGATTACTGAATTCCATACATTAGGTACCAATGCCTCAAGATGACTTTCCATTCTTGTACTCCAAAATATGTATTCTACTTTTCTAGGTATTGGAGTTCCATTCTTAGTGTAAATCGTTTGTCCATCCATGTGTGCTTAATTTGATCTTCCTTTTAGTTTGTTATACTATTCTTAAAGGAACCTTCTCTCTAATACCAATTGATGGAATATCCAACAATATTGAGAGGGGGGGGTGAATCAATATTGCCTACTTTTTCTTTTTAATTTCATCCATATTAAGAACACATATTAATTATTCAATTAAGCAATATATGATGAACAAAAAACCCTTATGAACACAATATTTTATCATGGAACACAACAGGGAAAACCACCAACACTTTTCTATTAACTGCAAAATTCATTTTCTTACAAGCTACATAAAAGGAAGACATTCTTCCTTTTTGATCAACACCAACTGATAAGGACACACCCACATATTTGTTCACTAGCACCAACTGGTAGGAGTCTACGACCCCCTGTTTAGTCAGTTACAACATACAAGGAAGAACCAACTCCCTCTTTTCACCAACCCTGAATAGTAGGAGGCTTCAACCCCCTATTTAGTTAGCTAAAACTAACAAGGAAGCACCAACTCCCTCTACAGGCTCCAAACTTCCCTTGTACCACCCAACCACCCTTATTTTAGAATGAAATACAATATATTATGTACTTCACTCAATTTGACTCATTCAACCATTGTTGTAATTTCTACTTGTCTACTGTAACCTTTGCTTGTATGGTCTTATCTATGAAGTACTGGATTTCATAACTATTGCTCTGTCTTCTTCTGTTCTTGATCTTCAATAAGACATTGAAAGGCACCTTAGAACCAACAGTTCTTCATCTTGGACTCTCCTCCTATTTTTGATCTTCTAATATGAACCACAAAGACACTCTCTTCTCACCACTTTTTTAGTTTATATAATCTTCAAACTGGTGTGAGATATAAAACATTGTGTCCCTTTATTTGAACCATTGTACCTTTTCATTTAAAATGATAATCTAAACTTTAATTAATATCATTTTTCCTTTTTATTCTTTATTCATGTTTTCATGATTTAACTCTCTTTTAATCATGACTGTGTATAAATTCATTTTTGTCATGAGTTTATCACAGACATGGATCGACTCATTATATTGTACTCATGTTTATGCTTCATTCTCGGTTCACCAACAGACCATATTCGATCATTTATTGATTCTCTGTATTGTTCTGATGTAACTTTCTATCGAATGAAATATGTATGAGGCTCTCCCTTCAAACCATTTTCATATGACCAATAGTGTAGAACCACAAGCTTAGCAATTTAGGCGACACATTACAATCTTCCCTTTCAAATCTCTTTACCATATGACTAATGGAGGTGACCTCACATTTAGGTGATACGAGCACATGAGCTCTTATCAATTCAACGACCACGATTCATTCTCCCGATGAGATTGACAATTTTCAGGACTTCGGGTCTTCTCCCTTTCGGACTTTCAGGTTTGAAAACCTTTCAAATCTTGTGGAGTAGATTTCTCCGAAATAGATCGGACGATCATGATTAATTCTGGAAACTAGATCAATCGTCATTTTTTATCCTTACACAACTTAGTCTAATGGTTGGGACTTAATCAACAATTGAGATGGATGGACACTATTTACTTCGCAACTTTGTACTTGATGTCTTCAAGTCTTTGTAAATATTCTGAATAAATCACGTGTGTCGATAATCTCCAATGGATGAGAATACTCCCAATTTTTTTCATTAGATCAAATGACTCGTGTGTATTTCAGAACTTCAGCCTTCGGGACTCTGGAGTTTCGTACATTGCTTCTTTATTTTCCTCAGAAGTGATTACCTGTTAAATAAGTCACAACAAGACAGAGACCACTTGATGTTAGTTAACACTCCCCCTTATACTATCCTTCCACTGCACTTGATCAATGATCAAGAGTTCTTCCGAAGTGATATTCAAATATGATGATTCAAGTCCACTTAGGGACTTTAGAGTATTTTCTAGTGGTGAAATATCCCGAAGTAAAACTCCCAGAGTGACGTAAACTACTTACATCACTTGCTGATGTGTCATGAGCCCAATATATTCCAAGTGTTACTCTAATTCATGATTTACACATGCCTGAAATGCCAATTTCAACTTAAAACTTGTCACTATCTGACTGTGCCACGTGTCCTTGCTGACGTACTATGTCAATATGTTTTGTAACATGTTCTAGCTTGTTGTGGTCTACCGACGTGGTCTATCAACATGTTATGTATTTTCATGGTCTACTGACATGGTCTTCAATGACGTTACTCAAGATGACATGGACCTTAATACATGTCTTACTCCTTGAATTTGGAGCTTCGACTTTCAGGTTTATTCGCTGTATGTTGTGGTCAATCTTCCAATCTTTGAAATGGAGAAATATAGGCTAAGGGTGATAGCTCCTCTTCCAAGGTGCATCTCACATGTGACCTCGAGTTATTACCCAGGGCTCAATGCCTGAGTGTTTCACAATTTCACATTTCGTGACTTTGAAATTATCTCTTTGCAATTTGTCTGAATCACGAATCCTCGAATTCGTTAATATGGTGCCACATGCCCTCCTTACAATGGAAGGATAGGATCTCTTAGAAACTTTGAACTTCACTATTTCAGGATCCTTGACTCCTCGACACTCCAAATCCTCTGATTCTTATTCCGAAGGAACTCACAACTAACCATCATGCAACTTCTCCCAGATCTAACGGTCGAGATCATTCATTATCAGACGGACAATTATTTTCTCTTTGACCATAAGGTAGGGGGCCTAATAGGTCATCCTAGGCTCCATACTTGTGAGATTCTTGTGGAGTCCAAACACCTAGAGCCCCCACCACACCCTTACACTATGCGTTGATAGGATATGGAGAGTTCTTTGTATATAAACCTACATAAGTTTATTCACACTTCCAATGTGGGATAAATCCCATTACATGAGACAATCAATGCCATCAATTTCTTAATCGGACGACTGTTGAGGCTTCTCACCTATACCTGTGCATCGATCAACTTCTCAGCCTTTCCATTGATCCTAATGACATTTCTACAACATGTTCTTCCTTTTGATATTTTGATCATAGAATCATTGTTGATCCTATCGTGATAAAAAATAATCACGAATTTCTTCTACTGCATGATATACTGTGAAATGTGCTCTTCCATATGAGCTTTGATCTTCATACTACTCCCTTCTCATATTCAATCCTCCTCTTGATATTGTGCTATCGATCTCTACACACTGTTTTACATCATCTACTAATTGATATACTTGTTGACATCAATGACAATCTCATATATTGTAATTCAACATTAACAACAGATCATCACATTGATTGTTGACATCAATGACAATATATCCAACCCCTGGGTTTTGGGACTATTGTGTGTGGAGAGAGGATATCCATAGGGTCATATCTCCTTGTGGACTCATATCCTAAACTTAGGGGTAGCTTGTTGTTCAAATAAAATGAGAAGCAATGCTTATGGATGGGAGGTTCATCCTTCGTATGTAGCAAGTTGGTTATCTATTAAAAAATAAGTTATCTATTGTGTTTATCATGATATTCCATTGTGTAAATGGTTTATATGGATGTTGTTTGTTTTTTGTTTGCTTGAACAATTGCATTCACATTTTAATATATCTTGTTGTTGGAAGATTGAGAGGGGGGGGAGGGCAGGGGGGGTGAATCAGTATGAGAACTTTTACCAATTTTAACCACAATATATATATGTTAACTTTATCAACAATATATAATAAATATATTATCAACGCATAATGAGAATATAAACATAAGAAACATCACATCACATCAAATACACAATACACCAAAATTTACGTGGAAACCCAAATGGTAGAAAACCATGAACTATTTTCTTATATATCAAAGAATACATTCATTAGAAGCACTAAATTCCCAATTCTCCAGTTTCAACTAGAAGGAGTCTATGACCCCCTATTTATAGGCTCCAACCTGAAGGAAGCTCCAACTCCCTGTCATTGTCATTTTCACCATCACTGCCACTATCACTACCATTATCATTGTCAACCTGTCACATCAACCTACCACTAACCATTTTGTCCAACCTGTCACTATAACTGATACTCAACTAGATCCTCTCACATGGAACATGTACCAAGAACACATATAAACTAGATGTCCAACATCACCAACACATGCAAAGACCAAGAATGTACCAAACCATCAACTGGTACCCTACTAAGCATCAACCATGCACCACAAGCTGTATGATAGCACGTGCATCAACCATGCACCAACACCTGTACAACAACAAGCTCATCAACCATGAACCAACACTTGTACCATGTACCTCGAACATCAACCATCAATCATGTACATGAATCATCAATGTGTACCAACATATGCATCAATGTATAAACCAAAACCTCAATCATGCATCATAATAAACCAAGATCATATACTAAGTATATGCCTCAAGTTCATTCCAATATCACAAAGATGTGCCTCTATCAATGAACCATAACAGCCATATACAATATACAAAGGATATGTCTCAATCATAAAACCAAAGCATGAACCTCAACCATATGAAACTGTAAACCAAAAGGGGCCTCCAAGATATGCCTTAAGCATGTGCCATACCATTCATGAAACAAGTTTAATGAACTATCACATCAACCATGTATCAAACCCTCACTATTATGCAACCTCATCTTGTACCAATATCTTCAACCATACAATTAAGCCAAACTTCCTCAAACATGTACCATATGACATGCTTCACACATGTACCGAAAGATATGCCATAAACCATGTACTAGAAAAGTACCAAAACTCTCAAGATGTGCATCAATCATAAACCATCATATCCAAAATATCACCAAACTATGCCACCAATACGATCCATAACATTACCAAGATATAACCCTCAAAACTTACATAATGACTGCAATATACCAGATATAAGAAGTATGCAGAACATAAATGAAATGCTAGAAATGGCAAAATAATAGTAATATAACCAACATAATCTTAACAATAACATAGAAATGATATAAGAACAACAATAGAAATAACACTTTGATTCAAAAAGCAATGTTCACAGGCCTCTTCGAGGGGGCAACCTCCAGTCGAGCAGTGATCTGTTGCAATAATCTTCTAGCCAGGGTTTTCATACCCTCGACCCTTATTTATACTAAATATGTTTATCAAGAGAAGCATCTAGAGGAAGATCCTTCTAGAAGAAGAAGCTTCTATTAGGTCTTCTTACATCCACTTTATTCTATTTTATTGAAAGGCCTTATTAATATTGACCTTTATTACATATGAATATATTGATCTACCTATGTGCAGGTTAGGACCCTAACATGTCTTCCCCCTTAAAAAAAACCTTGTCCTCAAGGCTTGAGATGTGGAAACTGCTGCAGAATGGTAGCTGGTTCCCAAGTGTCATCTACTGGAGTCGTATCTTTCCACTGGACTAGCACTTCCTTGATGGTTCTCTGACACAAGAAACGCTCACTCTATTCCAAAACTACTTTTGGATTTAGACAAATTGATCCTTCTTTAGCTAACTTTGGAAGGTTCGTTTGAATTTTACACCTAGTTCCAATCACCTTCTTTAAGCATGAAACATGAAAAACAGGATGTAGCTTCGACTGACTGGGTAGAGTTAAATGATAGGCGAATTACCCCACCTTCTTGAGAACTGTATAAGGACCATAAAATTTGGGCTCTAGCTTCTGAAAATGCTCATCCTCGAGGGAAGTTTTCTTTTATGATTGCAGTCGCAAAAATGCTTGATCCCCTTCTGCAAATTGACGTTCAGAGAAACCTTGATATGCTTGTTGCTTCATGCGATTCTGTGCCATGACCGAGTTCTCTTTAAGGGTACGAATAATATCATCTTGAAATGTAAGTGTTTGGTCAACCACCTGGACCTTTGAGGTACACGATAAGTATGAGAGAAATGAAGGTGGCTTATGTCCATATACCGCTTCAAAAGGAGTCATGTGTGTAGTTGTATGGTAGGAAGTGTTCTACCACCATTTAGCTAGGGGTAACCATTGAGCCCACTGATGTTTCTTCTTGGAGGAAAAACACCTCATATATGTTTCCAAACACTTGTTGACAACTTCTATTTGACCATCAGTATGGGGATGATAAGTTGTGCTAAGATGAAATTGGGTGCCCTGTAGCTTAAATAGTTCTTGCCAACAATTGCTTGTGAAAGTTGGGTCATGATCAGAAACAATAGAGTGCAACATGCCATGAAGCTTGAAGACTTGGTCCATAAAAATTTGAGCCACCATGGATGTAGTAAATGGGTGTTGAAGAGCGCAGAAATGAGCATACTTGGAAAGGTGATCCACAACCACCATTATGATTGATTTATTCCCCGATTTGGGTAAGACGGTAACAAATTCCATAGAGATATCCTTCCAAATAACAGGTGGAATTGGAAGCGGTTGTAGTGTGCTCGAAGATTTGACTATTTCTCCCTTGTTGCATTGACAAACCTCACATTCAGTGACAAAATTATGGATGTCCTGTTTCATACCATCCTAGAAAAAGGAACATTTGACCTCGTCATATGTTTTGGTGAACCCTGAGTGCCCCGCTGTGGGTGTAGCATGAAGCTTCGAAAGTACTGTTGATTTAAGCTTTGATTGTTTACTTAAACACAAAATTCTTTTGTATCGAAGCTCATCCTAGAGCCAAGAGTACCGTGGGGGAGCCAGATCATTGGTCTGCAATTGCTGGATTAGATGTGAACTTTTGGGATCTTGTAGCCATTCCTGGCACACAGCTTGGAGCCAATCGTGTACAATGAAGGAAAGATAAAAAATGGATCCTTCTTCTCCATATTTTCTAGACAGTGCATCCACCACTACGTTGTCTTTTCCCTTCTTGTAAATGATCTCATAATCATATCCAAAGATCTTAGTCACCCATTTTTGTTGCTCCGGGGAGGAAATTCGTTGTTCCAAAAAGTACTTGAGTCTTTGATGGTCGGTCTTAATTTGGAAGCGTTGCCCCAAGAGATAAGGATGCAACAGATCAATGGCATGCAAAATAGCCAACATTTCATTTTCATAAATGGGTTTACCAAGATTCCTTTCAGATAGTTGCTTGCTGGTGAAGGCCAAAGGTCAACCCTCTTGCATAAGGACAACATTGATTCCTTTCCCTGATGCATCACATTCCAACAAAAAGGTCTCTGTGAAATTAGGAAGGGTCAGAACCAGAGTGGTGCACATGGCAGTATTCAAGTTTTGAAAAGCTTGAGCAGCAGTTGGAGTCCAAGTGAAAGAGTTCTCTTTGAGGAGAGCAGTGAGAGGTTCTGCAATATTTCCATAGTTCTTAACAAACTTGCGATAATACCCTATTAAGCCCAGAAATCTATGCAAGCTTTTGAGAGTCTTTGGGTGCGGCCGATCTTGCATAGCTTCAATATTTTTCGGATCCACCCTGACGCCATCCTTGCCAACCAGATGACCCAAGTATTCTACTTCTGAGGCACCAAAAGCACATTTAGACTGTTCCAGGAAAGGTTGGTGCTGAGAGAGTAGATGGAGAACTTGATCCACATGAGTAAGATGGTTTGTCTAGGTTTTTCTATAGATGAGGATATCATCAAAGAAAACTAAGACAAAATGATGAAGAAAGGGACAGAAGACATAGTTCATGAGGCTTTGGAAGGTGGAGGGGGCATTACACAAGAAAAAGGGCATGACCAAAAACTCATAGTGGCCCTCATGATTTCGAAAGGCCATCTTGAGAATGTCTGCCTCTTTCATACGTATCTGGTGATAGCCTGAGAAAATATCAAGTTTAGTAAAGAATTGGGCGCCACTCAATTCATCCAGGAGGTCATCAATGACAGGAATGGGGAATTTGTCTTTAATGGTTAGTTTGTTGAGGGAACGAAAGTCAGGACACATTCTCTAAGAACCTTCTTTCTTTAGGACCATGACTACAGGAGAAAAGTAAGGGCTCGTACTAGGGAGGAAAATGCCTGCATTAAGGAGTTCCTGAACCATTTTCTCAATTTCAATTTTTTGTGAAAAGGGGTGGAAATATGGATGGATATTGGGAGGAAGGCTTCCGGGTACAAGGGGAATGGAATGATCATGAACACTATAGGAAGGAGGGAGTCCTTGGGGAGTGGAAAATACCATTTGATGTTTATAAAGGAGGGCTTGGACGTCTTGTGGCACCGAGGATGTCTCTGTTGCTTGTATGGCATGGAGTTGGGCAATGACACCAGAATGACCTTTCTTGAGCATATTTTCCATGTGATGGACACTAATGACCTAAGGTGAATTAGTAGTGATGCCTTGGAATTTATATTGGTGGCCTTCATAGTCGAATTGCATGGTTAATGCCTTAAAATCCATTAGAATGCGACCCAAAGTTCTTAGCCAGTCTGCACCCAACACAATGTCACAACCACCCATGTTGATCGAAAACATATGGGATTTTAGGTGGTAGTCACCGATTTGGAGATGCACATTTTCACAACGCCCTCCACATTTCATTGAACCACCATTGGAAATCATGATTTGAAAATTGTTGATAGCATGGATGTAGCAATGAGTTTCTTGGGCAATGCGACGATGAATAAAATTATGGGTGCTTCCACTATCAACCAGGATGATGACCTCCCGATGATTGATGTAACCAATTAACTTGAGGGTTTAGGGAGTGGAGAAGCCAGTGAGAGCATTGAGGGAAATGATGGGTTTGACATCGGGAGGGTCTAAGGGAGGGGTCATGTCAGTGATTTCAGGTGACTCAGACACATGGGGAGTTTCAACATCCTCTTCCGAAATATCCTTAGAGATGGCCATAAAGAGCTTTTGTTCCTTACACTTGTGGCCCGAGAAATATTTGTCATCAAAATTATAACAAAGGCCTTTGAGTTGGCATTCAGCCATTTCACCCCTGGTCAATTTTTGAATCTTTAATGGGGTGGAGGGAGTAGTGGGAGTTATAGGTTTAGGGCAAGGGATAAAGGAGGGTTTTCTGTTTTGAGAGGATACAACCTGTTGTGCTTCTTTATCTCTTTTAGTAACCTCCACCCAACTTGAGGGTCGAGCCATGAGGACATGGGCCCAAAGATCCTCCTTGAGGCCACTGATAAAACACTCTCGAAATAAAGCATCAGTCATGCCCTCTATTCAAAAATCCAGGCACTCAAAGGAAGCTATGAAGTCTTCTATTGTTCCTGATTGTTTCAAATTTGTCAAACAGCCCAAATGGTTGGTGTCCATGTCAAAGCATTCATAAACCTCAATCACAAATTGGGTCCAAGCAATATACCCTTGATGAGAAGTTTTTCTCCATTGCCACCATTGCAAACGTTCTTGATCTAGATGGAGAACACGATATCGGAGTTTGGCCAAGTAATTTGTAATGTCATATAAAGAGAAATAATGTTCCATTTGGGTTACCCAACCAGTGGGGTCTGAGCCATCAAATTTGTTCACATCCACCTGTGGAAGGCGTAGGTCACGTTGAAAGTGATGGAGCTGAAAGGTATGGAAATGGGAGGAATTTTCACCTTCAGTCTTTGGAGGTGCTTCAAATAAATGGTCATCTATAGGGATATTTAGTTTGGTGTAGAGTGATGCAAAGACAGATTCAAGTTGGGTGGTCAGATATTGTTTGACTTCCTCCATTGAGGACTGCATGGTTATATTTATGGCATCATTGATGGACGAATCGATGGATCCAATAGTAGCATTGAGTTGTTTCACTTCCTTTTGGGTTTCAAGGAAACTAGATTGCAAGGTGTTGAAGTGAGCTTCTAAGTCTTGTTTACGGGTATGGGCGATGAAGATGGGTGAACTGAAAAGGGGCGGGTGGGATCAATAATTTTGCTGAAAAATGATATGGATGAATGTGATGAGGGCGAAGAGATGAATCGAATGGAATAGGTCTCAAATAATGGTGAAAACATTTCCATTTTATTTTTTTGCACCTGCAGAGTTATACTATGGTCTGAAGAATACTGCACTGATGAAATCCCAAAATGCTTAACCAGAAAGAAATGTGTATTCACTTGGAAACCCGAACACAGTTGCGTTGCAATAGATTTTGTCTGTTTTAATTTGTTTATGTTATTGTCCCGCAAGGGTTAGGTATTCAAGGTTTCTACAGACAAGGGTTTTCCCTGTGCTATAGCTCTATGATATATGTGTGGGGTCCAATAGTAGCACTCAGACCAATATATCAGGGCACTAACTAAGAAGGATAGACCGTACCTTTAGTCGTACTACCCGACTACCCAGGTGCTAGAGAGTATCTTCCCGAGTGTTGTTCTCGGTGACACTATAGCAGTCCAGCGGCTGATAGGTTTATCTAAAGAGGGCTTCACGAAATCTAGTCCGATCTGTACACAGGTGTTGTCTGATGCGCTACCACTCTAAGGGGTACTAACAGGGGTTACAAGGGTGGACAATAGATGTGCGCTTAAGAACCACTTGTATTTCCTGCATGTATGAATCCCTCAACCGCGGGTTTATGAACGTAATGATAGATCTCTGTGGCTTAAAGATGTCAGGATACGTCTCTACCCTGAAAAAGAAATTCCCACAATTTCTGCCAAGGAAAGTGCTCTGATACCACTTGCAATATACCAGATATAAAAAGTATGCAGAACATAAATGAAATGCTAGAAATGGTAGAATAACAGTAATATAACCAGCATAATCTTCACAATAACACAGAAATGATATAAGAACAACAACATAAATAACAATTTGATTCAGAAAACAATGTTCATAGGCCTCTTCGAGGGGGAAACCTCCAATCGAGCAACGATTTGTTACAATAATATTCCAGCCAGGATTTACATACCCTCGACCCTTATTTATACTAAATATGTCTATCAAAAGAAGCATCTAGAGGAATATCCTTCTAGAAGCATAAGCTTCTATTAGGTCTTCTTACATCTGTTTTATTCTATTTTATTGAAAGGCCTTATTAATATTGACCTTTATTACATTTGAATATATTGATCTACCTATGTGTGGGTTAGGACCCTAAAAATGACATACTTCATAACCTGTGACAACCTTTCTACATAATCATACCTTGTTGCAGCCTTGAACAAGCATCCCCTTTACTTTACCTCATCCTTGCTACCTCATATTCGCCAATAAATCAAGTGTTCACTAGATAGATATTCAATGAACTTGTGTGTAAGAAAGAGAGTCTCTTGATGTGTATTTATACTCTTCCATTTAACTTATTTTCAACCACTTTAACCTTAATTAATTTCTTGTTGTAACAAATTTACCCTTAATTAATTTCTTGTTAAAATTGTTTTACCCTTTAACCGATTTACCCCTTTTCCTAATTTTAGGGTAATAACTATTTTACCCTTTTCCTAATTTTAGGTTCATAATTGTTTTACATTTTTTCCCCTAATTTTAGGGTCATAACATTTTTACTCGTTTTCCTAATTTTAGGGTCATAATTGTTTTACCCTTTTTCCTCATTTTAGGGTCATAATTGTTTTACCCTTTTTTCTCATTTTAGGGTCATAACTATTTTACCCTTTTTCTTAATTTTAGGGTCAACATGTACTTTCTTGTTGCAACTACTTTACTCATAGTTAGAAAAATAATAATTTCTTTGTTACAACTACTTTACCCATAATTAACTTTTTGTTGCAACCACTTTGACTAGCAAACTTCTTGAAGACTTTCTAGAGGCTTCTAGAATAATTGACTTCTTGTTGACCTTCTAGGAGATTCTAGATTATTCTTGAGGATCCTCCAATATTTACAAAGCCATATCTCCTCAACCATAAGGAGTCATGTGAGGTACAGCCTATCCCCAGAAATGGCATGACACATACTATCCATCTATAAGTGTATTACCTTCATCTACATTTTCCTTCATGTATTTATTTCTCTATCAATTGTGGGTTCCATGACCATACCCTCGAGGATACATGTAGACTTCATCAAATTCACCCAACACATATGTTGACATCAACCAATGCATCAATGGAAACTAAATATACATCTATATTAACCACATCTATAGGGATTTTGAACTTCTCCAAGGGTTGACATCAATGACAACCAACTGTCCAAACAAATTGTCCAACAATTGTTAGATACATTTAGAAATATGGTATCGGTAAAATGGTTAAATTGTGTGTGATTTTTAGTTGATAATCTACAGTAAGTTAAAGAGCACAAAATATTAATTTTAAATGTGTATTCTGCATGTAATGTTGTTGAGCTAGTGGCTAGGTATGTTACAAAAGCATCGATGATATAAATATCATTTCCCAAATCTATTTTGAGTGTGTGAGAATATGTGTGAGTGTGAAGAAAATATTTAAGGCTCTGAGGTTTGAGGACGCCAGAGAATGAAAGGAAAATGTAATTGTTTAAGGCTGGCTGGGAGGTGCAAGGTCTAAGAAAGTTTCAAAATAAAGAAGATTGAGAACTGAAGGAATGTGTTGTGACAATAGATACAAAGAAACAATTTTATGCAAGTGAAGGGTTGAGGGAAAGAGAATATTTCAAATTATTGATAGATTGAGGAGATTGGTGTATGTAGTAGGTTGGTGCCCACATATTATTGATTTGGTGCTCAACTAAAGGGATTGGTCACTCTTGTAGATTGGTACCTGCAAATATTGTATTTTTATGTTCGTTCCTACATGCATTTCTCGATTGGTGCTCAGCTAAGGGGATTGGTATCTCCTTTAGGTTGGTGCATGGAAACATTGTAACAGTAGGTTGGGTGCCTACATCATTTTATAAAATAATTGTTTTTTGGTTTTCTCCCATTTGGGTTTCCACATTAAATATTTGTGTATTGTGGATTGTATGGTTGTATACATTTATCATTAATTTCTTATAGTTGGTAATGTAATAAATTGATAATTATTGTAAGAAAATAAAAACATTTTCATATTGTTTCATCCCCCCTCTCAGTATAAGTAAGTGTCCCAACAATAATGTTTCCATTCATGGAAAGATTCTTCCAACCACATAGGAATGGAAGATGTAATGGAATATAAACTAAAGGATTCTACTATTATGGAAAGGGTGTCTACTACCACATTGTCCTTCCCCTCTTTGTAGATTATTTTAAAATAAAACCCTTGCATTTTTGTTACCCATTTTTTTGTGCTCTTTTGACAATAATATTTACTCCAAAAAGTACTTTAGGCTATCATGGTCTATCTTGACTTTAAAATTCCTCCCAATGAGGTATTGTCTCTATTTCTTCATTGAATGTAAAATTCCTTCCATTTTTTCTTCATATATAGATTTCACCAAGTATTTTCCCTTGATTTTTTTTTACTTTCAAAATCTAATGGTTTCCCGTCTTGCATCAATACTACTCAAATTCCTTGTCTCAATGGATCACATTCAACTATGAATGTTTTACCAAAATTAGGTTTTTCTAATATTGTTGTACAATAGATGGGATCCTATAAGAGTGAGAATGCCAATGTAGCCTCTTCATTCCATACAAATTATTTTTTCTTCAAGAGAGAAGTGTGAGTGGGACTATAATGCATGCATAATTATTAACTAAATTTCGATAATTTATTGTAAGACCCAAAAATCCTCTAAAGCTCTTGACGTTCTTAGATATAGGTTTTTTTTCACCAGATTGGATATTTTGGTGGTCCACCTTAACCCCTTCCCTTTAAACAAAATGAAGCAAATTGTAATACCCCCAAATTGATTCCCAAGTTGTAAATGTGTATATGTACATATGTTTTTATAGGTCATCGGTTAGGATGTTTCAGTCTGGACTGCCTATGTGATATCAGGTTTTAGATCCTATACACTGAAATGCCAACGAGCCTAGAATTATAAATTTTAATCAAACTAATATAATTAATAAAATACATCATATATGTAGACCAAGTTAGACAAAAGAGTATGGGGGGATATGACACCATGAGAGGGAAAGGGGCTTAAGCCAAGGTGGCTAAGTAAAATATTAAATTAACCTTAAGTAATAGCCTAATTCCTAATGTAATTATTTTATCCTAAGTTATCAAGAGGGGGGATGAATTTTCAAGTGGTATTTTGCAGTACTTTAGATTCAAGGTTTTGGATATTGTCCTCAAGTCCATACAAGAAATCAAAATAATTTTTTTAGAAGAATTGCAGTAAGTGGTTGTGGGATTTTGGGATGGGGCCAAATCCTTTAATACTCAAACTTCCACAATGAAATACCAATCCTGGTCTTCCTTTGTCCTATTATGTTCGATCACTCAAGAGAGAAAGTTGTGTACCGTGAGAAAATGTGTGGGATGGGAACTTCCCATAAATGCATTTAATGGATGGGATTCAAGTGGAGGAATGATAAAGGAGGTGCAACACTTGTTCCATCCATGGTAAGAAAACGTGCTAGTGGGAAGCCAAGTATAGGTGGGTCCCATAAAGAAATTAATAAAATAAAATAAATAAATAGAGGAAAGGAAAAGGGAAATTAAGGAAAAAGAAGAAAGAATAAAGGAGAAGGAAGAAAAATGGAGGAAGGTGATGGAGGATGGTGGTGCAATTACATGGTGGTCGAGAAGTTAAATGGAATCACCTAAGGGTGAAAAGTGGACCCAAGGTGCCAAATCAATAACTACATCAACAATGATGACACATAAGAAAAAGTTGTTTGTTTAAAATAAAAAACTAAGTTTGTAGACAAAATAATATTTTGGCCATAAGAGATCATAAAAACTTAGTGTTGGAGATACTTCACACACACCTATAATTTATTTTTCCTAAGGTTTTCCCTATGTTTACTACTCATTATTTAGTCTCCAATAGTCTAGGGAGAACATTCCTCTAGGAGAATATTCTCTTCAATTCACACTTCAGTTTGATCATTTGAGTGGAGTCTAGATGCCACATTGGGATCATTACTAGATAATGTGGATTTTCCTTGGGATTATCACCAAACTAGCGCATTACTCATCATTCCATGATATCCTCCTCTCTTCACTTTGTTTTAGTCAGTTAACTGAAGACGGAGAGACTAGTTAACATAGACTAGGTGGTAGTTAACTCCTGTAACTTCCATTGTGTGTCCATATCACTCTAGACCACCACTATGGTGAATTGGATTCTCCTTCTGTGTGCATTAGTTTATTTATACATATTATATCATGTGTAAATTATCATTCATTCATTTGGTTAATGAAAATTCTTCCATTCTTTCTCTCTTGTTTCTCTCTTTTCTCATATTTTATCTGCATATTGTGTATGCCATTTTCTATCTAGATCTTATATATGCAAGTTAATTGAAATTTACACGGTATCAAAGATTATGGATTTCTAGGGAAAACACATACCATATTATTTTTGCAGTTACCAAAGACTGAAGACAACGAAAAAATGGAATTTCCAAAAGAATTCAGTCTTACACTATACAATTTCTTTTCATGGAAGGATAATATGATAGTGCATCTACGAATTAGAGGATTATATAGTTTAACCATGAACAAAGATACATAACTCACATCACACATAGAAAAATCCAAGTATCTGAATCGAATGGATGAATCCTTTGGAACTATTTGCAGTCTCATTTCTCCTAAACTCCTCTTTCACATATCCTCCTGTAAAACCCCCAATGAATCATGGATCACCATGGAAGGTATTTTTTGAAAATAGGATGAGATGAGGGGACACATGATTGAGGTGTAATTGCTCACTTTGGATCCAAAAAACTTTGACAATATCCAAGATTTCTTGACCAAACATAAGGATTTGTTGTTGCAACTCAAGTCTAATGGGGTCGATAAATCTAAGGAGGAGAAACAAATGGTTCTTACCATTCTTTCCAAACTTGGTCCAGAATACTCAATGCTTTTATCCACATTTAATTTAGTTAGGCTCACCTATGGAGCCACCTAGACAATTCTCTCTCTTAAGGCCTTTATCGAGTCTCTGACACAAGAGTAGAACAAGCTCATCAATATGGGAAAAATCAAAGGCCCAAAGGAGCATGAACTTAGTATGCAATATGGTAGCAGTCATAAAAATATGAAATATAAATACAAAGAAAAAATGAAATCACATGAAAATCCAAAGAAAGAATGGTACTCAAAACCCTTCAATGATGCCTCTAGATCCAATGGTGTAAAGGGAAGAAAGGGGGAGAAATGCACTTACTTCCATAAAGGATTCCATCCAAAATCTGCATGTATGAAGAAACAAATAGATCTAATGGCCAAAATACTTCAAAAAACAAAAACTTAGAGATCGCATCCCCGAGGGTTCTAGGGAGAAGAACCCATAAGATCAAAATCCCAAGAAAGGAAATTCTAGCTATGCTTTGATTTTGATCAAGTCCTCTCCTGATGTTGGGATTGTAGATTCAGGGGCATCACACCACATGGAATCCACAAAATAAGTCTAATCTTCATTTTACACATGAAAAGGTTATCATATTATGATGGGGGACAACTCTCTAGTTAAGGTCACTAGAAAAGGAAGAATTGAACTCACAAATGGAAGCTTCGAGAATGTGCTACACGTTCCCAAACTTTATGTCAATCTTCTTTCTATGTATCAGAAGAAAAAATCATGCACCAGGAAGAGAGTCATATTCACACTCGATGTAGTGGATATATATGACATGAAAACCAATTCCATGGTTTCAACCGGTGAGGTAAATCATCAATCCAGGATCTACACATTTTCTAAATTTATTGAACCAAATTTAACATTACTACTTACCCATGCTGATGAAAGAAGTAGGATATGACATGAAAGGTTTAGGAATTTAAATTTCATATATATGCAAAAAATTAGCAAGAAGAGAATGGTTGATGGTCTACCTGACTTCCACTTCTCTAAAGGAATTTGGGAGAGATTTGTTCTTAGAAAACACCCTCAAGAGAAATTCGACAAAGGAATAACTCAAAAGGATTCATTTCCTTTAGATATGATCCATAGTGACCTCATGGGCCCTTTTCCACATCCATAAATTAGTAAAAAAATGTACGTGCTCATTTTTGTTGATGATTTCTCACACTTCACATGGATTTTATTTCACGGAAAAAAATCAAAGGTCTTTCAACACCTCAAAGATTTCAAAGCCCTTGTTGAAACACAATCAGGAAAGAAGATCAAAGTCCTACAAACAAATAGCAAAGGAGAGTATGTAAACCATGAGATACAAAATATTTGTCATGAGGTAGAGATTCATTTGCAGCACCTGGTTCCCTATACTCTGCAACAAAACAAAGTTGTTGAGCAGAAAAATAGATCTCTAAAAGAGATGGCATCTTTCATGCTATATGCAAAGTCACCTTCGTAAAGATCATGGTCGGAAGAATTTAATTGTGAAACCTACATCCAAAACAAATCTCCCCATAGATCTATCAAGGATAAGACCCTCTACGAGTCTTGGAGTGGCCTCAAACTAGAAGTGACCCACTTCCATATACTCGTTTCTCATGCATGGGCCGAGATTTCCTCTGAGAAGAGGAAGGAACTTGCTCGACAGAGAACATATCATATATTTGTTGGATACCTAGACAATATGAATGGATACAAACTCATTGATATTTCCTTGGACTAGATCATCATTGAGTGTAGTGTCCAATTCAAGTAAAGTGTATCACATGTATCTCAACAACCACATGTTGTAACACCCCCAACCATTATGACTACAAGAGAAGAAAAAGGTGCATTTTTTTTTTTTTAGGCAGGAAGAAAATGACGACAAAAATTAAATCACACAACCTGGAGAGGATCACCACACACACATATCAAGCAACATACAACAAAAACTCAATGCACTAGCACATCGAGCAACTGGGTGAAACCTGCGAAAATCAAGACAGATAGAAATGACTACCCACCCGACACAAAAATGACAACACATACAAACTAAGAGGAAAAATCAATAACCCTGACACAATGGCCTCAACGACCAGTAAATAGAAACCTCAAGGTGCAAAACCCAACCACATTAAGGCGTTACAACCCAACACCAACATCAAGTACAAAGAATGAACGCCCACATCAAGGAGCACAAACTCCATCCAAGTTATCACTTACCTCTATCCATGAGGGTGCACAATGATCCCCTCATCAGGAACTAGAAGGCCACAGTGCGATGGGAGCACTAGAGACCCAGACGCAACTTGTTAAGCCCTAATATTGGCTCATTACCCCTTAATTAGGGCATATTAGATTAGTAATGCTATTTTATTTATGTCAGATTTAGGCCATTAGTTGTAATTTAGATTAGTAATGTTATTTTATCTATGTCGGCTTTAAGCCATTATACCTCCTAGTCTCCTATATATACCAAGGAGACATTTTCATTTTGAATCATCTTGTACTTGAACATTTAAGTGGGGTA
>ML789117.1:1064462-1093884 GCA_009831015.1 Picea engelmannii | reverse complement strand
CTGGGTGACTTCGGGCTCGCTCGGCTGTATGATCACAGCGAGAATCCGCGGACGACTCATGTGGTGGGAACGCTAGGTTACATAGCCCCAGAGCTGATACACACTGGGAAGGCCACGCCCAGATCGGACGTGTTCAGCTTCGGGGTTCTGCTGTTGGAGGTAGTATGCGGGAGGAGGCCTGTCATTCTGTCGGAGGACGCCGAGCGGATGAATTTGGTGGAGTGGGCGTGGGAGCTGTACACGGAGGGTAGGCTGCTGGAGGCATCGGATCCAAAGCTGGAGAAGGGCAGATCAGATGTGGGCGAGATGGAGAAGGTGTTGAAACTGGGATTGTTGTGTTGTCATCCAGAACCGGAGTGCAGGCTGGACATGCGCCATGTTTGTCGAATTCTGGAAAGCGAAGCTCCTCTTCCTGACATCCCCAGTCTACATCCCTGGTAAACAGTAGTAAAACGATAATGGCAGTGTTTTTATTTAGTTTGTGTTGTATGGTTGTAGGATATATCAAAGGATTATACATGGCCAAGTTGTAACGTTCTAATATCGGCTTAAAGGGTTTAGCACATCACGCTAAAATAAAGTTTTAGGGTTCCATCACGCTCTCTATTGGAGTGCAAACTTTGAAGTTTAACATATTATCACTCTTTATAAAACTTAATTTATATTCTAGACTTTTGTAGTTTAACATATTGTGACTATTTATTTTAAAAATATTGTATTTAATAGGGGCCATTTTCATTTTCATGTTTCAATTTTTACTCCTTACCATTGGTTTGGTAGTCAATAGAGTTTGACTTGCAATTAGGTTTTTAATGGCCAAAATCTAATTTAGTGAAGGTTTTTGGCTAGATAGATAGTTAGTGAAATTACAAAATTTCGAAAATAAAAATAGTTGATTTATTATTTGAAGTTATTATATTTTATGTTTTTGGCAAGATATATATATTTCTTGAAATTACAAAATTTTGAAAGTGAAGGTTTTTGGCTAGATAGATAGTTAGTAAAATTACAAAATTTCGAAAATAAAAATAGTTGTTTTATTATTTGAAGTTATCATATTTTATGTTTTTGGCAAGATATGTAGTTAGTAAAATTATACAATTTGAAATTACAAAATTTTGAAAATGAAAATAGTTGTTTTATTATTTGAAATTATTGAATTTTATTATTTTAAATAAAATGTGAAATAATAATAATAATTAGGTTTAGTTTAAAAGGTTTTATATTTTTATTTATCAAAATTTGATAAAGAAATTGTTGGCCAAATTACAATTTTATTTTGAAATTATTGGTTAAATCACAACTTTATATTGGTTAAATCACTTCCCTAAAAATTTTTATAGTAGAAAAGTAAAAACTTAAAAGGTTTAAACTAAGTAGATTTCAACTTATAATTTTTAGAATAAAACATATGTTCTTAACCATTAAACTTTCACATATATAATAAAATTGGAAGAAATACCCATAATCCACATTATTTTCATTTATTAGATTAAAAATATAAAATATTATATATATATATATATATATATATAGGGGGGAAATATGCATTTATACACTGCATGTTAATTTACAATTGGAAAAGATTAATACATATTAACATCATAAAAAACAAGTGTTGTATGGCAGAGTAGTCCCTACCAAGTTGGAAAGGGAATAAATGCAACCGAGTACAGACACGTGGGTAGCAAGTTGAAGTACATGTAGTATTCCTAAATTAGTTTAATTTGAAATTTATCAAAAAATATTAATGTCTGGTACATCAACAAAGGTTCTTAGTATCTAAGTTTGATAGCACAGGAAAGATTTAAAAGGAGCCTGGACAAAAAAAAAATAGTGTACAATAATAATAAGGTTCCTAGTAAGAACGTTTGTTACAAGAACATTTAAAAGGTTCTTGGACAAAAAAAATGTAGCATACAATAGAATAGTAATAACGTCTTACATAGGTTCGTGAAAAAAAACACAAAAAAAATAGCATTTCCAAATCAGTTTTCCTTAAAACAATAGAATAGTAACAATGTCATGCAACAAAGGCATTGCCGAATTAGTTTTCTTTGAAAGTAGTAACGTTTGTTATATCAACCAAGGTTCCCGGACAAAAAAATATAGCATACAATAGGACACAAAAAATGTAGCATTCCCGAATTAGTTTTCTTTGGAACAAACAACAAAGGTTCCTGGACACCCAAAATTTAGCATACAATAAAGGCATTCCGAATCAGTTTTCTTTGAAATTTATCAAAAATTAATAATGTCTGTTACATATTTCTGGAAATTTAAATGCATTTGTCATATAGACTGAGATTGGGGCTTCCGCGAAACATAAAAAGAAATAAGTACAAGATTAGGACTGTCGAAAGAAGAAATGCACGATGGTAGAGAGGAAGACCTGAAAAGAAGAAATTGGAAGTTACGAGTCTTTGGTTACAGTTTTCTATTTAAAGAGGTAATAACTGGATTGATAAAGAAAAGAAGATGACAGTATAGACTTAAACTGGATTGATAAAGAAAACAAAATGTCGGTATAGACTTACTATGAAGCCGATGCATTTTTGTTGCTGTCGTCAATGGTCAGTGGAGTCGTGTCGACTGGTTGTTGCCCTTCCTGGACGAGGTTGTCTATTCTCTGCTGGAACCATTCTTCGATGTAGCTTCTCATGGGGGCCTAGTTGATTTCATCTCAGATTTTTATGTCATAAAGGTCGTTTTCTCATTTCCTTAGATCCATTGAAATACTATGCAGACTTTGTCCAATTTCTTCATTGTGTGCCACATAGTCCAGTACCCAGTGCTCAAGCTCATCTACACGATGTTCAACTATGTCGTAAAACTTTTCGAAAGAAAACCCCTTTAAAATATCAAGTTGTTCATGGAGGGCTTATTTGGTGATTGACAAGGATTTGAGAATTAAGTTTGGGTCATGAACTTCGTTGGTACTTCTGGCTAAGTTTATTTGGATCAGGCTTGTGAATAAATCTTCATTTTCTGATATGGCTTGTTTACATGATTCGACAATGAGCTCTAGGTTCTTAACTTTCTTTTGCCAGCATGCTTTTACTTTTTTGGTCCTCTTTAGGGAGGGGAGTTTCTCTTGTCTTCTTTTCAGTTCCGATGTGTTGATGACATGGTTGGAAAAATGGGTCAACACCTCTTCACAGAAACACTAATCATTTTTTAAATTCACCTCCAAATGTTCGAGCAAATCATTTGCCTTCTTTTCGAAGGAAACTAAATTTTGCGATGTTTCCCAAGCTTCAGTAACTAGCTGCATTCTTTTGTTGATGTTATTCTCTACAAGGGCTCTAGAGCATGCAAGGAGGGTAGAGGATACTTTCATCTTGGTTGCAGTGGTAGCAGGCACATTTTTTGCTAAAGGACTGGCAAATTTTGGGGTTGCAATGAAAGCCTGCTCAAATTCGTTGAGGCGTTCCTTCACTCTGGCATTTTCCGCTTCAATTCCTCCAATGGAATCATGAAGACCATAACCGGTTACTTGATGAATTAGGGAGATTTGGGATGGTCGTATTTTCTTAAAGTTAATCTCTGTGCGAGATTTGCCTTTCCTGTTTGTTACATCTCTCTTTTCAATGACCATACTTTTAGATTGGTTGTCAAAAACAATGATCTAGAATACGAAGGATTCATCTTCATCAAAAATTTCGGTCTCAGCTATTTCCACTGCGGACGACCCAATTTTGTGCATGTGGTTAGTTTCAGTTTCAAGTTGCACATGTTCACTTTCAATTTCAGGTTCATCCACCTGCCCTGCATTGTTTTTTCTCTTCTTCGTCAGTGGAATTTTGTGAGAACTATCAATTTTTATGCGAGGATGGTTCTTATCTCCTCCTCCGATTGAAGATTTGTGGGTTGGTTTCTTACTGGGGTGGGTCATTGAAGCGATGCTACGTGATGTCATGTTATTGGGAGTGTTGGCGGGGGATTGGGCACTCTTCTCACTGAATACTTTTCCCTGTTGTCTGTACAGTTCAATCGCACTTTGCAATTTCTCTGCGTCACAATTTCTAGAAGAAGTATTGTTGTCGTCACTGTCCCAGTCTTCGGTCAGGTGTCTATGGATAAAAGAGTTGTTAAATCCAACTGCCAGTAAATGTTCTCGAAAAATCCCATTAGGGTTGAACCCTTTTAGCCTTTCAGCATATGTTAGGTTCAATTTCTTGAAATGGCCGGCAAATTTGTCAATCTTTTTGACGTTTCTGCACATGAAGCCTTCGACTTTCCATGGCAGAGGAATGAACTATTTTTTTTTCTTGTCATGGAAAAAATGAAACCAGTGGTTGTATTGCCTTGTTATTTCTTCAACAAACATCTTGTCCATGATGTGGCATGGAAGGAAAGAAAGATTTTCCTTAGAGCCAAAGACCATGAGTACACTTTGATTTTCCTTTTGTTCAAGTGTGCCCTTCCTGTTCAAAAACTTGGTTGTCTGGCCAGACCTCCGGGGAGCATCCTTCTCTAACAAAAAATCTTTGAAAACTGAGACAAAGCCATTAAAAACTTCATTAAAACAATGGGAGGCCTTGTGCCTCCACAGGGCCTGGTACCTGAATGTTACTGGGTCGAATTCACGGTTTATTTTATTGGAAAGAGAAGGTTTTGGAAATGGACAACAATGCACTATTGCGAAAATCAAGTAGGATGACATATAAAGTTTATTCGATTCTTTAAATCGTGACATCTGGGAACAAATCTCAATGGAAATTAGCTTCCCCCAATCGAAAATGAATTGTTCCTTGACTGTGAAGTACAAAATATAAATAATTATATGGGAAATGCTTGTCGTGGATGCCTATCCCTTTATTCTTGTAAATAACCAAGCAATTTCCCAGAATGGATTTCTAAAGGAACTTACTTGCAACTTTGTGATATCTTGAGAAACTGTTGTTGGGTCTTCAAGGAACTCAACCAATATGTCCAACCCGTTATCATGTTTTTATAGGAACGACTTGCAGTCTTTTCCTCTGAACGTTAATGTTGGCTTCGAAAATTTTAACATCTTGCGGAAGACCTGAGGCGACAAAGAAACAGGAGAATGGTCGCGCAGTGGAATAATTATTTGGCTTGGAATATATTTTTTGGCGCACCAAGAGACCACCTCCTTACAACCAAAAACCTCAGGGACGCAGCCTGCATGAGCGATTCTAGAGGTCCAAATCACTTCGTTCTGGGCTGAATGGGATGAATAGTAAAAGTATGCCATGGACCAATGGAAGTTCTGGTCCTGATGTCTGAAGATATTTACTGTGTCTCCACAAAGCTGTTGTCGACCTGCTGCCATAAGTCTACAAGAACGTTTGTTTGCTCCAGACTATGAATGAAATGAAAAGTTGGAAGGGATAATATAACCATGCGCAAATCTTGGTCCAATGCATGTGAATGGGAGATCTCCTCAAGACTTTCGTTCATTAATGACAATTTGGACGGTTGTTGCATGATGCATTGTTATCATTAAACACTAGTAATTGCATACATAGAAATGCGAACATGGCGGATACGACAATGAGAGATTAAGCATTGTATATTTCTTGAGCGGGCCAACACGATGACGCGTGTTCGAGATGAACAATTGGAAGGAACAAAATAACTCTCCGCAGATCTTGGTTTAATGCGTAATAATGGGAGATCTCCTCGAGCGTTTCGCTCATTAATGACAATGTTGACGGTTCCTGCATGGTCAACTATTACCATGAAAGGTTTCTAATTGCATACTAAGAAGGTACATAGGTCGCAGGTATGGGAAAACGTAGCTTAAAAATAGGGTTACAAGGTACAACCGTTGGAGGTGAGGGCATGTGGGTCAAATTGTATGTATCGAAAGTTTTTGAGGGAAATATGCATAACACCGAAGAGGGTATGGTAGGACAGTCTAGAGGGCAATTTGTATATCACTAGTAAGAGCATAACTAATGTATATTAGGAAGGACAATAAGTTAGTGGGGATGGAAGGCAACGACAGATACTTTGAAACATTTGTGAATCGTGGTAGAGTGAAGCTTGCGAGTTCGAGGAGTCCGCGGTGGAATTGTAGATGACAGAAGTTTTGAGTGCAAGATGTATAGCATGGAACAAGAAGCAGCAGAATTGGAAAGCATCAATGCGACAACCACGACCATAAAATTGGCTAAGTATGGAAAGGAACAACAGTCGGTCAGATTCGTCATGTGAGGATATAGATGGAGATGAAGATATGTTAGCCCGCCAACGCTGGAACCCACGATCATAGAAATGAGACTAAGTATATAACCACAAAGCGATAATACATGGGAAGAAGAAAAGGGGAAAATGACTAAGGAGTCCACGGTGGAATTGTAAATCACAAAATTTTTGAGTGCAATATGTATATCACAGAACAAGAAGCAACAGAGTTTGAAAGCACCAACCCAGCAAGTGCGGCCATAAAATTGGCTAAGTATGGAAAGGAACAACGGTCGGTCGGATTGTCATGTGAGGATATAGATGGAGATGAAGATATGTCAACCCGCCAACGCTGGAACCCACCATCATAGAAAAGCAACTAAGTGTATAACCACAAAGCGATAATACATGGGAAGAAGAAAAGGGTAAAAGGACTTAAGGAGTCCGCGGTGGAATTGTAAATCACAGAAATTTTGAGTACAATATGTATATCACAGAACAAGAAGCAACAGAGTTCGAATGTGCCAACCCGAAACAGTGACTAAGAATTGGATATTTCATGAACCCATCAACACAAGGATCCAAAATAGGCTGACAAGGTCTCCTGAGAAGACGTGAGGTCCCAACGGTCAAATTGTATCATTCGAAACATTTGAATGCATAATCTATAACACAGAAGAGAGGACGATGTCGGAACCCGGTAGTCAATTTGTATATTGCGGAGGGGTGGATGTGAACTATTTCATATCAGTGTGTGTAGTTGTCACTAGTAAGAGTCACTAGTAAGAGCATAACCAATGTATATTAGGAAGGAGAAGAAGTTAGTGGGGATGGAAGGTAGCGACAGATACTTTGAAACATTTGTGAACCGTGGTATCGTGAAGCTTGCGAGTTTGAGGAGTCGCGATGGAATTGTAGATCACAGAAGTTTTGAGTGTAATATGTACATCACAAAACAAGAAGCAACAGAGTTTGAAACCGCCAACCCAACAACCACGGCCATATAATTGGCTAAGTATGGAAAGAAGCAACGGTCGGTTGGATTCATCATGTGATTATATAGATGGAGATAAATATATGCCAGCCCACCAATGCTGGAACCCATGATCATAGAAATGAGACTAAGTATATAACCAGAAAGCCATAATACACGGGAAGAAAAAAGGGAAAAAGGACTAAGGAGTCCGCGGTGGAATTGTAGATCATGGAAAATTTGAGTACAAGATGTGAACCCGGTAGTCAATTTGTATATTGCGGAGGTTTGGATGCTAACTGTTTC
The DNA here is from genome assembly GCA_009831015.1 of Picea engelmannii. NCBI lineage: Eukaryota > Viridiplantae > Streptophyta > Pinopsida > Pinales > Pinaceae > Picea > Picea engelmannii. The sequence goes on along the minus strand of ML789117.1, from coordinate 1,086,449 downwards.
GTACCATTGTGTTCAGTTCTCACTAGTAAGAGCACAATCAATGTATATTAGGAACGACAGGAACTTAGTGGGGATGGAAGGCAGCGACAGATACTTTGAAACATTTCTGAACCGTGGTAGAATGAAGCTTGCAATTTCAAGGAATTCATGGTGGAATTGTAGATGGCGAAAGTTTTGAGTTCAAGATGTATATCACATAACAAGAAGCAACAGAGTTCGAAAGCGCCAACCCGGCAAGCGCGGCCATAAAATTGGCTAAGTATGGAAAGGAACAACGGTCGATCATATTCGTCATGTGAGGATATAGATGGAAATGAAGATATGTCAGCCCGAAAACACTGGTACCCACGATCATAGAAAGGAGATTAAGTATATAACCAGAAGGTGATAGCACACAGGAAGAAGAAAAGGGAAAAAGGACTGAGTGCGCGGTGGAATTGTAGATAACAGAAATTTTGAGTGCAAGATGTATATTATGGAACAAGAACTAGCAGAATTTGAAAGGACCAACCCGAAATAGTATCCAAGAATTGGAAATTTCGTGAACCTGATAATAGGAGGATCCAAAACAAGCCGACAAGGTCTCTCTAGAAGACGCGAGGCTCCGATGTTCAAATTGTATCAATCAGAACATTTGAATGCATAATCTGTGACACGGAAGAGTGGACGATGTCGGAATCCGGTAGTCAATTTCTATATTGTGAAGGGTGTGATGCCAACTATTTTGTACCAGTGTGTCCAGTTGTCACTAGTAAGAGCTAATTTAGTATTGAAAATAAGTGCAATGTTGAGCCAGCCAGCCCACAGGTCCACTTGTCAATTTGTATATCGCGGAATTCTGGGTGCTATTTGTAGGGCACGGAACAATGGAGGCCCAGTTTTGAGCCCGCTCGCCCAATAACCCGCGATCCAAAAAGTGGCTACGTATGGAATGTGGAGTCCATACATGCTCTATAAAATCTCACATCCATACTCTATAGTCCCATAATACACCGAGAAGAGAAAAAGGGAAAAGGATGAAGGAGTCCGAGGTGGAATTGTAGATCATGGAAATTTTGAGTGGAAAGTGTATATCACAGAACAAGAAGTAGCAGAGTCTGAAAGCGCTAACCCAACAACCGTAGGCATAAAATTGACTAAGTATGAAAAGGAACAATGGTCGGTCGAATTCACCATGTGAGGATATAGATGGAGATGAAGATATGTCAACATGCTAACGTTGGAACCTGCGATCATAGAAAGGAGACTAAGTATATAACTAGAAAGCGATAGTACACGGGAAGAAGACAAGGTCTCTCTAGAAAACGCAAGGCCCCAACATTCAAATTGTATCGCTCAGAACATTTGAATGCATAATCTGCAACACAGAAGAGCGGACGATGCCAAAATTCGATAGTCAATTTGTATATTGAGGAGGGTGTGATGCGAAATTTTTCGTACCAGTGTGTCCAATTGTCACTAGTAAGAGCTAATTTAGTATTGAAAATAATTGTTTTAGATATTGTTAGATAGTTGATAGGGATTACCATCCATAAACAATGGTAACCTTGACCCCGCCAACCCTGGAGTCCGTCTGCCAATTTGTATATCGCAGAATTGCAAGCGTTGTTCGGAGGACACAAAACAATAGAAGTGCAATGTTCAGCCAGCCAGCCCGCAGGTCTGCTTGTCAATTTGTATATCGCAGAATTATGGGTGCTATTTGCAGGGCACAAAATAATGGAGGACAATTTTGAGCCCACTCGCCCGAGAACCCGTGATCCAAAAAGTGGCTACATATGGAATGTGAAATCTGTACATGCTCTATAAAATCTCATGTCCATACTTTATAGTCCCATAATACATGGGAAGAAAAAAAGGGAAAAAGGACGGAGTCCATGGTGGAATTGTAGATCACATAAATTTTGAGTGGAAAATGTATATCACGGAACAAGAAGCAGCAGAGTTTGAAAGCACCAACCCAACAACCGCGTGCATAAAATTGACTAAGTATGAAAAGGAACATCGGTCGGTCGGATTCGTCATGTGAGGATATAGATGGAGATGAAGATATGTCAACACGCCAATGTTGGAACCCGTGATCATAGAAAGGAGACTAAGTATATAACTAGAAAGTGATAATATGTGGGAAGAAGACAACGGAAAAAGCACTAAGTATCTCACATAAGAACATCTACTATTTGCTTATTAATGCAAATCCTTTCGAACCCCTGGTGATTTCTCGCCAATAAAGGAATAAATTGCAGATCACAGAAGTTCTTTGGGTGCAAGAGGTATATGAGGGAACATGGGACATAGGTGTTTGATACCGCAAACCTGGGACCCGGTGATTACATAATTGGCTAAGTATCAAAAGGGACCGCGATTGGTCGGGTTCATGGTGTGAATATATAGATAAAGAGTTGTCAATTTGTGAATCCATGAGGCTGTGATCATATAGCTGCGACTAAATATAGAACCAGAAAGGGATAATAGAGGTGGGGGAAAAGAGAATTAAGAATTTTTATACATTCCTGTGGACAAATTTTATATTGTAGAACTCCACGCGCTCTTTGCAACTCGACGAAAATTCAAAACACAATTTTGAGGTCGTCAATCCGGTAACCCACAATGGAAAAAGTGTGCAAGTATGGAACACGGAAACGATGGTCGAGACTTGCTTTCTCTAAGCAAGATCTTCTTTGCATGTTTCTGGACAAGTTCTCTAGGGATGGTTGGTTGTCTTGACTTTTTCTTATTAATGACGATTTTTTTATGCTTGTTGCATGATGTCGTTCTAGTATTAAATCTTTGGTGTTGCATATTTGGAAAGAAGTACGGGGATGGGCATAATAGGAAACAATGACTAGGACTTGGAATTTCGTCAACTCGCCAAAGCGAGGATCCAAAATACAGTCACAAGGTTTCTCTAGAGTATGCAAGGCCCTGACGACCAAATTGTATAGTTCAGAACATTTCAATGCATAATGTGTAACACAAAAGAGGGGATGATGTTGAAGTCCAGTTGTCAATTTGTATATAACGGAGCAACGAGCACCAATTCTTTCGTACAAGTGTCTCCAGTTGTCACTAGTAGGAGCATAGTTAATGTATATCAGGAAGGCCGTGAAGTTGGTGGGGATGGAAGGCAACAACAGATACTTTGAACGAAGTTAATGTATACAAGGAACCCGTGGTGGAATTGTATATCAAGGATGTTTTGAGTTCAAGATGTATATAACAGAACAATAAATAGTCGAGTTCGTAAGTGCTAATCCGGTAACGACAACCATAAAATTGGCTAAGTATGGAAAGGAACAGTGGTCGGTCAGATTCTCCATGTGAGGATATAGATGGAGATGAAAACATGTTAGCCCACCAATATTGGAACTGGATATCATAGAAAGGCGACTAAGTATATATCCAGAAAGTGATAACAGGCGGGAAGAAGAAAATGCGAGTTCGTATGTGCCAACCTGACAACCGCGGACATATAATTGACTGAGTATGGAAAGGAACAATGGTTTGTCGGATTCGTCATGTGAAGATACAGATGGAGATGAAGATATGTCAGCCCGCGAACCCTGCAACCGTCGATCATAGAAAGACGACTAAGTATAAAACCAGAAAGAGATAATGGACGGGAAAAGGAAAAGGAGAAAAGGGATAAGTATCTGACAGTTGAAAAAAAAAAAATTCGTTTATTAATGATAATATTTTCGAACCCCTGGTGGGTTCTTACTAGTCAAAGCATAAACTGTAGATCACTGAAGTTCTTTGGCTGCAAGATGTATATGACGAAACATGGGACATAGGTGATGGATACTGCCAACCCGGGGCCTGGTGGCCAGATAATTTCCTAAGTATTGGCCAAGAGAAAGGTTTGATATCTATTTTAATAGTGTTCATACTAATATGTATTATTGGAGAAAGTTTTGATATTTATTTGAATAGTATCCATACTAATATATATCAATGGATTGTTTATGTTTCAAATGCAAATGATCTACCAATTTGCAGGATGCTCTTCTGTTCGCAAATTTCGTTGAAACCATGAAATGTTTTACTGCAAGATGTATATAACGCAACAAGAAACATGAATTTGCATTGTGGTTTTAAGATAGACACCCATTAACCACTAGAGTTGGGACATAAATTGCTAGTATAAGTTACCCAGGTGAGTTATCACTAGTTAAAGCATAAATTGCAGATCACATAAACTCTTTGCTTGCAATATGTATATGACGGAACAGGGAAAAGAGTTGTTCAATACCGCAAACCCGGGACCTGGTGGCCAGATAATTGGCTAAGTTTTTCCCAAGAGGAAGTTTTTATATTTATTCCAATAGTACTCATATTAGTATATATGCACATATATTATCAAATAGAAGAAGCTGCAATACATGCAAGATATTGAACAGGAACATTACGTTAACACTTGAGCTACCTTGTTGTAAGTCATTAATTCATTCTATTTATGGGACCCGAAGAATGAAAGCAAGATGAGTCCTCCAATTTCTGGGACCCGAAGAATGAAAGCAAGATGAGTCCTCCAATTTCTTTATTTAAGTATAGGGCTGATGCCACATAAGTATGGCCTGTGACAAATTATTCTTCAATGTAAAATGTAAGCAACGAATAGAGTAGCCTTTATTTAAATTGAAGTAGTGATGAGCAGAAATAAAAGCTTGTTGTCCATGTTTAACGATACACAGGGAAAAAAGGGTACAAAATAAAATGAAAAGAAATACCAGAGATTGGAAAACACTATTAAAAAAAAGGCCGCAATTATTCTATATTCAAATAATATGGGTTACAAAATATAGCTGAGATTATTTTCCACAATGATTGCGATTTGGCCTGCCACCAACTAGAAAAAATATGTACATTGATGAAGCTTGTTGACAATTTTCTTGACGATCAAATCCTTTATTTGTAAAAAACGAGTTGAATATCAATTTCAGGTCTTGGTCTTAATTGGTTTTGCCAACTAGATCTATCCCAGTTTTTTGAATAGCCTGTCTCTTCCACATATGGCCTATTTGCAATGGTTGGTTATTCAACATTCCATTCTTTGTCAAGTATTAATTTCCCCCTGCCGTCGAAAACTTGGGTTTTAAGGTGCTTTCCTTGCAATTTTCCTAACCATTAGCATCTGAGACAACTTAGAAATGTGATCCAGGCCAAATTCAAAGTCGAGGGAGGTGTTTTATGTGACATTAGATATGGGATGGGAAAAAAATTCAAGTATGTTCTGACTGCTATTCTCCCTGTATTTGATCATGTGTTTGGTTAAAAAGCCTGCCTAAAGATTTGTATGTTGAAATTTTTTGTTTTATTATAGTAAATTGGAAGGAATGTGCAAGCCAGTTGAAAAATGTTATTATGTTGAAGTACATGGCTTCTTCGGGCAGCAAAAGTCTTCCAAGTGTATCAAATGCTACAGAACGCATCAACACAGATCTGGCAAGTGTATCAAATGTTGTAGATCGCATCACAATATATCTTTCTTCATAGTGGTGGCAAATATGGCGGCCCACAGAAAGTTCTGGAATGTTCGGAGGTGACACCAAATATGTGGAGTCTGCAACTACATCCAGAGGAAACTGAACAAAGTTTGACAAAGAACATGGCTTTCTGTCAAGTCAGTTACCACACCCAGAAGTAGCTCAACAAACTTTGAAATAAAAACTTTTGTAGTGATAATATGTCGTTTTATCCACCCATATAGTTTTTGCTACCCGCCTCTGTTTACATTCGCAAATGGAGTAATATTTTGCATTGTTTACGAACATCACAGACCATTTTGCAAGCCACGGTAAGTGGGATGCCCCCGAGGAAGAGAAATTCTTGTGCAATCTGCAGAAATCGATACACTTGCCAAATCTGTTTTGTTGGAATAAACTATATACTTCAACGAAGAAGTATTTTGCACGTGACCTGGAAATCCATTAAAACTCTCAGCAAGAAAACAAAGAATTTCAACAAACAAATCTCCATTAAGCCTTTTCAACCAACCAAACCATCAAATACAGGGAGAACACCAACCATAAGATACTTGTTCTTTTTTTTCCTCCTCTCTGAGTTCCTGTTGGATAACAGAGTTTTTTTTTTACTCAAAGCTCACGTCACATAAAACCAGTCTCTCTTCTTTCATCTAGGCCTCAATCGCATCTCTAAGTTGTCTTACATGTCCATGACCAGGAACATTAAAACGAAGGCATGCTAAAGCGCAACTCTTTAATGATAGAGAGAAATGGCAATAAGTATTTAAAAGCAACGTTGGATGATCTTCCATAGATTTTGTGTTAATTCATTTTAATGACAGATGTTCTCAATATTTTTGTTTATTAATGACAATCTTTTCAAATATGTACGTTGAATACGGACTAATAACATGTATTAACATTTCCATATCTGATCAGATTCTCAAATCTGACATCTAAGATATACACAATATTAAAGAGGGACATGACATCAAGGCCTTTGTGGGTGACACGTTCGTGCAGTATGCTGAAGCCTTTAAGAAAACCAAAAGAGCCAATTTTTTTTTTTTTTAAGCAAATTCAAAATGCAGGCAAAAGAAATTACAAGATCCCATAATATTCGCCTGTCTATTCATTTTAATGGGAGATGTCCTCGAGATTTCTGCTAATTAAAGCCAATCTTTTTGAACCTGTCTGGTCGGTTGTGACTTTTTAAAGAATAATTGATGTCTATTGGGAAGGGTGGAAGGTAGCAGAGATGGACAGGAGCGACAAATGCTTTTAAATTTTCTGAACCCGGAAATGCGTCAACCCGCTAAACTTTGAAAACTCGACTAAGGATGGAAAGGTAGGTAGGATAGACAAACTCATCACAGGTAGAGGCACGGTTGCGACTTAGAGGAGTGCGGGGTCGAATTGTAGAGTACGAAAATTCTGGGTGTAAGATGTATACACCGAACACGAGCTTTCATAGTTCGATAGCACCTATCCGCGAAGCTGCGTCCAGAAAACTGGTTAAGTATGCAACCGAACGATGGTCAGTCGGAATGACCACAGAAACATGAGAAACTATAGAACCAAAAATGTAGTTTACAAGAGGGAAAAAAAGGGAGAGACCAACTATATTGCTCACACAGCAAAACTTACTCTCATAACTATGAAACCATAGTAAAATATAAACCATTGAAAAAACCTCGTCAGCTATGAAATATAGTTTAAGGCTGACAAACTCTGGTTCAACGCATAAGAGATGCAATTTACATTGATTGCAATTTTTTTTGTATGTTATTTTATCTTAATAGTATTTTATGGAGAGTCCACTGCAAAAGAATATAACAACAGATCCAACTGCGGATGCAGCATCCCAACATTGCAAACCCTAGGCAAATAAGAACAAGTAGCAAACAACAACCTAGTTAAGAAGCACCAAAAGGCCCAACTGCAGCCGCAGGACCCAAACCTTGCAAAGTCGAATCAAACAACAATAAACAACACACAACGAACAAACAAGCAAGAAACAACTAGTGCACCAGGAATGATGCAGTTCCAATTGTGGTTGCAGAACCCCAAACATGAAAACTACAACAACACGAACAACGAAACAAGAACAACAACAACAGACAATTAAGAAGTCAATGGAGATGCAAAAAACAAGCATGAACCAGTGAACCAGCAATGTCGCTGAAGCATATAAATAAAAAAAACAGAAGAAAATGTATTGTAACAAGCCTGCTAAGTAAACATTCAACACTGCCAAGCTTGTTAGGTAAACATTTAAGTCTGTCAGAAATGCTCTGTAAACATTTAAGAAAAAAATGCGATGTGGCAGGTCTCTGATGTATCCCAAATTTTTTATTATAATTTATGTAACAATAGTTTGAACACTAGAGAATGTATTCGAAGGCCAAACTTTGGATATGCCAGCATATCAAACATTGCCATAAATTTAGCTAGCAGAAAATGCTAAACCAAACATTCGAACTAATGCTAGCATTAATCCACCTTCGACCAATGCATAAGAAAATATATGATTCAAAAAGACCATATATGATCAAATACGCTGGATATACCAACATATATAACATTGGGAATAGCGAAGATGGCAATAAGACCTCCATGCCATTGTCCAATCAGATCATGATAAATATGGTACTTTTTATTATATAAAAATCGATGTTTTCAGTTCCCTGGTTCCAACAATAGATAATATGGAAATATTTATGGTCAAAGGACAAACTAATATGAAGTCAACGAATTATCGATTGCTATAGTCCCTCTATGCCTACGACAGGGACTAATAAATGTAGTAAAGTTTTATTGTTCATGTGTTATACTGTGGCTTATAATGCCTCCTATGTAGTTAAGAGTCTATTTTATAATAGTATGAAAATAGAAACATTTTCTTGGAGATGAAATGGGAAAGTAAAAGAACGTTAGAAAGTACAATTGGGGCCACTTTTATTGATACTTGTGGAGATCATTTGTTCAAAAATATGTTTATTTTTATTTTTATTTTTTTATGTACACCATGTTTAATGTTAAACAACAGTTAGACCAAAAACAAAAGGTATCAGCAAAATGGCTAAACACAATTTTGTAATTTTATAGTACAATTTTTTATTAATTAAATAAAATTATAATTTTACAAAAAAAATTATCGAATTTTTATTTAATCCTTCGAAAGATTAAATTGATTGCAAATAAAAATTTATTAACATTATACATAAATTCAAAGAATAAATTTCTCACTCATATTAATTAATTACCAAATTTAAGTGTTCCCATCTTGAGAATGATTGTAATCAATAACCATTGATCATGGTTGTAATCAATAGCCATTCAACTAAAATTTTGACATTTTTAAAATGAGATAATCAATTATTCATTGTAATAAAGAACTATTGAATTGAAATTTAGGTAATTTCTATTTGAGATAATGAACTATCTAGATATTTGTGTGCCAAAGTCTTGAAAGTGCATTATTGTCATGTCTAGTCATGAATTGGCTATCCAAATAGGCTTGTTAGGTGGCCTCCAACAAAGTGAAGCTTCTAATAAGACTCTAAATGTATAGACTAATAAGATAAGAGAAAAATGTAATTTTTTATTATATAAAAAATATTTTTTCCTGTTTTGTATATTCAACATAAAATTTGAGTGCAATTTTTAAAATCAAAATAAAAGTAATATGAAAATTAAAGCTAATTCATAGCTATTTTGATAATAAAATAAATAATAATAATAGTAAAAATTTGATAAAGAAAATGAATGATGTTTTTACATGAAATATTATAATCAAAGATATTTAGCTTCTAAAGAAATATGATATTGTAATAATAATTTATTAGTTGTTTTTAATGCTTGGAATTTTTAGCTGGTAATTTTGTATTTAAAATAAATTTAGCCTCAAAGTAGTAAGTAGGGAGACATTTGTTTTTAAAGTGTCAAATTAAATTAAAGTTTTTGAAAATTAGGAATGTGAAATGTTATTATACAATAATAAAAAGATAAACACTTTGAAAATATATATTGCACGCACAAAACAACAACATCATCATCATCATCATTATTATTCAATCCTAGATACAATACATTTATATCTAGATGTTGTGAAATCCAATTTATTCCAAACTTAAAAAAAATTTAACGAAGAAGAATTAGAGAGATACATAGTTAATAACTTGACACAATGTTGAACCTAACCCAGAAATAAATAAATTATATGTTCTTCCAAGAAATAAATAAAATTATATGTTCTTTTATTTTCCTATTATAAGGGATAAAGCAAGGACTAGCAAAGCATTTGTGTCCTTGAAGTTGGAGCTAGCTAGTTGGCGTCACATTTGGGTGAATCACATCAATGGATTATGATGAGGGTTGATATATAAATCAAGAAATCCAATTTCATCGACATATAGACTGTCCGCTGCATCCGTGGATTATGATGAGGGGATAATATATAGTAATTATTGTAACCCTTTCTCTTTAGTAAGATATTTTCCCTAATAAGGAATTTCCTTCAATATTGTTCTCCCATACGTATTGGTTTAACCAACTTTACTTTGAGAATGAAAACTAGAATTACATAAGCTTTTTACGGCTAAGAAATAAATAAAAAAATTCAAATGCTTTATTATGTATGAATTATAAATTTCGTTAGATGAAATAAATAAAAAAATTCAAGTACTTTATTATGTATGAATTATAAATTTCGTTAGATGGGGTGTTAGGGATGCGAGACTCATCGAAAACAGTGTCAGATGAGGACATGTCCATCGAAAGGATAGAAAAGGTGAGGGTTAATGGTAGCGGCATCAATACTTGGCATTAGGCTAACGACACACAAGTCGTGGGATTGAATGCGACATTTAATTGATTGTAATGGTGGTATGAGCTCCTCCATCATCCAACATACCAACTTAACCATCATCTCAACTACCAACAATTCAAATGATCAGAAAGCAAGAGCAATCATGGAGAGAGTGAACCTCCATGAGTGTAGCAACACAACTTGTCCTAGTTGTATCATGGTGATGAGTAGTCACAACAAAGTTAAAGAAGAGGCTCGACTCTCCTATTACAGTTATCAAGATTTAGACATTAGTAAAGTTCTTTGGCATTTTGCAGCTTTGACATAATTTCAGGGCGTTATTATCAACGAAATTTTAGTAATTTTGGGGTTACTGTTGAGGGAGACATAACTAGGCTAACCTCTTTGTCTCACGAAATTCAAGTCCTAAACTTCCAACCACGAGGGTGAAATAGGATGCTCAGATCGCAACAATGGAATTTAGGTTGCTTACTCACCCATATACCCAGGAGGAAATGGAACATGTTGAAGGGGAAATCCTTATGGAGAGGAGCTTAATTCATGACTAGGATATTGACGAGGAAATTGGCAGTTGGGTCTCGGACGTAGGCAACTCTGGAGCATGCGACACCAAGTATTTGAAGACCATCGACCTATATTGGTACATAAAAAATTTTAGGGGCAAGATACTGTAGGAACGAGAGGAGGCACAATAATAAATCCTCATGTAGTTGGATGAAGTACAACTGCAGCTCAAGGAAATCAAATCCAAACCACTGACTCTAAGCTTGTTTCATGTAGTTGGATGAGATACAACTGCAACTCAAGGAAATCAAATCTAGACAACTGACTCTAAACCAGTTGGATGTTTACTAGCCACCGAATGTCCCTAGCAACCGATTCCTTAGATAGCTTGGGGATTTGGTGGAGCTTTATTAAACTAATGTCACGTATGCTTAATTTTTTGTTTATCTTAATTATGTTCTATAAAAAATGCTATATAGTATGATCCAAGCAAATTAGACATTTGAATTGGTTAAATTGTGTCACTAGTATAGTCTTAATTCAGAACAACTTTTAGACAATATGAAGAGAGGGATTATACCACTATTGTTGGTTTACTTTTCCTCGTAGCAGACCAACAGTGATGTGGATTTTGTATAAAGTTTTCCTATTTTGATTAATATACTTAGAATTATGTTCTTACAACAAAAAAACTATGAATTATAAATTAAATCAATACTACTCATTTGGTTTGTGAAGATGAAGGTGAAAGGCAATTGGATCGCTTCCTTCAAATCATGGTCCATGTAATTTTTCATCACTTGGTAATCCCACTTATAAAAGGTCAAATCTATTGGGCCATTTTCAAGTCCTAGCTAGTAATAACATCATCATGGAACCATTTATTCTAGAAGTACATGTATCAAAGAAAGGTATGTAATTCTACTAATAAAAAATATTAATTCGATTAATATACTTAGAATTATATTCTTAAAAAAAACCTATAAATTATAAATTAAATTAATACTACTCATTTTCATAAATTAAATCAATACTACTCATTTGGTTTGTGAAGATGGAGGGCAATTGGATCGCTTCCTTCAAATCATAGTCCATGTAGTTTTTCATCACTTGGTAATCCTACTTATGAAAGGTCAAATCCATTGGGCCATTTTCAAGTCCTAGCTAGTAATAGCATCATCATGGAACCATTTATTCTAGAAGTCCATGTATCAAAGAAAGGTATGTAATTCTATTAATAAAAAATATTAATTCTCCATGGTTTCATATGGAAAGAAGTTTATTAAGATAGTCTCAATAATGCTAAAAAGAAATTAAATTTACGAGCAATAAATTATTCTTTGTATCAAAGAAAGGTATGTAAATCTACTAATAAAAAGTATTAATTCTCCATGATTTCGTGTGGAAAGAAGTTTATTAAGATAGCCTCAATAATACTAAAAAAAAATTGAAATTTACGAGCAATAAATTATTCTTTGTATATTTATATATTTTGAGAATTTTTTTTAAGTATTCATGCTTCTTCTACTAACTGTAGAGTTTTTGATAAATTTTATTAATTTGAAAAATGGGAATTAAGTTTTTGATAAATTTTATTAATTTGAAAAATGAGAATTATAAGCTATAGAATTGGGTTTATATTAATATTGAATTTGTTTAATTATTTTAAAAAAAAATTGATTTTTTTTTGGGTAAAGTGATAAAATTTAACCTCTAAAATTTTCCAACTTCTAAGTATTTAAGTAAATACAACGAATCAAATTGTCATGTTAAGTAGAGCTATATGATTCTTGCAACCCTTTAGTGTAGTGTGATATTGACTATGATTTCACGCAAGTTTATGTACATTGTAAAGGGTATATGGTTCATATTTAAAAGAGATATCCAAGCAAGCATGATATTTAATGATTAGAGAGTTTCTAGAAAGGAGAAACAATACCATGATATAACCTATGAAACACCAAAGCCCTTAAAATAGACAAATGTTGAGAAATACTCCTTGTTAGAAGGACTTCCAAGGTTGTAGCAACAAAGTATGGTAATAATAGGGAAAAACAACTGCTTACAAGACATTAATTGACTCAATTATCTTGAAGAATGTAAGTAAGTATAAGAACAAATGTTGCATGAGTTTAAAGATTGGTGTCTCACTTGTTCATATGAATACCAATCCATTGGAAAAACATCAAAACATTGAATATCTTAACATTTTATAAAGAAATTAGTGTAGCTTGCATATTACTCAAATTATAAGGTCAAATAAAAAGAAGTATGTTATTAAATGACTTTTTGTAAATTATTTATCCTATAACTAGAGAATTAAGAATGCCTACTACATTATATTTGCATGTCCAATTGTTGTAGAAAAGTTTCCCCTACGGATAGGTGAAACCCCCTTTGGATCAAGACTCATTTAATCCAAGACAGAAAATAACAATTGGTTTCCTCCTTCCCCCCTAAATATACTTTATATACCCACAAAAAGAATGGAAAAAAAAGATGAGAGAACGAGGTACACAACTTACCTCTTTTGTGTCGGTTGTCCTTGTTGCTCCAACCCTCAAGACCAACAATATGATACTCTAGAATTATTCCCTCCCCTTCACCCAAGAATGACCTCCATTATATAGGATTTGAGGCATAACAACCATAGGATAATTTTGAGGAGAGGATAGGGATAAATGAGGATTTAGCTGAACAGACAAGATTGACCTTGCCTTGGATAGAGTGTAGCTCGAACCAACCTCTAAGAAACTAAAATATCCCAGAAACAATGATCTGGATTATTTTCGGCACGAAATGAGAGTGGAGATATAATAAAGCAATGTACAGAGATATCTTAGATATCCACTAATATAACAGAAATGTATCAGAGATGCAACCATAAACACAGAGATATAGTAATACACAATTTTTTATTAATGAATGAAAATGTACAAAGACTATAAAAATATAGAATGAAAGACTCACTAGAATGGTGGCAGTTTATCTCTGAGAAGATATGTGTCTGCTACTCGCATTCGCAAGAAGATAATTTTACAATGAGGCTCCAAAGGATTTTTTATCATAAACAAAATCCAAAACCCTAACCCCAAAAGATGAAAAGGCAACAGTTTTGTGGACCTCGTTTTGGGTAGTTTGGTGTATCAACTTCCTGAGGGCGTAAATTTGGCATATGATCTTCGTTTGGAGTGCACGGTAGCTCGTTGGAAAGGTATCATCGAGGAGAATCAATCAGAGCCTTTGGCTATCATTGAGAAGATCATTCCCAAAAAAGCTTCGTTTAGGCCCTCGAAATGGCCCCGAAAGTTAAAAATTGCTAAAAATAGTAAATTACCAAAATTGCCAGAAAACTGTTTTGGGCCAGTTGGAAAAGGTGGGTTGCCACCGATATCCACCTAGATCAATCCTCCCTCCTTAGGAAGCAGTGGTCTCCATTTCATTGAGTTCTCGGGAGGGAGGGTCCAATACCTGGGCTACATTGTTGATGAACATGGGGTACATGTTGATCCAACTAAGATCCAAGTCATTCGTGATTGGCCAGCCCTGACCACACTGACTGAGATTTGGAGCTTCTTGGGACTAGCCAATTTCTACCGAAGGTTCGTGTTGGGATTCTCCCATATTGCATGGGCCCTCATCCAGGTGACCAAGGGTGGTGGTAGGGACAATTTCGTGTGGGGGAAGGAGCAACAACGAGCATTCAATGATCTGAAACATCACTTGTGCTCAGCTCCAATACTCTCCTTTCTCGATCTGCAACAACCATTCGAGATTGAGAATGATGCATCTGACTATGTTGTGGGTGCAGTTATCACTCAACACGAACATCCTGTGGCATATCATAGTGAGACACTCTCCGATATTGTCCAGAAATACCCCACCTATGACAAGGAACTGTATTCCATTGTACAAGCCTACCGTCAATGGAAACATTACATTCTGGGGAAAGAGACGATCATACACACTGATCACAAGCCTCTGCAGTTGATACAGACACAGGGGAAATTGCAGAACGACCGCCATCAGAAGTGGTCCACCTATCTATAGCAGTTCCATCTCAACATCAAGTATAAGACATGTATCTCCAATCGTGTCGATGACTGCCTCAGTCAGCCTCCTGTGGCTGCACTCACCACTGTGCTCTAGTCTTATGGAAATGAAGCATCAGAGTGGCCCCAACTTTATCAGCAAGATCCAGACTTCACCACCACATATCAGCTCTTGGGTACAGGCACCACTGTAACTAAATTTCACATTCAGGACAAATTCTTATGCCACCTGGGTCATCTCTTTGTTCCTAAAAGAGAGCATGCAAAGATGATTTGGGAATCCCACTACAGTCAGGTGGCAGAACATTTTGGCATAGAGAAAACTGTGGTCGTTCTTCAGAAATATTTTTATTGGCCAAAACTTCAACAAGACGTCAGCAAGTATATCAGATCATGCACTGCCTGTGCCATTGCCAAGCCAACCATCAAGAAGCAAGGCTTATACACCTCTCTTCATATTCCCGAGAATCTGTGGGAATCCATCTCAATGGATTACATGTCTGTTTTGTCGTCCACCAAGCACGAAAATGATTGCGTGTTTGTGGTCGTTGATTGGTTTTCAAAGATGGTCATCCTCACGCCCTGTAAGCAGAATGTCACAATGGCAGATACTGCCAAGCTCTTCTTCGAATGAGTTTGGGTCCACTTTGGGATACCATAGACCATCATCTCCGACCGAGACAATAGGTTCCTTAGCACCTTTTGGTCGAGTATTTGGTCTTTGTTGGACACCAAGCTCACAAAATCCACTTCTTTCCACCCCCAAACTGATGGCCAAACTGAGGTCCTCAATCAGATGATTGTGCAAATCTTGCGCACGTACAATTATAAGCATCCTTGTACATGGGATGAGAGTCTCCCATATGTCCAACACAACTACAACAGGGCTCTCCATAGTGCCACCAGCCATAGCCCATTTCAGGTGGGTCTTGGGACCCATTGATGTTGCACTTCCTCTTGCCACCACACATACAGACTCTTCCCCTAATCAGTTTGTGCTCGACAAAGCCACCAGATTCATTGAGAGGATTCAGTACATCCACCAATAGGTCCAAGAGATTTTGCAGAAATCCAATGCTAAGTACAAGCAACGCCATGATCAACACAGGGTACCACACCAGTTTCAGGTTGGCGACAAAGTCTGGTTACATTTGCAGAAGGAGCGTCTCACCGGGCCCCATCAGAATCTTCTCCCACTTCATTATGGGCCTTACACTATCACCAAGGTTGTGGGTAGCAATGCTTTTGAGCTCAACACTCCACCCTTCCTCAGTTTGCATCCAATATCCAATGTGGACCTCCTTCGGCCATATTTTGCACCATTATTGGACACCTCTAAAATTGTCGAACAACTGATACCAACAGAGCTCAACCTAGACTACATGGAACATGCTTCCATCAATCATATTGTGGACACATAGGTCAAGGGCACTCGCCAGCAGCGGATCTAGATTTATTGGGTTGTCAAGGCAGGGAAAATCCTACACAAAGGAAAGTGGCTCACTCGGGGCCAAATCCAGCAGAAGTTTCCTCACCTGATGGGGGAACTCAAAAAAATTGACACCAATGCTTCCTAAGGGGAGAGGATTGATCCAGGTGGATATTGGTGGCCACCCACCTATTCCAACTGGCTCTTCATGTCCGTTTTTTTTCCAGCACGTTCTTTTGTATTGCTTTATAATTGTGAGTTCTACACTTTTGGGGCTGTCTGAAGCCCCACACATTCTCCAGGTGGATATGGGTGGCTTCTCGCCTGATCCAACTGGCTCATTTTGTATGTTTTCATGTCAGCACATCTTGTTGTACTTTAAGGGATGTTTTAGGGCCCTAAACGTTGTTTTCTTAGCTTTCCACAATTAGACTATAGACATAGTCAGATTTTGACGACGTAATGTGTATTCCTCTGAAAGACCTTTCCAACGGGCTATCACGTGCCTAAAACGGAGATCATATGCAAAAGTTACAACCTTAGGAAGTTGAGGTACCAAATTACACCAACTTACCCATAGGGCCCACATGACTTTTGGTGTTTCACCTTCTAGGTTTAGGTTTTTGGATGTCTAAGGTTTTGGAATTCATGAGTAATATGAAAAGGGCCTCTGGAGCCTCATTGTAATCCATTCTACTCAAACGAATGTGCATAACAGCCACATCTCTATATGTGATGGTTTTGTGGACCTTCATTTAATTTGATTGGTTTTATGTGTGTTTTCTTAAAAGTTGAAAAGATATTTGTAAGTTTAAAGTGTAAATTGTAATGTAACAATTTTAAGGTGAAAATTTTATCAATGAAGATTGTATGCTAAAATTTGTATTAAAATTAGTTATATATTTGTTTTATAGTTAGGCTATGGGAATTATAGTTGTAGTGGGTTTATTTTGTTAATATTTTTTCAATTTGAATAAGGTTATGGTATTCTATATGGAGAGACTAAAAATATTTTACTCTACACTATATGTACAAGTCAAATTAATGTATGAATCGACAGGAGGGTTCTGGATAGCGTGGTTGGCAGCCGCAGGAGAAACCCTACAGACGCAGCGTGCTGAACCAGGGCCGTCGGCCACCAGGGCCGATCCGTTTTTCCCTCAACCTGTTGCAACTGCTGAAGGGAAAGATTCATCTGGAGGGTGTGGCGCTCGACTTTCATTGAAAAGGAGCACCGGCGCTGGTATACAGGACGAGAGGATCGTTTTGTTTTTTTTAAATCGCAGGTGTTCAAGGGGAGCGCCGAGAGCGAGCCAGCGCTCTCTTTACTGCCCAAAGGGAGCGCCAGGCCTGTAGTGCCCTTACGCTCGGTTCA
Source organism: Picea engelmannii (assembly GCA_009831015.1). Taxonomy (NCBI): domain Eukaryota; kingdom Viridiplantae; phylum Streptophyta; class Pinopsida; order Pinales; family Pinaceae; genus Picea; species Picea engelmannii. The sequence continues at coordinate 1,068,793 of ML789117.1, read as the reverse complement.
TTCTTGTTCTTCAGCTCTCCCGAGTACCCTTCACAGAAGCGCCGTCAAATAAAGACCAAACAAACCCGCCCTTGAGTATTGAAAGTTGTCTCTGTCAATTTTTATCTACTTTTCAGAAGATTTTCCAGTCGAAGCCTGACAGATCGGAGATCTTGGACTTTTGGGAGCTAGTCTGCGCAACCCCGTGGATGTAGAGCTCTAGCAGAGACTCTCCAATGGATTCCAGCGGGGGCTCTGCCCCTCCTCTCAACCCGCCTCTGGAGATCACTGCATTCAAAGCATTGATTGCCACAACCACAAAGCGCTCTCTCACTGCTAGTCAGCAGAAGTTCGTCAAGAAATTAGATTTGATCCCCACGGTAGCTCTTCCTGAAGAAGAGACATGCAAAGCTACTTTGAATCTCGCTGAGAGAGGGTTAATAGGCCAGTTCACGGGCCTATGGCTGTCCCCAAAGTCAGTAGAGGATTGGACTCAAAGAAATTGGTCACCCTTGATTAAAGAGGGGGTCAAGAGTTACTTTGTGGGCAAGGGGTTCTTCATATTCATCTTCGAAAACCCGGATGACAAAAGTCTAATTTTCAGAAACGGCCCTTATTTCATGGGACCACAAGGACTGTACTTAAACAAATGGACTCTCGACTTTGATCCCACTCAGGATGTTCCTTCTGTTGTTCCGGTGTGGGTGCGCCTTCCTCATCTGCCTCTACACTGCTGGAACCAAAAAACCTTCCAGATCATTGGCAACGTGCTCGGGAAATACATAGATCAAGCAGCAAGGAAAGATCAGTTCTCATGCGCTCGAATCTGCGTCGAAGTCGACCTAGAAGAGGGTTTGCCTGAAGCAATCAAGCTCATCGTTGCTGGGTGGACTCATATCCAAGAATTGGATTACGAGCAGCTCCCTTTCAAATGCAAATACTGCCATGGTCATGGTCACTTCGCCAAGCACTGCAAGAAAAAAGCAGAGGAGCAAGCAGACAATATAAACGAGGATCAATGGACAATTGTACAAAAGAACGCCCACCAAAAAAAGGGAAATGGCAAAAGACATACCGCACGAGCTCCAGGCAGCTCCAAGAACAATCAAGAAAAGGACGCAACACCGAAGGAATTAGAAAACACTCAGAACAACCCAACAGGAGCGACTAAGGAAAATCAGGTGCAAACAGAATCCCCTCCACTCAACGAAGAAGGGGGAGCAGCTATACAGGTAGAGGCCTCACAAGGCAGCCCTCCCAATCCCTCTTATGATGAAATAACAAGGAAAAAACAAGTGGAAAGCGTTGGTTCTTCAGAGGATGAAACCTTTGAGCGCCCCTCTAAAAGAGCAGGCAGGAAATCCCGTAAAGAATTAAGGGAAGAGGAAGCAGAGAGACTCAAAGTACAAGGAAGTCAATCCACCATAGAAATGTCCATCGGCAGAAACACCAGATCAAGGCCTACAAAGGGAGGCCCTTCCCCCTCCTCTTAAGTTAATCATGAAGCTCACCTCTTAAGTTAATCATGAAGGACTAGGGAACGCCGCCAAAGCTGAAGCAGTCATGGACCTCCAGAAAATAGAACCTACAGATATCCTCATGCTCCAAGAGACTAAGATAGAAGACCGAATGCTACTAGACATCAGCAAATCAAAGTGGAAGAAGAGTGCTGGCAAAGAAGTAAGTTCAAGGGGCTCTTCCGGAGGGCTGGCAACTCTTTGGACAGAAGATGCATTTTTTCTTAACAAATCTCATGAAACCCAACACTAGATCTTCACGGAGCTGACACATTATGCAAGTAAGCTGACTATCTCCTTATTTAATCTTTATGTTCCTGTCTCTTACTCCGAAAAACGAGAATGTTGGACCTCTCTCACAGCATTTTTAGATCAACACAACCCAAGCAACATTATCCTAGCAGGTGATCTGAATATAGTTCTGAAATCAAAAGAGAAAAGAGGCGGCTCCATCAGCAGAGACCCGATGCTGACCTTTGTGGAAGAACTTCAGCAATAGTGGGATCTTTTAGACTTTAGTCCCATTCGAGGCCTCTACACTTGGTCCAATAATAGAACTGGGACAGAGCATATTTCTGCTCGGCTGGATCGATTTCTGGTTCAAGGCTCCCTCATTATGGACAAAAAGATAATCAAAACAAAAATTTTACCCACGTTGACTTCTGACCACAAGTCGATCCAGCTGCTCCTTGAGGAAGAAGAAGATCTTGGGCCCCTACCTTTCCGTTTCAGCCCCTTATGGATAGAGAGAGAAGGCTTTTACGAAACTGTAAAAGAAGCCTGGGCCAAATCATTCTCAGGATCCTCAAGCTTCGTGTGGGAACAAAAACTGAAGGCCACAAAACAAGCTCTGAAGGAGTGGATAAAGAACCCAACTCCTACTCCAATCAACACAAGGAAAGAAGCAGTGTACAATCTGGAGACCTTGCAAATAGAAATGGAAAGCAAAGAGATTACAGCGGAACTTTTGGAACAAGAAATAAAAGCCCAATCCGCAACATACCGATCTCTTCGAAAAGAAGAAGAATACTGGAGAATCAAGTCCAGGAGTTTGTGGTTAAAGGCAGGGCATCGAAACACCTCCTTCTTCCACAGACAATATAGAGCCCGGCTGTCAAGGAATCACATCTCAGAAATAAAGACAACAGAGGGCCAGGTCAGCAAAGGCTTCACCCAAATCAAAGCTGCAGCAAATAGCCACTTCAGAAACCTGTTTAGTGAGGGAACCCAGGCCACCGAAGGAGAAATTGTAGAATTCCTCGCCAATATTTGTCACCTAGTCAGACCTGAAGACAATGCTGCGCTCACCAGTGAGGTAACAGAGGAGGAAATCATCAAAGTCATCTGGTCCATGGGCTCAGATAAGGCTCCGGGCCCGGACGGATTCACGATACATTTCTATAAAGTCTGCTGGAATATTATTAAAAAAGACCTTCAAAAAATGATAAAGGGGTTTATGAGAAAAGCTAAGATCGGTGGAGGAATTAACTCCACTTATCTCGCACTAATTCCCAAGGAATCCAATCCATAAACATTTACCAGATTCAGACCCATTTCTCTTTGCAACGCTTCCTATAAAATTCTGGCCAAATTGTTAGCAAGCAGGATAAAGCCTATGCTCAAGAGGCTGATCTCCAACCCCCAAGGAGGCTTCGTGGAAGGCAGAAACATACTCAACAATGTCATTCAAGTCCAGGAGACACTCCACTCTAGCAAAAAGCAAAAAGAGAAAGGTATGTTGATTAAATTAGATATGGAAAACGCGTTTGATAGAGTCAATCGTTCTTTCCTCATCAAGGAGGCCCCATTACTCAAACATGTGGATCTAATCAAGTGTGGACTTTCAAGAAGATTCTCGAGGGTTCAAAACCCTAACACTAATTGACAGTTGAGGCATGCAAAAACCCTAATCCTAACCTTAGACAACTATCGAGCTATGTTAAATATTGGGTCGCTAGGAAGAAAACAAGTTCCATTCTTTTAGTATTGTTAGTCTTCCATAGTTGAGCAAAGCATCAATGAGTTAGATATAGAAGCATAATAGGAGGTAGAAGATTATGTAGCAACCATTTAAGTCACAGTGCCCATTTCTTTGTACTTGCATTTCATAACTGATAAAAAGAGTGCAAAGCATATCATTCCTTTGGCTTCTCGCCTCATTTTGTTCAGCTTATAAATGCCTGCATCGATAACCCATGGATTTCCCCCCTTGTCAATGGTCGACCCTCTAACTTTTTTCAAGCCCGGAGAGGCATCAGGCAGGGCTGCCCCCTCTCTCCCTTCCTGTACATCTTAATGGCAGACACTCTCAGCAGAAAACTCTTTGCTGAAAGAACAACTGGCTCTCTTCCTGGTCTAAAATCCTCCACAGATGTCGTTCCTCTGAATCACTCTCTCTTTGCAGATGACTCACTACTCCTTGGAGGTGCATCCACCAGAATAGCTAAAGCCTTTGATTCTGTCCTAAAAAGCTACTGCAGAGTCACTAGCGCCCTTATCAATGAGAGAAAGAGCAAAATCTACAGTTGGAACACAGGACAACAAGAGCTCAATAATATTATGAACATCCTGGGATTCAGAGGACATACCAGCTGGGATCGGATAAAATACCTCGGCCTCCCTATAACAAATGGAGCTAACAGAAGGTCGCTTTGGTTGGACATCATTTGCAAAATCAAAACAAAGATTGCATCTTTGGGCGGCTACTGGTTAACCAACGCAGGAAAAGTCATTTTAATTAAGTCACAGCTGGCTGCGCTCCCAATTTATCAATCGACATTCTTATTGGCTCCCAGAAACGTTATGGATCAGATTGCAAAAATATTAAGGGATTTT
>ML789117.1:1049789-1062289 GCA_009831015.1 Picea engelmannii | reverse complement strand
TTAATTAATAAATGTAAATTTTATAATAAAATAAAACTTAAAAAATTCAATTATATAATATAAATAATTAAAAGATATTTTTAATTAAATTGAATTCATAACTTTTTATAATATAATAATAAGTTAAAATGTATTTAAAAAAAATAAAATTGGAAAGGCATAAACCTATTGATAATGGACACATTTAATTAAGTTTAAAGGTTTACATCTATTGATAATGGGTATATTTAATGGTTTTTTAACCATAATTTCAATAATATGGTTATCAATTGAAGATACTAGCATATTCTTAGTTCGTCCTTCCAAATCAATGCACTGGATCTCATGTTCATAACTTTCTAACATGTTCAATTAACAAACTTAATTGAAATTACAAATTTACTCCACTGTTAACTTTTTATCATTTTATTAGATTTACATTTTTATTAGATTTACATTTGTACCACCTTTACTTATGACAACCACATAACTAGCAACAACCACTTTATAAAAGTGGTTGATATACTCCGATCATAAGTGATTGTTGCTAGTTGACGACCAGCATGCTTTGGAAACTACCATTAATATATGATTAATGTATTATTTAATTATTACATTAATATAATATATAATAATAACTTATTAATGTAACATATTAATGTATTAATTAATTAATACATTAATAATACATTAAATACATTATACAAGTATTGATATAGTAATTAATTAATACATTAATCTTAATGTATTTAATAATACACTATTACAATGTTGTAATGTATAAAGTAAACTAATAATACATTAATGTATAATGTAACATATTAAAATAATAATGCATTAATAATGTATTAATACCTTAAAGTATACATTGACTCATACATTAATAATGTGATGTAAGATAACTGATATAGTAATATATTATTGTAATGTCTACATTAACCTATTGATTGATAGATTAATAGTGTAATATATTAATCAATTTATACATTAATATATTGCTAAATTATTAATACACTAATAAAGTAATACATTATTAATATAGTAATAATGTAGTCATATATATATTTAATATATATTTAATGTATTTAGTAAAACATTATTAAATTAGTAATACATTAACAATACATTATTATAATGTAATTATTACATTATTATAATGTAATGTATTTTAATTAATAAATTTTAATACATTAATACATCATTAAATACATTAGTACGTTGTATGCATTTAATACATTTTAAATGCATTAATGTATTAACATTTTAAATAATGTTTTACTAAATAATGTATTAACATTTTAATAATGTAGTCATATATAGACCTTAATGTATTAAGTAAAATATTATTAAAATGTTAATACATTAACAATACATTAGTACATTACTGCATAACTAATACATTAATAATACATAATTAAAGTAATAATTTATTAATAGATAATTTATTAAAATATTAATACCTTAATAAATACATTATTAAAGTAGTAATACATTTTAATTAATACATCATTAAATACACTAACACATTTAATACATTAAATGCATTAATAAAGTATTAAAATACTAATAAAATATTAAAATACTAATAAAGTAATACAATGATAATACATTAATAAAGTAGTAATAGATTGACCTTAATGTATTTAGTAATACATTATTCCATTGTAATGTATAAATTAAATCATTAATACATAAATTTATAATGTAATACATTAATTTATTAATAAATTGATACATAAATATATAATCGATTATTTTATTAATACAGTAATACATCATTAAATCTATTAATAGATATTTTATTAAAATATTAATATCTTAATATAAATATAAATACCATAATAAAAATACCTTAATACTTTAAAGAGTAACTTAATAAATACATTACTAAAGTTTAATACATTACTATAATTTATAAAATAATTAATACATTATTAATGCAATACATTAATATACTAACTAAGGTAATAATACATTAATAGAAATTTATTAAAATATTAATACATTAATAAATATATTTTTAAAATAGTAATATATTTTAATACATCATTACATACACTAACACATTTAATACATTAAATCCATTAATAACTACATTATTACTGCTGCTAGAACATTTAATACATTAAATCTATTAATAAATACATAAAATAATGCATTATTAAATTATTAATACATTAATTGAAAATGACCATAATTGATTATGATTGATCATGACAATGGTTTGTTATGGTTGACCATGACAATGACCACGACCATGGTAAAATTTTTGCTAGACCTTGATATTCTTTGAGAAGGAAAGAAAGACTACAAAATTATCATCTATCTACAACACATAAATTTTGTATTTATATTTATAATATTATTAAAAACCTTAACACACAATTTTGTAAGTATTAACAAAAATTTTATATTTATATTTATAATATTATTAAAAACCTTAACACAATTTTGTAAATATTAAGAGTTTATTTTTGAAACATTATTAAATTATTAAATATTAAAAGATTACTTTTTGAAACATTATTCTTAAATTATTATCAAAACTGGTGACTGAATGTAGAGTTTATTAACATGCAATTAATGGGTGAAACCCTTCACTCATTAAGCATGAACAAACTCAAGGCAATTGAAACTCAGATGGAAGAGAGTATCACTGGTGTGCAATCGAAGAAGGTAACTCTCAACACAGTAAATTACTTTAATACCCATAGCTTCTGCAATCTATATGTCAAAGAAAAATAATCGAATTATAGATTTGGAATTGAAGTGCAAGCATATTTTATCGTTCTGATTATACTTTTTATTTTTCGTAAACAGAACGAAATAGCCTCAAAGTGCAAGCATAATTTCTATTTTTCGTAAACAGAACGGAATGCTGCTCGACGAGATAAAGAATGCAAAGACAGGTATATATAATATAGTGGATATTGAAATGCTGACTAACCAAGTACTAATTAAGAATGCAAAGACATGTATATATAATATAGTGGATATTGAAATGCTGATTAACCAAAAGTACTAATTTAACGATAATTTTTGTTTGAGCTCTCCGGATTTTTCATAGTCATAGGTCAATCAAACATTTAGATTCAACATTCTGTTGTTTAATGTATGCAGGAATTTATGTTGCTGGCTGAGAACCAGCTTTTAAGTAGTAATGTATCTTTCTCTCTAAAATTTTCTGGCATACCTGAATAATCTGCATTTTCAGGAAGATTTGATCTTTCTAAATTACATACTTTTCGAATTAAAACGTATTTATTTTAAGTGTACTCTTTTATATGGAATTTTGTTTTCTTTTAATTTTTTTTTTTTTTAAATAAAAAAGGAGTAGTACCTGGTATATTAGATTATCTCAAAACTTTGACAAAATAAAACAGAGTCATGGCACCAGTCACCAAAAATGCTGCCGGTAACCGGAAACCAGCATAAGTGGGAGACAACTAGCAGTTATACAGTAATACATTAAGAAAAGAGACATCTGTCCTGCCCGGAGGAAACCAGGACAGATGCCAGTGGTCCAGATAAACCTAAAACAATTACATAATAAAACTAAAAACCTGGAAAACAGAAGAACCTAGGCACCCGGTGACGTGTCGCTTCCTCCACTTTGCCAAGTCTCCGCCGGAATGGCAAAAGTCTGCGTGCAAAGGGGGCACTTTCACTGAGCTGGAGCCCCGGAGAACGCATCGAGGAGCAGATTCATACGCTGGCCCATGAGGAGGGCCCTGTGTTCCAAATCCGACATGTGGCTACGGAGCTCGAACACCAAGGCCAGGTGCTCGTCATTAAGGAGAGGACCATGCGTTCCGCCACCCAAGCCACTAGGAGGAGAAGTCTTCAGTTCCACATCTTCACCAATGCCAACCGCAAGCTTCCTCTGCACCACTACTTTTTCTGCGTTCACAATCTTCTCGGCACCTATAGCTTGCAGGTCACCCGTCCATGGGATTTCTTCAACCACGCAGCCAGGGGGGTCATCTTCCTTAGTCGGGATGCACTTGGTGCCCTGCCCGTTGAAAGTCTCCATGGCGCTTGGCTTCTCGTCACACGGCAAGTCCCCAATCGACAGGTCCTCCTCCACGACACAAATTGGAAACAGATCCGCGGTCTCGGTCTCCTTCTCTGCCCTGCTGCAGCCAGCTCCCTGTTCAGCGATGGTGTCGAGCAACGCCCTCCTCTCAACTTGAGCCTTCTTCCTGAGAATGGAAGACGCCAAAGCCAGAGCACGTTCAAGTTCCTCCTCCCGGCACCTCTGCGCTTTGTGTGCGTCCCAAGCTGAACCCCGTCGAGGCTTTCCTCGCTTCCTGACCATTGTACCCAAGCAAATGCCAATCAAATGCAGAGCTGAATTAGAAAAAATCCAGGTCGAGAGCGGCTGCGGGTGCTGGGCGCAGGCAAGCTGACTCTGTCGAGACACACAGAGAAGCCACCAGTCCTGGTAAATCTTCTCAGAGTGTAGAGAGAAGGCGGTAAATAACCATGGCATAGCCGCACCAGGAGCATTCCCTCGCTGCTCGGGCTCAAAAGAAAAAACATAACCAAACTGTCGAAGCCTCCATCCATCCATATCCGCGATGAATCCATGTGCGCAGGGGGGGTTAATGGTCGTGCAAGGGAGGAGTACCTCCGTCGCATGTCCTCTGCTATGGCCGTCCACCATCGTTAATTCAGATGTGTGGGTGGCGGCCATCAGCCATTAAACCAAAGCTGAGTGCGAGTCCGGGTGTCACCTCCTCTATGCCGCGTGTCACCCCATCCGGGGTTGTTTTGTTTTAATTAATAATAATGTAAATTTAAAATTGTTTATGTTAATAATTTTTACATATAATTAAAACTTGATTAAACATTGTGAGGAGCGTTTCATACTGTAAATATAAGAGTTGTCGAACGAAGTTATGTGACTCTAAAGGGCACTCTCTTAAGCTGAGTGCCATGGAAGCAAAAAGTATTCATGAATGCCTGATGTTATGGATTTAATATTTTTTGTCAACTAAACAAGATTCATTAATATTATTAAGCAAACCCCAAGATCATAGTCGATTATGTCCCTGCAATATGAATCGAATATGAATTGAACCATGCATAAACACGCGCCAATAGGAAAGTGCACTCACAACAACCCTCGGGCATAAATCTAAATCAAACAAGCGGCGGCAAGCACAGTAACCAGAGGAAATAAAAATCAGTAGATAAATAATAATATTGTTTGGCTGTATTAGGTTGATAAATGGAATGCGTGGAGAAGCAGAACGTGGGCATTTATTTAGATGTCACGGTTTAATCCTACTTAATCATTTAAACGTGGCAATTACATATCCTTACAGTAATTTTTTAATGTGATTAGGTAAATGTTAAAAAGTAAACATGTTAATTGATGCCTTGATAAATGCAAGAAAGTTATGAACAATAAATCTGACCCATTGATTTTGGAAGACGACTAAAAATATGCCAGCATCTTCAATGCACAACCATCAGATTAAGGTTTAAGATTAAATAAGGATAAAATATCATTAATTGTACCCATTATCAATAAGTGTAGCTTAATTACAATATTTCATATTCCTCATTTGTATTCAAGAAATCATGGCAAGCACACTACTGCTGCCAGTACTGCATAATTACAATCTTTCCATATTTTTCAGTCGATTATTCTGTCATTTATCTTCTCGTATTTTTTCTCTTCTTTGTATAGCTGCCAGTTGCCTAAACAAGCCCAAATACTGAGACGTCATACACTAATCCGTTTGGTTAGAGGGAGGCACCACAGAGAAAACGAAAGTAACACTGAACGAGGATAGGATCTCGTTGTTTTTCATCTGCACATGAATTGAATACAGCGCACGGTCGAATATGAAATCCGAATGATTTGTGAGGGAACCCACAGATTTCGAGCTGAAAACTGCACAAGAATTGAATACAGCTCACGGCCGAGTATGAAATCCGAATGATTTGTGAGAGAAAGCACGGATTTCGAGTTGAGAACTGAAGCCCCTGCCTCCAAGATTAAGCGGGTTTTCATTGAATACGCCGAGAGTTTTACCGGCCGTAAGCTTTTCGGCGTTCACCAGTAGCGAGTTTATGATAAAATAAAATTTAATTATGATTAAGAATCCAACAATCACCCGAGAGTTCGGATCGGATCAAGATATCTAAAGGGTGGAATCAAAATATCTAGGTTATATGGTTGGAATATTAAGTGATTTCAACTACCAACCTTTTCTGGTTTCAACTTATCCAACATATCACCTCAAAGGTCGGATTATTTTCGCTGCAACAAGTCTTGTGATGTGATCAATAATGAATACTGGTCGTCGTCAGTCCGAGTTCGTGCCGTTGGATTATCGAAAGATCGGCGACTACGGTATAATGATATCTGAAAATCATGTATTAATATCCGTCTTACCGAGGAGGAACTTTAGCTCAAGCGAAAGGATCGATTGGTAATGGTAATTCCAAGGCGCAGCCTCCTTCTTATAGCCTTCACGTCCCTCGCCATACTGCTGTTTACTGCAGGTGCTGTGGAGTATTGTCGACATACCACTTTTCTCTTCAACGGATTCAATGGAACCAACTTGATCGTGGAGCCGGAGGCTTCAGTCCTCCCCTCCAGATCCGTGCTCGCCCTCACAAATCATTCGCAGTCTATACTGGGCCGCGCGCTGTATTCAAGTCCTGTGCAGATGAAAAGCAACGGGACGCTTTCATCCTTTAGCACTACCTTCATTTTCTCCATTGTGCCTTCTCCCTCTAACTTAGGGGGTCATGGAATCGCCTTCTTCATGACGCCCCATGCATCTTCCATGGGAGCTCAGCCGTCGGGGTATCTGGGTTTGCTTAACCTCACCAGCAACGGGCAGTCATACAATCATTTATTCGCAGTGGAATTCGACACCACCATGACTGTGGAATTCAATGACATCGACGGCAACCACGTAGGCGTGGACATCAACAACCTCACCTCCGTCCATGCCGAGACTGCCGGCTATTGGAATAGAGGCGACTTCCATAAATTAAGCCTCAAGAGTGGGCAGAACATACAGGTCTGGATCGATTACAATCATCTTCAAACCCATCTCAACGTTCGCATCACGGTGGCCGGCTTGCCGAGACCACAGAGGCCGCTCATATCGCTCAAAATCGATCTACGCAGCGTTCTGCAAGAGAAGATGTTCGTCGGCTTTTCAGCGGCCACGGGGAACTTGATAGAAGACCATTATGTTCTCGCGTGGAGCTTTACAACCCAAGGCACGGCGCCGCCCCTCAATGTGTCCCGTCTCCCTTCCTTTGCTAACAGGGATTCCAAACGTCCGGACCGTGGCTTAATAGCCGGCCTCACGGTGGCCGCTCTGGTTCTCCTCTCGCTGGCCGTTGTGGCCGTGTTTCTCAAAAGAGCGAAGGACAGAGAAACGATCGAAGAATGGGAGAAGGAGTACTGGCCCCATAGAATCACTTACAAGGATCTGAGCATCGCCACGGGCAGGTTCCGGGAAAAAAACGTTTTGGGGCAAGGCGGTTTCGGCAAGGTTTACAAGGGCGTTCTCCCTAGCAGCGGCCAAGAGGTCGCAGTGAAATGCATAACGAAAGAGTTCACGGAGGGAATGAAAGGGTTCGTGGCAGAGATCTCGAGCATGGGACGCCTACAGCACCGGAACCTGGTTCAGCTCCGTGGCTGGTGTCGGAGGTATAAGCAATTATTCATCGTTTATGACTACATGCCCAACGGCAGCTTGGATAATCTCATATTCGGGAACCCAACAACAGTCTTGCCGTGGCCTCGGCGATACGCGATCCTGAAGGGCGTGGCGGCGGGGCTGCTATATCTGCACGAGGAGTGGGAGAAAATGGTCATCCACAGAGACATCAAGTCGAGCAACGTGCTTCTGGATTCGGAGCTCAACGGGCGGTTGGGAGACTTCGGTCTCGCTCGACTTTATGATCACAGCGGCAATCCGGAGACCACTGATCTGGTGGGAACGCTGGGGTACATAGCGCCAGAGTTGATACAAACGGGGAAGGCCACGCCGAGCTCGGACGTGTTCAGCTTCGGGGTCCTGCTGTTGGAGGTGGCGTGCGGGAGGATGCCCGTGGATCCGTTGAAGGTTGCCGAGCGGGTGCTTTTGGTGGAGTGGGTGTGGGAGCTGTACACGGAGGGGAGGCTGGTGGAGGCGTCGGATCCAAAGCTAGGGAAAGGATATGATGTGGGCGAGATAGAAAAGGTGCTGAAATTGGGGCTGGGCATGCGCCATGTTTGCCAAATACTGGAAGGAGAATTTCCTCTTCCTGACCTCTGCACAGCTTCGTATAACGTGAGTATTATGGGCCATTATTCCAGAAGAGGCCTATTTAGGTATGCAGGTGATAAGTCTCGGGAGGAAACGTCGAGCAGGAACAGGTCAGAAGGAAGGCTCCATTCAGCTTCCGGTAACTCGACATCCTCGGGCACGGTCAAACTGATAGGTTCCACCGGGAATGTAGAAAATATGTGACCCGCTGGTGCAGACCTTTTCCCGGACTTTAAACGTCCAGAGCATTTATTTATTTTATAGGTGTAGCACGTAAAAGCATTGAATGTCTACTGAGTAAAACTAGCATAAGGGAACGCCAACGCCTAAGGGTATTAAAAGTAGTTCAAATATTAGATAAGCGATTTCTTAAAGTTTATAAATGGTTTATAGGTGTCTTTCTTTATTGGATAAGCGGTTTCTTTAAGTTTATAAATGCTTTATAAGTGGCTTTCTTTATATGATTGTGAAAGTAATAACGTTAAAAAATATATGATTGGCTACTGTTAAGAAAAATACGGTTGACTATTGCTTTAACATTTAACAATCTAGTAAATCATAATTAAGTAACTCCCCACATATCATTAATATTATCATGATTTCAAAATCTTATACGGGTATTCCTAAACTTATATAAAATCATAAAGTTAGCAAAGCTAATGAACCTCAATACGAGGAGAGCACATTTTTCTATATTCCACGCCACACTAGGTTGGGTTCGGAAATGATTTATTATAAAATGTTTTTTTTTTAAATAATGGAAAATTGTCAAAACATATAAACATTGGCCTAAAGATTTTGAGATCAAATTTCTCGGTGGAACGGATTGAAAAATTTAAAAGCTCATCTATAAGCAAAATTATGTGATCACAACTTTGAAACGGATAAGCATATACTGCGCTCAAACCACCAAACTCCCAAATAAACCCACTCTGATACCGATATTATATGTAAACCCCCGTGGATATTCCAATGGCTTGCTCACCAAAACAAATCAAACTTCAAGCTACTACAGCCTATGCTCGACTGCGCGACTATCTCTTTGTATTTTTAATGCTTTTTAACATAAATTAAAGCATACAATTCTATTTCTTTCAATACTGTTACATATGGAATAGACTACAAGAGTAAAGCCACACAATGGACCACAAATATTGACCCTGGAAATCCAATATGGGAAAAGTAGAAAGAAATGAAGAAGGATTGTGCCTTTCGTCTTTTTGATAATGGAGATTACCATAAATAATACAAATAAGTCAAATATGACTGCAAAGCTCTTAGACACTATGGTCCTCTAAAGTGCTCTACATATGGCTTCTCTATTGCACTGTTAGTATCTCCCCCACATTCTTGCTCATGCTATGGAACAATTGGAGGCTCAAGAAAAGGTTCACTTGTGTCAATTTGAAATTATGTGATCACGACCTTGAAGAGAAGTTTGGGTGATAAAATGATAACAAGTGATTACATTATTTTGTTTGTTGGAAAGATGACATATTGGGTCATAGAACATGTAGTTTGGCAAAGTAATGTGATCACGACTTTGAAGAGAAGTTGTTCATTCTATTGTTCATCCATTGTTGCTAGAGAAGTGGTTTGGTAACATTCAATTAGTAGTTTGGACCATTGTTGTGTATTGATGTAAATAAATAAATTCTCAATTGTTGTGTATGATTGCAACTACAATTTTTATTGCTATTATTGAATCAAGTTTCATTGTTGCCTTCTTATTTTCCCAGATTTAAGATTTAATATTTCATTACTAGTTTAAGAAAAAGTTATAACTATGAATAACATCTCCTTCATAAATTAGTAATATCTTTCATAATTTACTTTTGATAATGTGATCACTTGTTATCAAAATAATGTGATCACTTGTTAAGCAAAATAATGTGATCGCTTGTTATCATTCTATCACCCAAACTACATGTTTTATCACCCAAATTGTCATCTTTCCAACAAACCAAATATTTTTTGTACCTAGTCCTCATCCTTTTGCAAAATCTTTCTTCAAATATCTCTTCCACTTCATCTTGCTCCTTTTCTAGCATTTGTGCTTTCCAATCTGTAACTTATGATTCTTATTCATCATCATTGGCACCTTCATTATACTCATACAAATCAACTACATTGAAAATTAGCAAGATGTCCAAACTTTTTGGTACTAAAGCTTGTATGCATTATCTGAAAATTTCTCTAAATTTTGTAAGGCCATATTTTCTTAAATGTTAGTTTGTTATGTACATCTATTTTGGGAACCTCTCCTTTCTTAAAATGTCATAACATTGTGTCTTCTTCAACACATTTCTTCTCTCTTCTCCTCGAATTTGCATCTTATTTATACTTCAAGCTACTTTTTCCTTTCTTCCTTTTAACCTTCTCATGGATTTTCCTAAATTTTGCAAATGTTTCATCATTTGCAATTCTTACACTTGTTTCGATCAAACTTGTCAAGTCTATCACTCCTTTCAATGATTTCCCATATACAATCTGAAATGGTGTTTTCCCTATCAATTTATTCATTGATTTATTATATGCAAATTCAACTTGTGACAATGTCGTATCCCATTTTCCAAGCCTCTCTCCAGCTAGGCATCTCAAGAATTTCCTAAACTCCAGATGACCACTTCCATTTTCCCATTAGTCTAGGGATGATATATTGAAATGAATTGTGATTTTGTTCCCAACATTTTCCGTAGGGTCCTCCAAAAATTCCCAAGAAACTTTCTATCCTGATCTAAAGTGATGGTTTTTGGCAAAAGTACATGTAATCAAACTACTTCCTTGAAAAACAAAACAACAATGTTTGTGTCATTGTTGGTCTTCTTACATGGGATGAAATGGGACATATTTTAAAAACCCATAAAAAAGCTACTGATATAGAGTCATTACCTCAATGTGTTTTTAGCAATCTAAGAACAAAATCCATGGTCAAGTCCTCCCATGGTCCATCTAATACATGTATTGGTGTATACAATCTAGTGTGGCTTTTTTCCTTACTATGCCGACAAATTTGGCAACCTTCCACCCATTTCTTCACACTGCTAGAAACTCCAACTCAACATTATCTTTCTTCTACTATAACCCTTTATTTATGTTGAAGAAACCTCCTAAACCAATACTATTCAAATCCCTAATGAGGGTCTCTCTCATCAATCCTCTTGGAATACATAAATACTAATTTCAAAACAACAAAACTTCATGGATGGAATAATCCAAGTATATTTTCCTATCTCCACTCCTTGGTTGTTTACAAGCTCTCCAAGATTCAACAAAATCAACATCATCTTAATACAACTCCTTCAATCTTTCAAGTCCAACTATTTCTATGGACATCTTTGTCACCAAAGGTTTTTCCTACTTAACACATTAGCTACACGATTGGAATGTCCACTCCTATACTTTAATACAAAGGATTATCTTTACAAAAACTCAATCCATTTCATTTACTTTTGATTCAACCTTACCTAGTTGTTAATAAACTTAAGGTTTGATAATTGGTGAACAAAACAAACTCTTTGGGAAGCAAATAATGTCTCCACTTCTTTAACGCTTGAATGATTCCATAAAACCCTTAATCATGTGGCATAACTTTTCTTGAATTTATTCATCTTCTCCCTCAAATAAGCTATTGTTATTCCTTATTTACTCGATATTGCTCCTATTGCTATCCTATTGGCATCACAATCCACTTGGAACACCTTATCAAAATTTGGTAAAGCCCATACTAGTTTTTCGATCACTTTTCTTTTCAAGAGCTCAAAAATCCTTTGAGTTGTTATTGCCCATTGGAATATTTTCCTCATACATTCAATTAGTGGTGCACAAATCCCACTAAAAGTTTTAATGAACTTCTTGTAAAAGCTTGCTAAATCATGGAAGCTCCTTACCACAAATGCACTCTTTCTCAGGTATTTGAGAGGTACTACTACACATGCATTGTGTTTTGGAGGTTCAGACACTTTTCTACAGGGATATGTTGATTCAGATATGGCAGGTGATAAAGACAACAGGAGGAGCACCACAGGGTATATTTTTACTATAGGTGGAACAACAGTAAGTTGGATTTCGAAACTGCAAAAGGTTGTTGCACTTTCAACAACAGAGGTAGAGTATGTTGCTGCTACAGAGGCTAGTAAAGATATGATTTGGTTACAAAGGTTTATGGAGGAATTGGGAAAGAAGCAGGAGAACAACAGGTTGTACTGTGATAGTCAGAGTGCCATTCACCTT
>ML789117.1:1025725-1042850 GCA_009831015.1 Picea engelmannii | reverse complement strand
ATTTGATCAATCACATAGAATATGCAGAGACACTGATTTTCATGAGGAAACCCATAAGGGTGAAAACCTCTTCTTCTTAGGATGCCAATCAAGCTCCAACTGTCATGTGCATCATAGTCTTTGAGCTCCAACTGAAATATGAGGCTACAACCTCTGATAGAAAGCTACAACTTACAGAGAGAACCAACTCTCAGATTTCTCTAGCACCGACTAGATGGAAGCACCAACTCCCAGAATGCCTTCTAGCACCAACTAGAATTTAGAGGACTGCAATCCTCCCTAGCAGCACCCTACCACCCTGAATGAATCTTACAAAACTCTACTTACTTGCTCTGTCTCTGATATGGTCTGTTATAGCTCCATGTCTCCTCTTCCTTCTTCAGCTTCTATATTTTGTTCTGCTTCTGCATCGTTCAGCTTCTATGCTCTGCTCTTTTTCTTCCTGCGCTCAACAACGTTGTTCAACTTCTCTTCTTCCTTTTATACTCTGTACTGCATCTGCATTCTCTTTACTACACCATGAATCTCCCCTTCAGATTATGCACTGCGTCTCATCCTTCCCACATGCATCACCATCGCAAAAAGCATGCTCTCTTTTCTGTTCTGCATGTCTTTCTCACCTCGATTCCTCTGCCTAATCATCATGCAAACTCTTCATCTTCCCTAGTGGTTATTCTAAATCTCTTCATCATTAGCGAGCGTTATCCTGATATTCTTTGTCTTCTCTGGCAGTCGTAATTCTTCGTATTCTCTGTTAGTTACAACTAGTCATTTTCGCTTCTTTGGCTTCTAAGCCCCTTCCTTCACGTGACCATCGACGATGAACATACGCCTAACCAACAGGTGCTTCGTGATCTCGGTCTAGCGAGCACTAGATCCTTATTTTGGTATGACCTTGGGCGATGATCTCATGTGACCACGTGATTGTGGGCGCATCCAAAGGCGGTTTGTAATAAAATATGTTTCGCCCCGCAATTTACCTCGAGCTTCCATGTGTCCTTTCTCCAAAGCTGTGGTTTCGATTGCGGCCCACCTTCATCTCTTTAAAGTTCGCACACCTTCAATCCTTGTAATGTGATGAGACCATCGATCTCATGATCTTGATGGTGCTCCTGAACTGACGGATCAGATCTAACCTTCTTAAATCGACGACTGTGATTTACTTCATGATCCGGGCTCCAGGAGTTTCAAATCTCAAACCCTGCTTTTCTTTGTACGTCAATCTTTTGGAGTTGACAATATACTGACACATGTCCCTCTCAGACCAATGGTTGAGATCTCCTTCGGGTCTCTGAACTCTGGAGATTTCAAATCTCAACTTCTCGTTTCTTTTGAATGGATATCTTCTGAAATGGAAGATCTGCTGACATTTGTCCTCTTTAATCCAACGACTATCCTCCGCTCCAGGACTTGAGCCTTTTCGATTCTTTGGCGCTTCGCTTTTCCATGACCACTTTCACTCGGAGTCAATGATCTATTGACACGTACCCTCCTTCATGATCAACGATCATGAGTGACTTCGACACTTCGGGCTTTAGGAGTTTCAACTCCTATGCACTCGTTTCTCCCAGAGTGCTTTCACCTGAATGCATAATCTTCTGACACGTACTCCTCCTGGCGATCAACGACTAAGGTCTTCTTCGGGTCTTCAGTGTTTAGGACTTCGAGACTTTAGGCTAATCGTTGCTTCATTCTCCTGCAGAGTGGTCACCCGTTGAATAAGTCATAGGCGGTGGAAACCGCTTGCTGTCGGTTAACATTTCCACTTACACTGTCCTTCCACTGAACTAGATCAATGGTTGAGAATGCACTCGAAGTGATCTTCAGATCGGATGAATAAGAGTGACTTTGAACCTTCTTCCTTTAGGTCTTCAGGACTTTTGACATTTTTTGGTGATGAACCTTTTCCTGGAGTGACGTAGCTTGCTTACGTCACTTGTTGACAAGGCACGCACCAATTTCTTCTTGACAGCTGTCATCATCTGATTATTCCATGTGTACTTGCTGATGTGTTCTTCTGAAGAGGGTGAGACATGTAGGCAGTGTAGTGGAGGTGGAGGCAAAGCGCGTTAGTGGAGTGTGATGTGTAGCGGGTAGTGGAGTGTGACGTCAAAGCGTGGAGGTGGCATGTATGAGTGGTTTGGTGGTTTAATCAGAGGGGGGTTTAGGCGGTAAGTTGTAATGAGTGAGGGGGATCCAAGTTGACAAGAAGGTGACACGTATGAGGGTCCCACATGAGAAATACCACCAACTCGGACCCCACCCCCATGGTGTTAGAAAAACAGGACCGTGGAGCAATAAAATAAAACAAATGCGGAAACAAAACACAAAAGATACACAATACAATAGAGACACAGATTTACATGGTTCACCCAGTGTGGGATACGTCCACCAGAGAAATTGCCAGGTCCTTACTTTATTATTATCTAGCATATGAAGGGATACAACCTACAACAAACCTACTGTAACTTCATCTTCTTTCTCTCACAATCTCCTATCTTAGAATACAATATTCGCCATCAACCATAGTCATAATACATTTCCCTCATAAAAGAAAGTTGCCTTCTAGGGAAAAAAAACCTAACATAATCTCTATCATTAGATCTGTGACCTTATAATGAATGGTCCAGATTTACAATGAAATTACAATATACATTTACAAGGCAATTTTTCCTTCGGGGGCTTCTCCCTCGAATCCCTGCTGGGGGCCCGCTTGCTCACAAAGGGGGTACCCCCCTCTCTGCACTCCCTCGCGTGGAAGAGTGTACATACTTCTGGGGTGTAAATACTTCATGGGGTATACATGTGGCTGAAAGTAAAATACCTCTGAATCAAGAAGATAATCAGGCTCCACAACCAACACATGGTTAAAGGAAGAAAGATTGGGGGGGTTTGATATGCCCCGTCGACCGTAGATTTGAGTGCTCGATTATCGACCACTAAGATTGGCACTCCCTCTAACTTATCCTGTCCTTCCACTTATTTCGATCCGAGGAATGACAAAAATTCGGGTGATCGAGATCTCAGATTTCAACCCTTGCTTATCCTGTCCTTCCACTTAAATCAATCCGATGGTTGATGAAAATTAAGTTGATCGAATTCTCAATTGTTTTGAACCAATTATCCTATCCTTCATTAATTCAATCCGATGGTTGTTGGTCCTCTAGATTGGTGATCCAATGGCCACTGTCATTCTTCCTCCTGATCTTTTGATCTCTCGACTTTAGAAGGATTTCTAAGTGTTCACGGGTCTCGACCTTTTCTCCTCTTGCGAGTCTGTCTCTTGGACCTCGTCTGTACTTCTAGAAATCGCTATCTCTTCTGATATTTCTCGTCTTGTGCGGTCTTGACGTTTGGTTTGCTGTTGTTCTTGCCATCCATGACAAGTACACTGTTCCTATAAACATGCCAACAAATACCCCACCTATGACAAGGAAATGTATTCCATTGTACAAGCTTGTCGTGAATGGAAACATTACATTCTGGGGACAGAGATGATCATACACACTGATCACAATCCTCTACAGTTCATACAGACATAGGGGAAATTGCAGAACGACCTCCATCAGAAGTGGTCCACCTACCTGCAACAGTTCCATCTCAACATCAAGTATAAGACTTGTATCTCCAATCGTATCGTTGACTTCCTTAGTCAACCCCCTGTGGCTGCACTTACCACTGTGCTCCATTCCTGTGGACATGAAACATCGGAGTGGCCACAACTTTACCAACAAGATCCAGACTTCACCACCACATATCAGCTCTTGGGTACAGGCGCCACTATCACTGATTTTCACATTCAGGACATACTCTTATGCCACCTAGGCCATCTCAATGTTCTTACAAGCGAGCGTGAAAAGAGGATTTGGGAAGCCCATTACAGTCGGGTGGCCAGCCATTTTGGCATAGAGAAAACTGCGGTTGTCCTTCAGAAACATTTTTATTGGCCAAAACTTCGACTAGACGTCAGCAAGTATATCATATCTTTCACTGCCTGTGCCTTTGCCAAGCTGACCATCAAGAAGCAAGGCTTATGCACCCCTCTTCCTATTCTTGAGAAGTCACGGGAGTCCATCTCTATGGATTACATGTCTGGTTTGTTGTCCACCAAGAATGGAAATGACTGCATGTTTTTGGTCATTGATTGCTTTTTGAAGATGGCCATCCTCACAGCCTATAAGAAGACTGTCACAGTAGTCGATACTTCGAAGATATTCTTCAAACAAGTTTGGGTTCACTTTGGGATACCACTGACCATCATCTCCGACTGAGACAATAGGTTCCTCAACACATTTTGGTTGAGTCTCTGGTTTCTGTTGGACACCAAGCTCACAAAGTCCACTTCTTTCCACCCCCAAACTGATGGCCAAACTGAGGTCGTCAATCGGATGATTGTGCACATCTTGTGCATGTACAATTCTAAGCATCCCTGTACATGGGATGAGAGTCTCCCATATGTCCAACATAGTTACAACAGGGCTCTGCATAGTTCCACCAGCCATAGCCCATTTCAGGTGGGTCTGGGATTCCAACCCTTGGGGCCCATTGATATTGCACTCCCTCTGGCCACTGCATAGAAAGATTCTTCCCCTGATCAGTATGCGATCGACAAAGGCACTAGATTCATTGAGCAGATTCATCACATCCTCCAACAGGTCCAGGAGATTTTGCAGAAATCCAATGCCAAGTACAAGCAAAATCATGATAAACACAGGGTACCACAATAGTTTCAGGTTGGCGACAAATTCCAGTTACATTTGCAGAAGGAGCGTCTCACTGAGCCCCATTGGAAGCTTCGAACACTTCGTTATGGGCCTTACACTATCACCAAGGCTATGGGTAGAAATTCTTTTGATCTCAACACTCCACCCTTTCTTGGTCTGCATCCAGTATTCAATGTAGACCTCATTCGACCATATTTGCCACCACTATTGGACACCTCTGAGATCGCCGAACAACTGACACCAACAGATCTAAAACCTGACTTCATGGAATAAGCATCCATTGATCATATAGTGGACACATAGGTCAAGGGCACTCACCAGCAACAGATCCAACTTTATCAGGTTGTCAAGGCGAGGAAACTCCTACACTAAGGAAAATGGTTCACACGGGGCCAAATCCAACAGAAGTTTCCTCACCTGATGGGGGAACTCAATGTAATGGAGACCATTGCTTCCTAAGGGAGGAGGAATGATCTAGATGGATATTGGTGGCCACCCACCTATTCCAACTGGCTCCTTGTGTCCATTTTTGTTCAACATGTCTTTTTGTACTGCTTTATAATTGTGAGTTCTACACTTCTGGGGTTATTTGAAGCCTCACACATTCTCCAGGTGGCCTCTCGCCCAATCCAACTGGCCTATTTTGTATGTTTTCATGTCAACACATCTTTCTATACTTTCAGGGTTGTTTTGAGGCCCTAAACATTGTTTTTTTGGCTCACCAGAGTTAGATTGTAGATGGAGTCAGAGTCTGACGACGAAATGGGTAGTTCTCTGAAAGACCTTTCCAACAGGCTATCACGTGCCTAAAATAGAGGTCGTATGCAAAAGTTATGACCCTAGGAAGTTGAGGTACCAAATTACACCAAATTACCCATAGGGCCCACATGACTTTTGACTTTTCACCTTCTAGGGTTAGGTTTTTGGATGTATAGGGTTTTGGCATTCATGAGTAATATGAAAAGGGCTTATTGAGCCTCATTGTAATCCATTCTGCTCAGATAGATGTGTGTAGCAACTACATCTCTTCTTAGATATAACTACCTTCATTAGAGCAAGTTTCAGTTTTGCAGTTTTACAGTTTCAACCTATTTCATTATTTAATACAATATACTGTTCATTGAATATTTGTGTTATTCTTCCTATCTCTGTGTTTATGGTATTCAATCTGTAATTAGTTTGTTCCACTCCTAAATCTAGATCATGATGCCACATTGAAAATAAGGTTGAGTTGATGGATTGTTTGCGGAATGAGCCAGGCTCATGCACTCTTAGAGAAGCCATCCGTAAAAGGAACTCTTTTCCAACTGTGCACAGGATGTCTTGCTTGAAATTTTAACATCGCAAAAATCTGTGGGTGTGGTGTTTTGTTGCATAGATTATCATGAGTTCTAATATGATCTATTGTTGGAAAACAACAACGAAACACCTATTGGAAATGGGCACAATTAATGATCTTTTAATTATAAATCCTAATATTATGGCTAACAATTGAAGATGTTGGGATATTCTTTGTCATCCTCCCAAATCAAATAATGAGATTTCATGTTCATAACTTCTTTGTATTTTTCAATGTGTATGTTTCCTTGTTTACTTTTTCACATTTACTTAATTTGATTAATAATTTACTACCGTAACCACTCATTACCACATTTACCAAGATTAATATATACATAGAATACCTCATTGTCACATTCCAGTGTTTAGTATAGATTGAGTATGTGACTAACAAGTGTCATATTGTGCATGTGCTTCATTTTGACCATGTATTCTTTATGGATGTGAAGTGGCGACTGATGGATGCCACAATTGGCCTGCATTTCAATTAACACAACCATGATTAAGACAGATGTATGATGGATTCCGAGTTTGGGTGGTGTTTCAAATTTCACCGATGGTCGCCGACTATTTGTTAGGGTTATTTAATACTCATTGGATATATGATAAAATCTTACGCTCAAGTTTGTTTGTTTCTTCAACCTCGAATGACTAGGTACAATAATGTTTTCAAATTTAACAGTTTGGATTCCCTATTAATTTATGATTACCTTTTATTTGTAGGAACAATCTATAGGAATCATCATATACCTTTGTCACGACGTGTATTTAATGGTTTTCTTTCGCTAAGTGGATGTTATATTTTTGTGGTTTCGTTGACTGCATATTATATTTTTTAATATTGTAGTCTATATGTGCCTACACAAGGTTTTCTTTGAGTATTCGGCTATGAAACGTGTGGATAAATTCATACAGAAAAGGACTGAATACTTGGAAAATTGTAGTCCCTTTCTCACTCTCCTTATCATCAATAATCGCTTGTCGAATTCCCTCTTCTAGACTCGATCCAACAATTTTGGAATATGCTGATGAGTCCGATCAATATAGTTATAAAATTGTTCTCATTCATGTCGAGCTCCAAGAAAAATTCACTAGCAAAACACCACCTATCAAACTGGTCGTTCAGTGGATAACCACCTCCATTTCTAATTTTTTTATTGGGTTTTTATAATAACTCGACTATAAATATCCCATAGGGTAAAAACCTGAAACTATAAATTTGCTTATGTTCATTGTGTAACAACATGGATTTTGAGTATGAAGTTGGAGAATCACACTAATACTGGTTTATAATTATGTGATATGAAACATTTCCCATATGCACATTTTTATATATGATCGCTTGATTAAAGCCAAAACCTCCATGTCCAATCTTGATTCAGAGACCATTTGTGGTGTCGTGGAGAAAAATTCCATCCACTCAGATGCTAATAACATGAGACTCAAAGTTCCCCATAAACAACATATGCTCGACTTGACGGTAGCAAAAGTTATTTCCCTCTTCTAGAGGTTGAGGTTGTTTAATCCACAAGCCAATATTCTTATTTCCAGGCATATAGGTGGAAGTGAAGGCCGAGTTTATCCCATGCGTTGTTCTAAATACTAGGGCTCTGAAACCATTTTTTGATCTTTTGAATTCATTACAAGTCCAGTTATGAGTTGAAAGATCCAAGTGTATATTGGAATCTAGACTTTAACATCCTCAATGTTGGATTTCACGAGGATGGTGAAAATCATTATAGATACCTCAGAATATAATTGAGAAGATGAAGAACCAATGGTTTTTCCATAGATAAATCCGCCTCCATATATTTTATAAATATACAAATAATATCTCTCGATAGCACATTTGCTTGTTCTATAGTTTTGACAGTATTTTTTATGGATTCTTGGAAGCGTTTACCCTATTCAAGAAACCTCTGAAACCTACTTCAACTTCAGATCTCATTAGAAGATATCTTTAGAAGCTACAAGCTCTGCTGAGGTAAGACTGCATTTATCATGGATACTCTCGAGTAAGAGCTAATTTCCATTTATGTTTAATGTTGATGGTAAGATTAGGGTTAGGGTTTCACATTAGGGTTAAGGTCATTAGGGTTTCAAATTAGAATTTCATATATGCCCCATTTTCCACTTTTCTTTATATTTCCATTTTCCATAAAGAAAGGTGGAAAATGGAGCATATATGAAATTCTAATATGAAACCCTAATGTCCTTAATCTTAATATGAAACCCTAACCCAATCATAATCTTGCCTATTTATTATAAAAGCAATTAATATATACTATATCAACCACCTTTATAATGTGGTTGTGCTAGTATCTAATATGCTTATTTATTCAATGCTTTGACTGATCTTTATCTCTTGAAGTAGCCTAACATCGATGAAAGGAAGATACAAAATCCACACATCAATACTTACAGATTTTTGATGGCCAGAAATGATCAAATTCAACATGTAGGAAATCACCCAGCCAGGGCCCCAATTAGACCTTTATCCATTTGGGGTGGTGATTCCAACTGGTTTTATGGGTCCAGTTACCCATCACTCTCCCCATTGATTTATGATATTCCTAATTAGTGTAAACAAGAATAGGCATGAGACTTACCCTCTTGCAAGATGCTTGCAAGAAAGAAATCCTTAAGTTGACATAAGGGCTCAGTCAAGTCACCAATGGAGTTGATCTTATGAAAGAAGGCTTCCACAATTCTTTTCTAAATGCAATGTAAATGCAATCTAATCTAAGATGCATACAACAAAAGTGAATCTTAATCTATATTAATCAAGAAAAGATATAGATCTCTTCCTAATCAAGAGCAATATAATGAAATATGGACCAACTTAAACTTAGAATAAAGTGAAGCGAACATGCTAGGGAAATAGCTCTAGAACCTTTTACTAATTTAAACAAATATGCAGATACAATTATGTGATAAACAATTATCATATATATGTTGTACATATATATCAATTCAAATGGAAAATAATTCAAGTCAATAGATCATGTCAAAACACAAGAATAGTCCAAATAAAATGACAAGAATTCTATCAAAACAAATATGACATTAAGTTGATAGATAACTAGCAACTTAATACATAAAATCCCGCTCGAATGAAATATTTTAGTTCTAACTCTACCTCTATCCAATCCCGCAAGATAGCTTAACAGAGATTTGAAATAAGCATGAGTTATTCTAATTCAACAATAGTACTAGAAAAGATAATCATACTCATAAAATAGAAAATAAACAAGAACTAAATGATCTCTTTATTAAATCGACAAAACAAACAATAGTGCTTAGAAATGGTTAAAAAATAAGGAGTTTTCCTTTATTGATTCAAACATTAGTTGATTTTCTAAAAAAAATAAGTCTCTTACAGTAGTGCAATAGGACTCTTTTGCATATTTTCTCCCCCTTCTTTCCGTCTCTTCATAATCTTTTTATAATAAGAGTTATGAAATACAAAAAATTAAAAATAAAACATATCTCCTCAAAACTAGAAGAGAAACCATATCTAATGTATCGACTATTTGTTTTACAACGAAGTTTTTTAACAAACTTTCAAAAAAATAAAAGTCATTTTTTCAAATGATCTCAGAATAGCCAACATGTAGGAACTAACTAACAATCATGATAGAATTGAATCGACTTTGACGATCATTCCATAAGCCATCTACCATTCTTTGATCAAAAGCTTTTCGTTGAACACATGCAATAAAAAAAATAAAACGATTAAAAAAAATTACTTCGAATAGGGAAACTAGAGAATATTCGATTCTGAAGTTTCTCTTAAATAAACAAATAAAATAAAAGAAACGAAAAAAATTAATACCTCAAACCAAAATACTATTTACAAAACCTGGACATTTTTGTTTAGTAGGGGATGGTTCATTTAGACAATTTTGACCCGCTCTTTACGTCGCCTGTTTGTCTCATATGAAATATTTTAGTCTGCCAAACTAATAGCAATATATTAACAAGTTTGGTGAATATGTTAACTAATAGCAATATATTATTCCACTAGCAGAACGCCAAAAGACAGAATGAGGTAGAGAATGAGAAATGAAACACGTTGATAACTGAGGCAGATAATGAAACTCTCTGATAGTTGAAGAATTTCAAAAGTTATTCATTTAAACGTGACAATCATATGATATTACAGTAATTTCTTAATATGATTAGGTAAATGTTAAAAAGTAAATAGGTTAACGGATGTATTTATGTCGAAAGGCGTACACCTATTGATCATGGGCACATTTAATAGGTTTTTAGTGCTTAATCAATTTTGTATGGACAAGATTAAATATTGATGGAATATTCTTAGTAGTCCCAATAAATCAATGGTTGTGATTTCAACCACTAACTTCCTCACTATTATAAAGACATCAGTTTACATGTTTATTTTTTTACTTTTACTTAATCATATTTAAAATTTACTATGGTTACTGGCTGATTGCCACGTTTGAGTGATTAGGGTTTCATTTTCTAGGCCAACCTAAACCTTTGGCTTTCACCAAACACGTTCTGGACACACTGCCTCTTCCAGCCAACTCCTTGAGGCAATGCTATCGATTCATGTCCTCTCTTCCGAGTTCCTTTCTCGTTTCATGGATCCGCACTCTATAAAATCCCACGCCAGGTTTCTGTAAACATCACAGTTTCAGTCAGGAATAGGTTCTGAAATTACGCTGCGATTTTCGTTCAAGATGTCCAGAGGGGGACCATCTGCCACTTTTCTGGGCTGTATTTTTCATATATTAGGGGTGTTATGGATCATGGAATAGAGTGTAGCAATACCCATTAGCGATGGTAGGCATGTAGTGCATGTTGTTTCTGTGTTTTAGGATTGTTGATATTGAATTAACTTCATGAACTCAAACTGTTGTTATAATGTATACATYCGCAGGTTTGCTGCYGMATGGGGAYKTYGAGTACGCCCCCAAGCCTTCTGCCATGAACGGCACGGAGGTCATCAGTTTCGAATTCCATTCCCTTTCTGGCAGATCAGGGGTTTCGTGGAATACATATCSTCCGRGCAAAAGCAARGCGATATGCTGCTAATAGTTCCAAATGGAKTTCACGCTGCAAGGCTTGGAAACGAGGCACTATTGACCCAAAGAATCGAGGTAAAGAAAGGGTCCTACTATTCCCTGACCTTCAGCGTGGCTCGAACCTGCGCTCAATTGGAGATCTTGAATGTCTCTGTTCCTCCTGACGCCGGAGAGCTGCCAATGCAGACGCTTTATAGCAGCACCGGCTGGAATTCATATGCATGGGCCTTCTGGGCGGCCTCCAAGATGGTCGATGTTATTGTTCACAATCCTGGCATGGAAGACGATCCCGCCTCTGGTCCTCTCATTGACGACATTGCCATCAAGGAGCTCTTTCTCCCGCCCTACATCGGGGGTAATTAATTAATCGAATCATTAGTACTACCATTGATTACTCCTCCAGTAATATAGTAGATCCGTCTGGGGACAGCTTAGTCTATAATCAATATTAGTCATGAGGTCGAACAGACCCACTGAATATTGAATCATGTTTGTGTTAATGTAACAGGTAACCTGGTGAAGAATGGAGATTTCGAAGAGGGGCCTCTAATGCTAGGTCTCGCATTGCTTTCTTCAGCACATACTATCACATGAGGAATGATGACTTCAGCTCCTTGTGTGGTCCTGTGATAGACGATGTCAAGCTCTTTTCTCTTCATGCTAACTCTGCAACATTCTCCTCCAAATATCTGTTTTGGCCTTACCTTATAGTTATATTGCTTCTGTTTATCTCTTTGATCTAAAAGATTCGCATTAAGCCGTGTAGTGTATGTGTATAGTTTTCCTTATGTACTCTGGAATCCGTCTAGGTGTAAAGAACAAAATGGAAGGTGTGATCTTCATGAATCTGCAATAAAGATGATTTTATTTTTATTTTTATGGAATATAAATCTCATCATGTAAGTAAACCATTTCAAGGTAATCTCATGAAAGGTTTGATCTCCATGAATCTGCGAATCTGCAATAAAGGTTTGATTTTCATAAATTTGCAAGCCCGTTTTTTTACAAACCGTACTTTCGGCGTTCACCAGCCACGAATTTGTGGCTGTGCTAGTTATAAATACAAAGAAGTTACCAACAATAATTTATTGATTTTGGAGGACGACTGAGAATATGCCAGCATCTTCAATGCATAACCATTAGATTAGAATTTAAGATTAAAAGATCATTAATTGTGCCCATCTCAAATAGGTATACTCTTTTCGACGTAATTAATGGATCGCCTCTGTTTTGGGAGCCTAATCCGGACTTGTAGAGTAGAAATCGAGTATTAGAATGAGAAAGACAAATGGGGATGTTATGGCTATTAATAACAATCGACTCAGGCATGCAATTTGCGTTTCCTGAAATATTCATTCATTTTAAAAACGTAAATAGTGTGAGTCCTCCCTTCTTACTTACGTAGTTGACTGCATCACAGGGACGACGGATTCACAAGCACTCTCCCTCAACGCGGAATTCCTCTACATTGACGTGCTGAGATTCTTTAACCCATGCGTTTTCACCGCCCAACTTAACCGCTTTCAAAACCAGGCCCGCCAATGGAAATACAAGATAATGTGGCCCGCCCACAACAACAATCTAAGTGCCTTTTGACCTGCCCTCAGGGTGTTCACATTAGTATTTTTCATGACAGAGGGACCAAGATGATCCGCATTAACATGATCCACAGACAACGCAATTAGGCAAGTGGCATTATAATTATAAAATTAGTGTAAATTCATTTCCATTTTAAAATTATTATAAAAATTATAGGTATTCTAATAAACATTAGATTAATAAATCAATTGCCAGCTCGCCTTCTGGGGCCTTCAGTGTTTGCATGAAGGCTACGTTTCCTTGCAGCAATGACAACTAGCCGCATTCATACTCCGTCAGCTAACCCTTCGCGACAGTGTGTAACCATGTCTAACTTAGCATCTTCGTCTGTAGAAGCTAGCACTTCCTCTAGTAAGAAAGAACCAAGATATGGAAGATTCTATGATTGCAGAAATGCAATGAGGGAAAAAACCCTAGTAACTCTCCCAATATTGTTGATTATCTTCATAAACCCACTATTACAGGTATGTAGAAATATGCTTGAACAAAAAAAAATCGTACATCGTTTTTCTTCTAACTGAATTGTTCCTGCTGTTGTTGGGGTTATTATTCAAAACTCCAGCAGGTGTTGTTTGTATTTTCTAGGCAAACAAAAAGGTTGCATACAACTCCTTCATGGGGATTCCTTGGATTAGAAGTTGGAGCGGGAGAATGAGAATATTCGTCAGAAATCACTATGGAGAAAATAAAATTTTGGAAAGGATGTTATCATCGGTAACCTGGATAGAGGTAGCCCCTTAGAAACAACTCTTTGTACTAAGATGAATGTTGTTGGTGTTCATAATCTTCTTGTTGTTCTTGTGTGTTAAGGGGTATGGCCCGAATCTGCAAGCTTCGGTGACAAGGGTATGGAGTCCATGGTTATAATGGTCGGTGATGAGAAGCCAAGCGTAGCTTTCTGGCCCAACCTGCACTGAAGACAAACAAATATAAGTGTAACTTAGTAAATAAAAATTAACATTCCAAGGTAGGAATTAGGCATGCAAGGTATATGCTACTCCACAAATATAAGTGTAACTTAGTAAATAAAAATTAACATTCCAAGGTAGGAATTAGGCATGCAAGGTATATGCTACTCCATGCGGTTACTTTGAGGTATTTAATATACCTTTTTAGTTGCTTACTTATATATATATATATATATATATATTGTGAATGGATAAATGCAACAACGAACATTATACATGATAATTGTTAATATTTTTCCTTCACTTCTTGTGCCTTTTTAGTCATTGTCATTACAAGATAGTATGGTAAGGAAATAAATCAATTGATCTATAAGATTTATAATTCAAACAAAAGGAAATGCTTCATGGTTGTAATTATGAGATCATAGTGTTATGATTCCAGAAAATATCAGCTCAAAGCCTAATTTATTTATTTGTGTATTTAGACCATGTTAGCTGGCCAAACATCGTAGGTGGCTTTGATTTTTTCTCATCAAGGGTGCCACGGTCTCGTTATTTCTTTTACTAAATTTTTATCAGTGTTTAAATTTCTTTTATGTTCTATTTTATTCAATGTATGATGAATAATAAATTTCGAGAATTTGCAGAACTAATCTATTTATAAAATCAGAGAAATGATTTGGATCTCTAACCGTTGGTTCTGGGCATGTCTGTCGACCTTGAAGAAATGATGCAACAGGCACTCGATCTATAGGCACTGGGATCTCGATCTCCAACCAATCGCTACTTGAACCAGTCACTACTTGAAATTGTTAAATATATTGTACCCTCAACAGTATGACCGTACACTGCCAGCTGTACTGGACAGTTGTACTTTCTAATTTTGTCTTGCTTGAGCATATATAAGCTCAGCTATTTCCTATTGTTTGTAACGCTTCTGTACTTCTTCATACATTTGAATATACTATTCTTTTCTCTCTGCATTTCTCTTTGCTCCACAATTTATCATGGTATCAGAGCTTCAGCAGTAAGCCTCTTCACACAGTTGGGAGAGCAACACGATCCTCACAGCGCAGAGCTTACACGCATCTTGAGAGC
The DNA here is from genome assembly GCA_009831015.1 of Picea engelmannii. NCBI lineage: Eukaryota > Viridiplantae > Streptophyta > Pinopsida > Pinales > Pinaceae > Picea > Picea engelmannii. The sequence continues at coordinate 1,028,129 of ML789117.1, read as the reverse complement.
ACGCGACACAGTTTTTTCACAAGTCTTGGAAAGCTGTCTGCAATACTCTTTAAAGATCACCGTAAGAAGCTTGCGGAGGAAGTAGAGCATACAACGCTCGAAAGATCCTGGACGAAGAGAACGCAGAAGAAGAAATCCCAAAGATTCTTGTAATTTTTTCAAGAATCGTCAAAGATTGATAAAGAAAAGCCAGAGGAGGCGAGAAATTTTAAAGAACTCGTAATTTCCCTCACATCTGTTAAAGATTGAAGCACAGAACGAAGAATTCGTGAAATTCTTTCAAATCCTTGAAAGATTCACGAATCTTTTCTTCCGCAGGAGAAAATTCCGTTAAATTCGGGAAAGATCGCGTCAAACACGCCAAGAATAGCCATTAAGACTGCAAGATTCATCTTGCGAACAGATCCGAGGCGGGAAACCAGTCCAGAAGGGAAGAAGGAGAGCACGGAAAAGGCGAACGCATTTCAGTCGTCAGATCTTGCGCAAAGGACCGACAGCCGTTGGATCAGCGAGAAGGTGCACGAGGTTTAGTCCTCTGCAGTGCACAAGAGTGATTTCGACTTGTGAAGTCGCGAAATCCCGACGTCACCTTGACCGTCCGATCAAGAGACACATGGCAAGATCCTATCCCATCGCAAAATCGGGAATCGTGAGTTGGAGGAGCGAAAGAATCATCTCTCCAAAAACTCCGATATGCGAAATCGCGAAATCCCGAAACAATCACAGCCGTCCATCTCAGAGGACAGGTGGCAGCATATCAACGAATCGTCAAATCGACATTCGGGGTTTCACGGTGTCAAAGAAATTTGACATCGCAACTCGCGAAATCGCGATACGCGAAATCCCGATCAAATCTCAGCCGCTCATTTCTCCTGGACACGTGGCGAACATTGTCGCCCCCATCGGCATTTCGGCATTCGGGGTTTCAAGTTGTCAAAGAAACTTGACATCGCAACTCACGAAATCGCGATACGCGAAATCCCGATACGATCTCAGCCGTCCATTTTTGACCGAACACGTGGCGGACATCAAGGGCACCGTCAGCATATCGGAATTCGGGGTTTCACGTTGACAGAGATTTGGAGCATCGCATGTCGCGATATCCCAAGGATGCATCAGGACCATCCATCTATCATGTACGCGTGGCGTAAATCCGAAAGCTCGGGAAAAGTCCCGATAAGCGACTTCATCAGTTTTTCGGGATTCGACATTTCGCGGATCCTGGAGACAAGAGGTCTGGGACATAACATATCGCGAAATCGCAAGGAGAGATCACGACCGTCCATCAGTTGAGGACGCGTGTCGCAGATCGGAACCATCGCGAAAAGTCCCGATAGGACAGCGCCATCGGAAAATCGGCGATCGCAGAACCGAGGAGACAGACAACCTTGACATCAGAATTCGTGAAATCCCGATTCACGATATCCCGAAACGATCTGGACCGTTCGATCACTGCTCGATCTCAATCGTTGAAAAGTCCAAAGGCGATTTTTTCGCATTTTGGCGATTTGTAAGCCAAAGAAACGGGAAAAACCCGTAGCGCTTTAAAAGAAAGATGCGTGGTCACATTGCAAGGAGACCAAAGGGCCAATTCAAGCCCGATAAGCTCCCCTCGGCCATCGGAAATCGACATTTCGAAGATCGGAGGTAAATACAAAATTTTTCCCTCTATTTTTTCTGAATTTTTTTATATATGGCATCGTCTAGCAATCTAGGACCGACTCAGGGTCTGATTCTTCTGGGAAAGAATTACGAATTTTGGTCTCTTCGAATGTGTTCGTTCCTGCAAGCATAAGAGTGCTGGGAACCAGTGGATCTTGGCTATGTGGAACCAGATCCAGCAGCCCTCACTGCCATGACAAATGCCCAGAGAATTGCTCAGGCAACTCTGAGGACCAAGGAAAACAAAGCAAAATTCTGGATACAGAATTCGGTGGATGATTCGATTTTTTCGAAAATCACAGGCGCTGGTACTTCCAAACAGGCCTGGGACATCCTCAAAACGTCCTACCAAGGAAATGACAGGGTAAAAACAGTTAAACTACAGTCCTTATGGACACAATTCGAGACTCTCAGAATGACAGAGTCTGAAACTGTAGATCAGTTCATGACCAGATTCATGGGCATCGTGAACCGGATCAGATTGATTGGTGAAACGATCACTGATCAACGAATAGTTGAGAAAATTCTCAGAAGTTTACCCAGGAAATTTGAAATGGTTGTAACAGCCATCCTTGAATCTAAGGACCTGTCAAAATTTTCAACAGATGAACTAATTGGTTCTCTGATGACACATGAGACAAGACTACATCTCACAGATGAGTCAATCTCCAATGCCTTCCAAACTCAGTTCTCATTCAGAAGAGGGAAAGGCAGAGGAAGAAGTAGAGGAAGAGGGAACAAT
>ML789117.1:1007239-1023655 GCA_009831015.1 Picea engelmannii | reverse complement strand
CATGGAATCACCCAAGGATTCACACTGGAAAATGGAAAAATGAATTTTGAGATATGTAGCAGGAACACTACATTTTGGTTTATGGTACACTACATCTGATTGTAATCAACTTTCTGGTTACACAGATAGTGACTTTGCAGGCAGCCTAGATGACAAGAAAAGCACATCAGTATATGTTTTTCAACTGGGCACGAACCTGATTTCATGGGCATTGAAGAAGCAGCCGATTGTATCAATATCTTCTGCAGAGGTAGAGTATGTAGCTGCTACCTCAGATTCATGTCAAGCTGTGTGGCTGAGAATATTATTGAAAGACATGTCACAAACAGAAAAGGATCCAACTCTTATTTTCTGTGACAACACATCAACAATTGCATTATCCAAGAACCATGTGTTTCACAAGAAAAGTAAACACATTGACACACGGTTTCATTTCATACGCGAGTTAGTCAATAATGGTGACATTGCACTACAATTTTGTGGTTCTAGAGATCAGCTTGCTAATATCTTCACCAAGCCACTAGGAAAGTCAGTTTTTGACTTCCAGAGACAGCACTTAGGCATAGTCAGTGCTGCTGATTGTAACTATTGAGTCTAAGAGGGAGTGTTAAATATATTGTACCCTCAACAGTATGACCGTACACTGCCAGCTGTACTGGACAATTGTACTTTCTAATTTTGTCTTGCTTGAGCATATATAAGCTCAACTATTTCCTATTGTTTGTAACGCTTATGTACTTCTTCATACATTTGAATATACTATTATTTTCTCTCTGCATTTCTCTTTGCTCCACAATTTATCAGAAATCGATCAAGAACAACTACATATAGATTTCTGAGATCAGAGAATTCACCCATTTAACATAGAACCTTCCACCTGGCTGGCCGATTCTGAAACTATACAGAGAAATCTGCAGACAATTCTGAAACCATACAGAGAAATCTGCAGACAATTCTGAAACCATACAAAGAAATCTGCAGACGATTCTGAAACCATACAGAGAAATCTGAAATTTGGAAAGTTGTGATTTCTGGGTCTAGTATGAGGACATGCAGATGGCCACGTCTAGCTATCGATTGTAGCTCCACCTTTCCATCGAATGTAGTGACAAGCTCCACCTTTCCATTGAGTGAAATGACAAGCTCCACCTTGCATCTTTCATTACATCCAATTGGTCCAATGGACCAATTGGACCAATGGTGTAATTTAAATTTGTTAATTTTTTAAAATTAATTAGACCAATAATGTAATTTATTTTTTGAAAAAATAAATTAATAAAAAATATTCTGAAATAAAATCAAACTTTCAAATTAATAAAGAGTTAATTAGCAAATTGCATCAACTAATGCAACAAAAGCGTTGAGATAATAAGCGGTCAACAATCGTTGACCGATAGGCGAAAGCTATAGTCCTTAGGGACTAATAAGATCGTGCTAGTAAAATTTATAATTCCACATACATCAATTCGATCAAGCATAAGAAGTAGAAATATAACAAAACCTTTCATACCAAAACTCAAATAAGATTGCAAGCCTTCGAATAATTCAATATAATTCCAATCTTTGAAAGAATAAGATCAAAGGTAAATAATAAATTTAATAAATCAATTAAACCGCTTATCCAAATAAATCATTCTATCATTAGACAAAACTAAAGATCATCATGATAAAGTTGAGTGAATTTATTTCCCAACAATGTCATATAAGTTAGGAAAACAAGAACTTTCATAATAACAAGAAATAATAAACTCTTGAATTCCATAAAATAGTGAAATCTAAGTTATGATGGTAATGATTTTCATTTAAATACACGCACAACTTGCTTTCACATACTAATCATTAAGTAAAATAGATAATTCATCATAATCACATTTTGAATTTCATGCTTACAGTCATGAAATTCAAATTAGATAATCTATATGAATATGAAGAACTGTTGTTAAATTCAATTCCAATGACTAATAAATCCATAATAATGTCCAACATAAAATAAAATCAACAATAACTATGATAAAAAATATGCACATCATCATAAGCAAACCGATTGAGCTCATAGAAACAAAAAAAACATAAGAGAAAACTTCTTATTAAAACAAAAAGGGACCCAAATTCTACATCGTTCAAAAGAAAATTTGGGTGGTTGTTGTTTGCCACAACAATTAACGACAAGTTGGGAAGGATCTCTATTCATGAAAATATAAGAGACAAAAAATTAGATCACATAAAAAAGAAAATCTATTAATTTTGAAATAGCAATGATAATTTCCTTATGGCTAATTTAAAAGGTAAGAAAAATTACAGTCATACTCATTCACTTGGTCTTTGCAGAGGGAAAGGGATTGAATTAATTTTAATTAAATATAAATGTGAGAATAATCTTTTGATTTCACTAATGAGTAGAGTTTACTTACCATAAATAGATGCAATCATTTCAGCTCATCTTTCTTTTACCTGGCATTGCTTCGCTGCCAGCAAGCATCCATAGCCCCGATGAAGTTTCCTTGGTATCATGTATATATTGCCCCGCTGCCAATGAGCGTCCATAGCCCCGACGAGTTTCTATAGACTTCCCACACCTTCCTATGTATTATAATTTATTAATTTCCTTTTGATAATTATATTTGTGATTGCATTAATGCAATGGCGAAGATTTTCCATTCCCATTGTATTGATTTGATTTATGTAAAAGGGAAATTAAATCTAAAAATACCTTGTTTCAAAGTACTTTCCTAGATAAATTTTCTTAAAAAAAGATGAATTAATCATAAAATGATCTGTTATCATGATAGAATAATATAGATAATAATTTTTCTGTCTTTGATGCAGTCCAATAATGATTCTCTTTCATTAAAAATGTATAAAAAATAGATACATACAATAAACAAAATATGTCTCGTTGCTATTAACAAACCAAAAACAAAAACAATTAAAAACAAAACAACAATCAAAAGAAAGGAAACCAAAACGTAAGAAATGTTTGCAGCTATCTAAGAAAGAAAATACAAATCCGACAGAAATTATAAATCAATAAGCCATGAAGAAATGAAAACTCCAACAAGACTAAAAATATATTTCAACATAAAACATAAAGTTAATATAAACATTTTTTTCCTTAAGTTGAAAATATATTTCAACATAAAACATAAAGTTAATATAAACATTTTTTTTCTTAAGTTGAGGTCATGATTAATCATATCTTGAATGGTTTTTATTGATTAAACTTTTATTACAAAAGAAAATTCTAAATTTAAGGAGCAATTATGAACAAAAGATAAAGTCACATCAAGATTTCCTTTGCTTTATAAATATCTTGCCTCAAAGTTAAATTTTAATTGAAAATCCTTAATAATTTTTTGTTACTAATTGTAAAGTAGACTTTCAATAAATTAAAAAAAAACAAAGAACAAGATGATGAATAAAAATAGAGTAAGGTGCAGAGACTCCCTAATATAACATGTTTGCAACCAGAGCACCATCACAACTACTTTACCCAACTAGAAAACATGCAAAGTAATCCCAAAATATTTATATTTATATTCTAAGCTATCAACATAATCAAACGAAAACCTTATAGAACTTGATATTCTCCAGAGTTCATGCTTTAAAGAAGTTACCTCTTCTCATGATCATGGTAAAAGAGTATGAAAAAGTTGCACCTGTATATAAATTTACATATGTTTATGATCATCAGATTTATTAAAACTAAACTAAGGAAAGAAACAAAACTTATGAAAGAAAGTATCTTACAAAGGAAATGATTCCAAGCACTTTGATAATATTAACATGGTTACATACTTGAAATGCATTCTTGGAAAAAAAAATTAGACATATTTCTATTATTTTCCAAACTTTCCCCAAAATTGGATGAGTACTTCTTTTAAAAATTTGTCACCTGCTTATTCAACAACTAGATTAATTTAGAAAATTAAAAAATAAACAAACTAAACTAAATTTGTTCTACTCCTATTCTACTTTACAGGACAACCAAAACTAGGTGAAATCATTTTTCCAGTGTAACCATTTCATTTGCTTGAGTCCTACAGGAAGATGTACATGAAGGATTAGTACCTGAAATTAAATTAATACTAAACTATCAAAAGAAAACTTTATCCTATTATGTACATTGATTCATAATAAGCACAATAAAAGAAAACCATTTACAAGAAATTTGCTAATATAAGATTTTTCTAACCATAACTCAATTCTATCATGATATGTACAATTATTAACATGAAATTGACTGAAAGAATTTACAAATGAAAAAAAGTGACATGGAAACTTTTTAAAAAATGATTCTTCCAACCAATAATAAATTGGGTCGTAAAAAAAAGATTGATAGGTATTTAAAGATTGAGTAATTTCATTAGGAAAAAACAAATTTCTCATCAAAATTGTAATCACAACAAGATATGAGAGGATCATGATTTGAAAAATGAAAAGAGGATTGAATTGAGAATGTAATTTTTAAACAAATGTTATCAATATTAAGTAGAAAAGGACAATAATGACTGTTAGACATTAGTTTGTAATAAATTACCTCACTTTGAATTTCACAATGTGATTCGAACATGAGCATTCTCTTATGATGAAATATTTCAGTGTTATCAATAACACGAGAAAAAATTGTGTTCCTTTCCAAATTCTAAATCAAATCAATATTTTGAATGACAAAAGATGGAGTAGACAAACATGCATATGATTCATGAGTGACAATCATATAAGGATTATTTTCTTCTTCATAACCTTGAAATGAACTAGGTCGAATAGAAAGATTTACCTCATCATTATTAGAACTACTACTTTGCATCAAATTAAAATATTGTAAATGTGTTGAACTTGCATAGAATATATCTAGCTAAAAAATAATAAAAACATTTGCAGAGAGAATTTGAGAAAGAAGAAGAAGGAGAGAAAGAATGAAAGAATTCTCATTAACTGTATTCCACACTCAAAGAGTGGATAATTTACAATAGATATATGATACATGAGTAACTAATGAGCCATAGTGGTGTTCTAGAGTGATCTGGACACATACCAACAGTTACGGGAGTAAACTACCACCTAGTCTAGTCTTCCAGGTAGTTACGAGAGTGAACTGCCACCTAGCTGAGTTAACTAGTCAATCAGTCTTCAGTTAACTTACTGAACAAAGAGTAGTGATGAGTAGATCAAGGAATCAAGGGTAATGTGACAGTCTAGTGATAATCCCAAGGAAAGTGCACATTAACATGGTGATGATCCCAATGTTGCATGGTGACAAAACCAATGCAACATCTAAACTCAACTCAACTAGTCAAATTGAAGTGTCAAATGAAAGAGAATATTCTCTAGGTGGAATATTCTCCCCTAAAATATAGGAGACTGGATAATGACTAATTATGAATAATAAAAAAGGAAAAACCTTAGGAAAAATAAATCCTAGGTGTGTGTGAAGTAACTCTAACACCCCCCCTGAACATCACTATGGTGAAATAAAGAGTGGGTCCCGACAACAAGGCCATGTTAGGTACCCAAATACAAAAGATACATTGAAATAAAGTGAGGAAAGAGGGAAAACCTCATGGGAAAAACACCCCCTCAAGGTACAATGTATGTAAAAATAAAACTTGAGAAGGAACAAAAAATAGTTGTTAAGAAACCCTGTCCTTCACTCCAAGAAGACCTCGCAACTATGCAAGTTTATGCTCGTTGAAGATTTTGTTGAAGATGTAGATGTCTGCATGGATTTGATGAAGTTGATTAGTTCCAGCAAGAAAAATGTTTTACTTTTCTTAAGTGAAAAACAATATGATGATGAGTCAATAAGATTAAAGGCATCCCTAGAGGGGTGTAAGAAAGAGTAGAAACATAATTTGAAGGATTTGTTACAGGCATATAGAGGAGTGTTCCAGTATCCTAAAGGGATATCACCCAAGAGGGAAGTGGAGAATGACATATAGTTATTGTGAGAATCCCCATTGTCGAACATAGGGTTGTATAGATAATCTGTTATTGAAGCAAATGAAGTGAAGTAGTTGTGGGGTGTGATTCGACCAAGAACTTCACCTTGTGGGTCACCTATCCTAAGTATGGGACTTGGTGAATCTGTATTGACTATAGAGAATTGAAAAATATTACACTACAAAATTTTTACCCTCTACCTAAGATCAATGATCTATTAGATCAATTACAACACACTAAATGTTTCACCAAGTTCGATCTCAAATAGAGATACAAATAGGTACATGTCAAGGAAGGATACACCTAGAAAAATACCTTTAAGACAAGGAACGTTTTGCATGAATAGTTGGTAATTCCATTTGGTTTATGTAATGCACCAGCTACATTTATGAGATTGATGAATTATGTATTACACCCATATCTAGTTTCATTTTTTATTGTCTATTTGGATGATGTACTATTTTATAGTGCTACGTGGGAGGATCACATCTCACATCTCATGCAGGTGTTAGATATTCTGAAGAAGCACCAGGTACTAGCTAACCTCAATAAGTGTGAGTTTTCTAAGTAGTCTCTGGTGTATTTTGGGTATGTGATCGGTGGAAGGTAGCTAAAAATAGATCCTGCAAAGATTGAGGCCATCATGAAATGGCTAGTTCCTACAAATGTCACTGAAGTTAGGAGCTTGTTTTGGGTAGCACAATACTTGTGGAAGTTCATAGATTTATTTTTATTGCTAGATGCACCACTCCGCACCATAACAACGAGTGGTGAGATTTTCTAGTGGGGGAATAATTAGAACAAGGATTCCTATGAGATAAAAATTAAGAACAATAAAAAATCAATTCTCGCATTACCAAACTTGAAAAATACTTTTGAAGTGGAGAAAAATGCAAGTGGGTATGTCGTGGGAGAAGTTTTGATGCATGGAAGAATGAATGTATGCTATCATTATGAAATATTTCATGGGGTGGTTCTCAACTACCCTACCTATGACAAGGAACTCTATGATCCAGTTCAAGCTATCAAGAAGTGGAAGCACTACCTGATGGGTAAAGATACCATCATCCGCATAGATCTATAATCACTACATTATTTGTAGGTATAGAGTAAGCTACAACAAACCATACATTACAATTGGATGGGTTTTTTACAACAATTTCATCTAGTCATCAAGTATAAGAAGGGAAACACAGATAGGTTGGAAGACATGCTTTCAAGGCCACCCACATCCAATATTACATATTTGGGAACTCTGATGCACATGGATCCTTTTACCCATGATGCAAATAGAGAGACATACAAAGAAGATGATGACTTCAAGGAGGTGTTTTAGAAACTAGAGGGCCAAATTTGTATAGAAGAAGGTGACGGTAAGGTTGAATATCATCTCCAAAATAGGTTCCTATATAAGATATAAAAAATATATGTTCCTAAAGGTGAAATATTTCATCTTATCAAAGAGGCTCACACCTCCAAGGTTGCAATACATTTTGGCGTGGGGAATATGGTTGCTAACTTATAGAGGTATGTGTACTATCCTAGTATGAAAGAAGATGTAGGACAGTATATTAGAGGATGCATACTTTGTTGTACCAACAAGCCCAATAACAAGAAGCAAGGTTTATACCATTCCTTACTTGTACCCACTCAACCTTGGGAAAACATTTCTATGGATTTTGTGGGAGGTTTACCAAAAACCAAGAAGGGACATTACTATCTATATCTAGTAATTGACAGGTTCAACAAGATGTGCATTCTCATGCCTTGTGAAAAGACTGACAAAGGATAAGCAACAAAAAAGTTCTTTGAATAGGTCTGGGTGCACTTTGAAATGCCAAGGATCATCATCTCAAACATGGATACCATATTTCTTAGTGAATTTTGGACTACATTGTGGGAGAACATGGACACTAATTTGAAGAGATCTACAACTTTCCATCCACATAAAAATGGGAGACAAAATTAGTCAAGAGGACTTTGGTGCATATTTTGAGGGGTTACAATCAGAAGAATCCAAAGACCTGGGATGAAGATATAATCTATATACAACACTCTTATAACAAAGTAGTACACACTTCTATTGGTAAGTCATCTTTTGAAAATTTCTTTGGATATTTACCACCTTCACCCTTGTATGGTGTATATGGGAAGCAACGAGGAGTGAGGGAGGACTTCACATTAGATGCATTGAGAGAAGAAACATTTTTTGAGAAGATTGGGAAGATCTACTTGCAAGTACCAAGGAACTCAAGAAGTCGTGAGAAAAATACAATGACAGACATGATGAACATAGAAATGAGAAGTCATTCAAAGTGGGAAACATATTTTGATTACAATTGAACAAGAAAAGAATACAGGGTCTTGGTAAGAAGATACAGGATTTGCATTATGGACCTTTTTAGATATTGGAGAAGGTGGAATATAACACCTACAGACTTAATATACCCTCATACATGTGCATTTACTTAGTAGTGAATGTGGAGAATCTCAAGCTCTATGATCCTTCAATGTTGGATCATGAGGAGGAGAATGTCCTACCTTCCATAGAGGACTTAGCACTGTATGCTTAGGAAGAGTTGGTATATGTTTTTTAGCATCAATTTCCACCACATATTCATTGATGACAATTCTTTCCTTTCCCTTTCCTACTTGCAGATACTAATTTCCCTTTACTCCTTTGGATTCTTCAAAAAACACTATTTTTGGACATGTACATGCCCTAACAACTATACAAGGTGTGTACATATGAATGTTTCTCTTTTGAAAGGTGCATACAGATCGATTTTTCTATATATATATATATATATATATATATATATATATAATTTTGTGTATTTTTTGGCAGGGTTCATGGGTTTAATCAGTTCCTAGCTTTCTATTTCTCATACACAACTAATTGTAACCACTCCAACCACTTGGAGAGGGTATAAAATGAACCTAAGGCTAGAGGAGAAGAATAATCATACATGAAGCAACATAATGTTGACAATTTATTGCCCCGTCTACAAGCCCATATTCCCTTACTGCTAATTCATTTCCTTAGACCTAGAAACCCCAACTTCCAGCCTTCCCTTGCTTCATATATCTGGTCAAGAAGTATCACATTTGTCTTCTTTGGTCCCACATAAGAATTGGAGTCGAAGGTGCTACCTATAGTTAGTAGAATAGGTGGAGGGACTTGGAGTCTAGTCTCGAAGTAGTGCCACAAGAGGTGTGGGTGATAAATACCTATATCTTGTTGTCTAATAATAATGAGACCTCTTTCCCACGAGTTACTTGTGTTTTTATGTATGATGATTATGTTTGAATATCTAAATTATTAAAACACTAATTGATGCAAATGATTTACTTTTGAACCCTTTTATGAGAGTTAGTTATTACATACTACCACCATTTGTAGTCTTCTACTTGATTTTCAACATTAGGAACAAAATTTGATGTAAAAACAAATTCACATCTTTCATCAACATTTTCTTCAAAATATTTCCCCCCATTGCCTTGGAACAATATTGGGAAGTTTAAGAGATTAGCATTGCTTTCATGAATATTTATTTCAATGAATTGAGTTCACCGCATTAACTCTTTCCAACTGCACTTTCCCTCCCACTTCAATAAAAATATCAGATTTATGGGCAATGAATTTTGATAACAACTAAAAATGATGACATCATTTAGAAACATGTCTTGAGGAATATCATGAAGGACTTTCATAATTTTGAAAGTGAAATATTTGACTATCTCTTTCTCATTCATCTAGATTGCAATGAACTTCAAGAAAAGAGAATATGGATCTTTCCTTGGGAAATATTTCTTGACAAATAAATTTTCTAATACATCCAAGATAGTGATGGTTGTGGGAGCAGTGAATAAAACCATTCACCAACATTTACTTGTAAATTTAAGATAAAAAGTTCACATGCAACATCATCTTCAGCTACATCATAGATATGACAAGGACTATCAAACTTAACCAAATGCTTCTCTGCATCTTCTGAAGTATTTCTGAAGAACATGGGAAAATTTTCTATGGAAATATTTGGAAGGGATGTGTTAGCACTAGAAGTCACCTTCAAATTAGTGAGGAGAATGTAGAGGTTTTCTATGGAGATCAGGTCTTCCAGCAACCTAAGGACGAAAATCCTCAAACACAAGATCCTCTTGGATTCAAAGCTTCATAAAACTGAAGAGCGCTATAACATAGTTGAAATCAAACATACATCCCAATATGGTTAAAACAATCCATGTGAATCCTTAAATCATGGACACTTTAGTATCAGAGGTGAATAAGATGAAAAAGGAAGTTGACTTTCATTAAACAAGAAGTCTCAAATCAAAATACATAACCAGAGAACCAGTGCTTCATCAAAACTTTACAATACATGAGCTTTTCTCAACCATCAACCATAACAAAATATCAAAATTTCATCTTTATACTCGGGAGTGACTACAACCACCCGAGGAGTGATTGATCCACTACATTCAAGGCTTTACATTCTGGGTCTATTCTACAAACTGTGCACACAATCTCTTGTTAGACGTGAGCTCTTACGACTGAACCTTCTTTGTCAGACTTCACATGCAACTCTCGGTTAGACGCAACCTCAGACAGTCTGCCAATCCTTTTAGAGATTTCCATTTATGGGGGAAGACAATGTTTCAACCACCATCCCCGACTTCATTAATTGTCTTCATCAGGATCAGGATGGGGCCTGAGTCAACTCGACACTTATAAAACATGTTGGCCACACTTTGAAACTCTTCCACTTGGATCTTCACTAGACGTTTGCAGGGAACATTGGCAGGAAGACATGGACGCTGACGATGGGGAGATGGTGAGATGATTGGCGCAAAACGAAAGATAACAATGAGTGATCAGAGGCCATGTGGAATGATGCAGTTGGTAGCATGGTGACTGGGAATATGTGGACACCAGTACGTGAGAGATGAGGTGTAAAGGTGCAATGATGATGTGGCAAGGGGAGAGGTTGTGGAGGCATAGGGGTTTGATTTATCAAGGAGGACACGAAAATAACAGTGGAGGTGACATGGAGTGGGAGTGGGAGACACATGTCAGGAGGTGAGAGGAGGAGATGTGACAGTGGGAGAAAGATAGGCACGCGGGAGTGTGAGTGGAGGACAAGTGTCGGCGGGAACATGGGTNGGTCCGAGTTGCTATGGAGGTGACACAATAGTGGGGGGGCTGCGCCATAAGACCACCAACTCAGACCCCCCCCCTTGTTAAAGGAAGAAGGTCAGAGGGGGTCCGATATTGTATTAGGATCATATATATGAGCACACCATGCTTCGTCGCTTAGATTTGTGTGCTTCTTAGCACAATGCACCAAACTATAAAATCATCGACGAACTTAGGACAAAAATATAAAGTGGGTTGCACAAGCACCCCTTTTCTACATTTTTTCACCAAGGTGTTATTTCCTAAGAGAAAAATACCCTTCTATAAAAAATATGTGCTAACATTAGGCTCCATGGGGGATAGAGACCTCCCTACGAGGCTCTAAGAACTTCAGTAATTCTAGTGCCTTAGTGTTGGGTTGTGGAGTCAGATATTAAAACAAAAGGAGAATGGTATTTACAATGGCATGAAGAAGCTACTCATGGCTCAAGCAAATAACTTTTTCATAAAATAGCCATTTACAGGGCCACCAAAAACTTCAACTCCCTCCAAATTATGCAGTGTGTAAGTATTATTTGGAAATATCTCAGATATTTTGAAGGGCCCAATCCACAAGGCTTCGAATTTATCGTGCTTACCTTTGTCCATCTTGGGTGCATCCCATTTGAGTACTATATATCCCAGCTGGAAATCCTCTTTTCTTACCTTCCTATCAAAGGCTTGCTTAATCTTCTGTTGATGGTCATATGCTTTGTCCAACAACTCCTCTCTAGTTTGATGCACTTCTAGTAGCTGTTGTATTTTTTTGATCATATCATCAGGTTCTCCTTGGTAGTCTTGCAATAATTTTTCCATGGGTGAGGTGAGATGAGAAGGAAAAATGGCCTCAACTCCATACACAAGATGAAAGGGAGAGACACCAAGAGACCTCTTTGTTGTCACTCTATTAGCCCACAAAGAAAATTTGAGCTTTGAATCCCATGCTTTCTTGTTGTCCTCTAACAATCTCTTGATGATATTTATAAGGCTCTGGTTAGAGGATTTTGCTAATCCATTCCCTTGGATTTAGTAAGGAGTAGAGTGAATCAATGAAATTTTGAACCGTTCACAAAACTGGATCAATGGTTCAACCTTGAAAGATGTAGCATTATCAGTGACAATTCTCCTTGGACAGCCAAATCTTTCCATAATATCCTCAAGAAAACCAATGATCACCTTGTGGGAAGAACTCCTTGTGGGGATGGATTCTATCCACTTAGTAAAGTAATATGTGGAAGTCAAGATCCACCTATGCTGACCACTTGAAGCAAGATGAATTTCCCCAATAAAATCTAGGACCCACTGCTGAAAGGGTCTTGAAGCCACCACAAGATTTAATGGAAAAGACTTGAGTTATTGCTTTCCAGAGAATTTATGACACTTAACACAAGACTTAATCTTTGCAAAAACATCAGTGAATATACTAGGCCATAAATATCCATCCCTGAGAATCTTATAGGGTGTGGTTCTCTATAAGTAATGCCCCCCACATAAACTATCATGAAAATCAAACATAATCTTGTGGGCCTCTTGTGGGTCTAAACATCTCAAAAGCACTCCCAGAGGGTCTTTCCAATACAATACTTGATCAATGAGACAATATTTAATCGATTTAAGATTTAAATACCTTACCTTGTTTTTCTCCATACCATCAAGAGGCTGCAACTTTAGTAGAAAAAATATAATGTCCTTGTACCAAGCACATTTTTCCAATGGAGGGATGACTTGAGAACCTTTATCAGACAACTCAGCTTGCTGATTTTCTAAGCAAGTGTTGATGAAACCAACCCCCAAAGATTTGCAATTAGATTCAACCAGTAGCCTAGCTAAACCTTGGCCTTTGACCAATTTGGTGGGCTTTATTTCAAGATCAAAATCAAGTATTTTGTCAATCCACTTGCTCCTTCTTCCATCTATGTTAGGCTGAATGAGGATCTCCTTCACAGAAACTTAAGGGACATATGCAATGACCCTTGAATGAAGAACATAGACCCTAAAAGCTTGGAGATCTTTAGCCAAAACATAGACCTTCTTTTCCATGATGTCATATTTTACTTCGGCATCTCTCAATTCCCTACTGAAAAAGGAAATGGGATGCTCCAACCCTTCAACATTATTTTGCAATAAAACAACTGCTACTATGTCAAATGAAGCAAAGGAGAAAATCAAAAAAAAATTGGAGTATTCAGGACTAACGAACACAGGTGCTTCAGTCAAGGCCTTCTTTATTTGATCCAAATAATTGCAAAATTCAACATTCCATTTGATTTCATTTCCTTTCCTCAACATGGTTGTAATATGCTTTACCGGTTCAACAAAATTAGAAACAAACCTTCTCAAAAAATTAATTTTCCCCGAGAAAGACTGAACTTCTTTCTTGGATCTAGGGAGTGACAAGGTTTGGATGGTTGCCACCCTACTGGGATCAATTCTTACCCCTTCAGCTGATACTATGTTCCCTAGTAACTTTCCCTCCTTCATGGAAAACAATGACTTTTTAGGATTTAAGGAAAGACCAAACTTTTTGCATTTCAAGAAGACCTTTCTTAGATGGTAACAATGATCTTTATTAGACTTGGAGAAAATTGTAATTTCATCCAGATAGATGACTAAAAATTTATCTTTTTCTCCAATGAAGGCAATGTCCATAGCTCGGTAAAAGGTTTCTCATGCGTTCATAAATCCAAACGACATCTTAGCGTACATGAATGTACCCCAAGGAGCAGTGAATGTTGTTTTTTCTCTGTCCTCAGAAAAAATAGAGATCTGATTGTAGCCAGAAAATCCATCAATCATGGACATCCTAGATGCACTTGTCACCCTCTGTAATGTGTGCTCCATCTTTGGTAGGGGGTAATTATCCTTCTTAGAGATTTTGTTCAGGTTCCTGAAATTGACACAAAGTTTGATTTCTCCATTCTTCTTTCTCACTGGAACCAAGTTGGCCACCCACTCAGAATACCTCAAAGGAATGATAATCTTGGCATCCAAAATCTTTTTCACCTCTTTCTCCATAATAGGCAACAACATAGGATTTATTTTTCTCAATTTTCTACCTAAATGGTTTGGCATCTTCCTTCAATGGGATCTTATGCTCAATGATACTTGTGTCATATTTCCTGAGGTCTTCATATGTCCAGGCAAACACATCAACAACTTCCTTTAATAGTTCAACATATTCAATCCTTTGTTCCCTTGACAGACTGCTTGACAACTTGAAAATTTTTGGATCCTTCTCTGTACCAATATTGCACTCAGTTACATTAGCATCATCAGTTGAGACTTTAACTTTCACTGCCACATAATTTCTGTCAAATAGTCCTTCCAAAGGCACTAGTCCCTTTGGAATGTGATTGCTAGGCAACTGAACAATATGATGACTAGCAATTTTGTGTAGGAAAACATAAACATGAGGATTACTTTCAGAATCATAATCTTGATCAATATGTAATGTAGAAAACTCACCAACAGTCTCAAGGAATATTTTAATCTCAAGATCATCCTCAAACACCTTCCAATGCTTGACATTGTTAGGTATAGAGGGTCTATATTTCACTTCTACATCATACTTGAGTTTAGGTGGCACAGGGATTCTGAAATTACTTGCTAAAACAACTAAAGAATCAACCATGGCATTCTCTTCTCTTTGAATAAATGAAATGTTGAAAGCTAAGAAAAAACTGACAATTAGGTCCCACACTTCTTTTATATAATTTCTTAGCCTAGGGTGCTTATCTTGATAAATATTTTTGATTTGATGGACAATCAATTCAGCATCCCCAAACACTGAAATCGCTTCAATCCCCATGTCTTTTGTATCCCTCAAACCCAAAACAAGAGCTTCATACTCTAACACATTATTGGTAGTTCCAAATTCTAACTTGTAGGACAAAGATATAATTTCTTGAGCAGGTGAAACAAAGACCACTCCAGCACTAGCACCTTCCCTAGAAGAGGCTCCATCAAAGAACATCTTCCAAACAAAGGTAATTGG
Source organism: Picea engelmannii (assembly GCA_009831015.1). Classification (NCBI taxonomy): domain Eukaryota; kingdom Viridiplantae; phylum Streptophyta; class Pinopsida; order Pinales; family Pinaceae; genus Picea; species Picea engelmannii. The sequence goes on along the minus strand of ML789117.1, from coordinate 1,008,545 downwards.
GGGAGAATATTCATAAAGAGTAATGGACTTCTTTATAATTTCAAGGGGAGGTTCAGGAGCATTATTGAGCTGCAATAAACTGGATCCCAAATCACTATCAAGGGAAAAAATATGATGGTTGGCAGGGTTTTCTTCATCACTAATAATGTAGGCTAGTTGATCTTCCCTGTACAGTCTTATACGCTCTCCCCCAAACACATGAATGGTAGCATATGTGAGGTCCATATGCAAGGTTCCCCCAAGTATTTTTATCCAAGATCTTGACAAGATCATGCCAAACTTGGGGGGAACATCGGCCACCATGATATCCATGACCACACTTTTCATGGGCAACTGAAACAAGGTCACAATTAGATATTTGATGACCCCAAGACACTTCACTTTCCTAGAGTCAAAAGAATATAAGTCATGGTAAGTCTTTGTGATTTCTAATCCAAGTTCATCCATGATAGGTTTGGGCATGAGATTATGAGATGCCCTTGAATCCATCAAATAGTTATGCAACACCTTATCATGTATGTTCAGAGATGTATAGAAGGGAGGGAATGAGTCATCTCTATCTTCTACCAAAGGAACTAAGATGACAATAGGATTTTCATCTTGAATATTTATTGAGTCTATGGAATGAGATGAAGGCTCGGGCTGTAACATTTAGGAGAGGCACCTTTTGAAGTCTTCATGCTTGACCATCTCTAAAAAGGGTACATGTATTCCAATTTTTTGAATTTCATGCTCAAAATTAAAAGAGGAGGGGGGATTTAGAATCTTCTTCACTTCTGGGAAAGGGATTTTGACCATTGGTGGGGGTTTCTGTGCCTCCTTACCTTTGTTGTTGTCTACTACATTTTTAACATGCTTCTCTGCTCTGGTAGGATGATCAGGAATGTCAGACTTCCCTTCTTTATTTTTGGACCTGAGGTTGTATTTATTTGGACTATTATTGGTGTTATCCCCCTTACTCAGATCATTTAGTTGGATGTCCATGAGAGAATCTTCATATGCAGATTGAGTTAAATGTGGAAATGGGGAGGTATCTCTGAGACAATGGATTTCATGATCAACCTCCTCTTCCTCTCCTTCTTCATCAGTAACTAGGTTATTTTGGAGAGGAGCTTGGATTCTCTGATCATCCCTATCCTTGCCTCTTTGATCTCTTTGGATAATATGGGGGGTGTTATTTGGTCTTCTGAAGCTACCCCTATTTTCAACATTAAGGGGATTCATGTAGCTCTGCTTTCCTTCCAATTCCAACCTTTCCATTCTATAAGAAAGTGATTTTAGTAACTTGGTTACTTCATCCATTTGA
>ML789117.1:958184-1007199 GCA_009831015.1 Picea engelmannii | reverse complement strand
TTTTTTTTCTTTCTCCATCAGCCTTACTCCTAAGCTTGTCAATTGCCAATATATTGGACTCCACTTCCAGGGATGCATCTTCCATATGAGCCAAGGAAGTGGCTCTTCTTTCTCTTAACATGAGGCAACAATCAGGGTCGAAAGCACTAGAATAAGTGATTTTGGCAGAGTTTTATGTAGGTTTAATCCCAACAGGAATCTTATTATACATTTTATTAAACCTCTTTGAGAAGTCAGAAATTGATTCCCCTTTTTTTTCTTAAGTGATTCAAACTCTACAATATAGTAAAGAAAATATTTTTTATCCCCACAATGTATTAAGAATGCATAATCTGGGGCTTCGATCCCATCAATAGATCCAGGAGCCAAGTCCCTAAATCATTTCCTATCCTCCCCATCAAGGATATGAACAAAAATCCGCATCCATACATCTTCGTTCACAATGACATAATTGTCTGCATAATTATAAAAGGCTGCAAGGTGCTCTTTTGAAATTATGTCTCCCTCACCCGTGAACTTAGGAAACTGTTTAAGGTAGCCACCAGCTGGGAGAGAATTCAGAGGCTGAGGAAGGATAAGAGGGGCATATCTAGAAGCCACTATGGCATCCATTCTATTTCTGGGGGGATTAGCACCTTCCATTGGGATGTGAACTGGAGGAGAACCATGAGGAGATGGAGTTTGGATAGGTGAGACTAGGACTATGTTCCTGAGAGAAATGGGGAACAACTAAGGATTTGGAGAAGAGGCTATAGGGTTGGAGGGAACATAGGTTTCCCCTTCTATAAATGCAACAACTCCAATAGGGGGGGGAGTGGTAAAACCCATAGTGGGAACATCTGCAGTTCTGGGTTTAAACCATTGTACAACTTTAGGGGAAACAACAGTGCCGAAGATTTCTCCTTCCAAGCCAAGTTTAGGAAGGGAGAAATCAACAGGAAAACTCCCAAAATTTGAACTACTGGAAACTCCAACAGATGGTATAACATAAGAATGAGAATCAGATACTGGAGTTTCTAAATAAGGATTATGAAATTTACCAGAAATACCTGGTGCAACAACTGAAGTACCTTCGTAAGGGGTCTTTATTTTTCTAATAATTGTCTCGGGATCATCTTCAGGTGTTGCTAGAGGCAGTTGTGGAGTAGACCTCGTGTGTCTGCCTTTCAGAGCCACAACCGAAACAGTGGAGTGGAAACAATGGAGTCGCAAAAGTGAAGTCTCCAGGTGCAATATGCAATCTTCAATGGTTCTGATGTCTGATGCACCTTCATAATCAAAATCTCTTTGTCATTCTATCCCAAGGAAATGTCTTCAATTCATCCCTGACAGCAGCACCAAAAATCTTAGCACTAGAAGTCACCTTTATATTGCATTGAAGGTAAGAATAGTACCCATCCATTTATATGTCACAATGAATCATTTTAAAGAGGTCAAATGGGACCAGACTCAAGATAATATCATTTTAACTAAGAAAATTGGACCAACATGTAGAAGCAATTGAGGTCTTGATAAATTTAAGTTAGTAAGTTGTAGTAAGGGTGAGTAGGAGGAAGAATTAGTGAGGATAATGTAGAGGTTTTCTATGGACATCAAGTCTTCCAGTAGCCTAAGGAGGAAAATCCTCAAACACAAGATCCTCTTGGATTCAAAGCTTCAGAAAACTGAAGAACGTTATAACATAACTGAAATCAAACATACATCCCAATACGATTAAAAAAATCCACGTGAATCCTTTAATCATGGACACTTCAGTATCAGAGGTGAATAAGATGAAAAAGGAAGCTGACTTTCATTAAACAAGAAGTCTCAAATCAAAATACATAACCAAAGAACCAGTGCTTCATCAAAACTTTACAATACGGGAGCTTTGCTCAACCATCAACCATAACAAAATATCAAAATTTCATCTTTATACTTAGGAGTGAGTACAACCAACCGAGGATTGATCGAGACACTGCATTCAAGGATTTGCATTATGGGTCTATTCTGTGGATTATGCATGCAATCTCTTGTCAGACGCGAGCTCTTACGTCTGAACCTTCTTTGTCAGACTGCACATGAAGCTCTCAGTCAGATGCAAGCTCAGACAGTCTGCCAGTCCTTTTAGAGATTTCCATTTATGGGGGAAGACGATATTTCAAACACCATCCCCAACTTCATTAATTTTCTTCATCGGGATCAGGACGGGGCCTGGGTCAACTTGACACCTGTAAAACATGTTGGCCACACTCTGAAACTCTGCCACTTGGATCTTCACTGGACGTTTGCAGTGAACACTGGTAGGCGGACGTGGATGCTGACGATGGGGAGCTGGTGAGATGATTGGCACAAACCAACACATAACAAGGAGTGATAAGAGGCCATGTGGAATAATTCAATTGGTAGCATGGTGACTTGGAATAAGTGGACTCCAGTACGCAAGAGCTGAGGTGTAAAGGTGCAGGGGTGATGTGGCAAGGGGAGAGGATGTGGAGGAAGAGGGGTGTGATTGGTCAAGGAGGACATGACAATAATAGTTGAGGTGACATGGAGTGGGAGTGGGAGACACATGTTAGGTGGTGAGAGGAGGAGATGTGATAGCGGGAGAGGGACAAGCGCACAGGAGTGTGAGTGGAGGACAGGTATCAATGGGAGCATGGGCGGTATGGGAAGGCGGTAAGGAGGCTAACTCAGAGGGTGGGGGGGGTAGGCGATAAGCGGTAAAGTGTGGGGGGGTCTGAGTTTCTATGGAGGTGACATGATAGTGGGAGACCCATGCCAGAAAATCACCAACTCGAACGCCCCCCTCCCCCCTCTTTAAAGGAAAAATGCCGGGGGTGTCTGATATTGGATTAGGAATGTAGATCTGAGGGCACCATGATGAGCCACTTAGATCTGCACGCTTCTTAGCACAATGCGCCAAACTTAGGATAAAAATATAAAGTGGGTTGTGCAAGCACCGAGTTTCTACATTTTTTCACCAAGGTGTTATTTCCTAAGGGAAAAACACCCTTCTATCAAAAATATGTGCTAACAGGATGAACTTCTCCTTGCAAATTGATTGAACGTGTGTGCAACCCTTTCCTTCTTTGGGTACCTTCTCCTTTTACCAAACTTGAACAAATTTTTTGGGCTTAGTGGGGAAGTAAAAATATCATCACAACATGAAAGAAACGCCTTGTAGGAGTCATCATATTGATAATTTTGAAATTATGGAAACTTTTTGGTGGATTTTACAGGGCATATTTCTTCAAAATTTAAAGTTTTAATGATGGAGTCTCCACTAAGATCATCCTCCCAAATATTGGATGGTTCTTTGGCTCTATAGAAGTTGGAATAATTGAATTGTTCCTGAAAATTCAATGACATGCCTTCAAGGCCATTTTATTCTCCTTGAACAAGGTTTTCAAGAACCTAGTTCATCCTAAAACATTCTTTCAGATACTTTTCCAAGATTTGACTAGACAGGTTCTACTTTTCCAATAATATATGATCCTAAAAAGTATCAGATTTATTGAAAATCAATCATTCCAATTTTTTTTCTATGAAACAATCCTTTTGTGTTTCACTAGTTGATTCATTCCAATTTTGATCTAAAATATTTTTTCAAGGTATTTCTTGAAAATGAATCATTCAAATTTTGATCTAAAAAACTATTTTAAGGTATTTAATATAACATTACGAGGATAAATCCTAATGCAATTTTGCAGAGGTGGTACTCCTCTTTCTTTATACATGGAAGATTGTTCTTTTGAAATTAAATGTATGCAATATAAATCCAAACAAATATTTTGTTCTCACTCTGTAAATTGCTTTTGGCCGAGGAAAGCAAATATCAAAGGTAACCAAAAACCAACTTGAGGTGGGAAGCAAACCCTTCCAACCCAGAGGGGGATCTTTCTCTTCAAATAAATCATTGAAAGGATTGATTTTGGTATTCTGTCCAAAGGCTATATCTCTAAGGTAATATTGAATTCATAGAGTTTGTGGCGATCTGGACAGAAAGTCCATTGGGCAATGGAGTCACTAAAATTTCAGAAATCAATGAAGGTTTACTGGAAAATTGGTGAATTGAAAGATGAATGATCAGAGGAAAGACAAAAATTACTCCTTTAATCCAATTAGATATTTTTTTATTATTTAATATAGAGGGAAAAAATAACCCCCTTAGGGAATCTATCAAGGGTGAATCCTAAGGTGATTACAATAGAAAGACAACTGAAATTACATGCAACAGATCATACAATACATATGAATTATGATACATATAGTTCACATTAACATAAAGAATAATCCATATCACATAGATGTATCTAAACTAGAAGACAAAAAATTGTAAGATCACATGCATAAAGAAGCACAATCAGATGTATCTCTGGAGTCAAATATTAGGGAATTTTGATCCAAAAAATTTCATTAATATCAAAGAGAATTACAAAATGTGTTCAACGGTCCTTTTCTTACACACTTTTCGACCTTAATCTCTCATTGATTCATAAGGTCTTCCTATCCTCCCAAAATTCGAATTCAACTACCATCCTATGATAATGCTAACAGTTACAATATATTTGGCTACAAAATATGAACACACTACTAAGAAGGAGTCAAACTTGACTCATTAATTTCACATAACAACCTGATTAAAAAGAATCCTTGAGTCCCTAACATGATGCTCTCGAACCTTGCATTCGATGTGGATAAGCTGGCACACCTTGTCGATTCATTCAAACCAATTTGAAGGTGTTCTGGAAAATCTGTCATAGTTGTGTAGCATGTCTGCTGTGCAACAACAAACTATAGCATAAATGTGGCATAGTTTCGCAGTAGCTTCTCTTTCTGCACTTTTCTTTATTTTTATAACCTGGTTTGATTGATGATGATGATTGATGGTAACAATAATTTCATAGCCATGGTAGGGTTCCATAGAACCCCTTCTCTCCTTCGAAAAACACATTTTCCTCTCAAACGTTAAAACCTTGATACATGTAAAACTACCATGAAAGAGATCACTTTAACTTCTAACTGATAAACTCCTTATGTTTATGCATTCAATGTCTATCACATTGTCACTCTGATATTCCCACTCAAAACTTTGACAAAGAACTTCATACAATTGCTTGAAATTGAATTGTTACAGTTGTGTAGCGTGCCTGTTGTGCAACTATACATTTTTCATTTACAGATCAAAATGAAGAATCCAATTCATAGTAGGGAAGAAAAAGGATCATGTATAAAGATCCATCAAAAAATACCACTCTGTAAAATAATTCCACATTCAAATGTTTAGGGGATTTTGATAATCAGGGTTAGGGTTTTTTCTACTTCTAATTGACAAAAAAAGAAAAATTGATGAATCCAACTCCAAGGACTCAAATGTATGCTTCTTAAACAAGAAAATCAAGTTTTCCCTTCCCCCTCTTATCTGTCTCTGACTGCTACAATTTTTTTTTGAGGGTTCTGTTCTCTTTTCTCAAAATCAAATTTTGTCGATATATGTTCTTGATTTTTTTTATGTAGAGGCAGGTTTCTTTTCACCATGAAAATTGCATTTTCTATTGCAGGCTCACAATCATCTAGGAGTTCTATACATTTGATATTTTCTTTTATATTATCCTCCCTCTATTGCATTATCATATCTTGTGCTTCTCTCGGCTGTTTTCTTAATATTTTGAAAGTATGTTGACCCTCATCACAAGTAGTTCTCTTCTTTTTTGTTGGTTGGCTCTTTGTTGGAGGTTCTTCCTGAGTTTTCCACTTTCTAGCTAAGGATCTGGTCAAAGAAACAATAGGTTTAGGTATTTCTTTCACTTATGGACTCTTCTCCACTGCATTCCCTTTACCCTTTGTTTTGGAGATTGTTGGAGTTACATGAACTGATGGTTTACCTGTCACCGAGATATCTTTCTTGGAGGCTTGTTCCAAAGATTTTTTCTTCATTTCCCTATTTTCATGTTGCAACTGTGCTATGAAAAAATGGGCTTTATTTAATTGCTCTTGCATCTCAATGATTAGGTTGTCTTTTTCATTAGGAAAGTATATTTATGTGAATTTTTTTGGATCTTCCTCAAGTGTTTTTGATGTGTGCATGGAAGACATCCTTTTAGATTCTAACCTAGTAACTAGTTTTCTAGGAGCTATGACTTCTTCTAGGGAAAATTGGATCTTTTTTCCCTTATTTTTAGCTTGCTAACTTACTGCAGGTTCCTCGGTTTCATTTTCCCTATTTTTGACAAAAATATTAGGGAAAGATGTGGTGGTATTTTCTACATATGAAGGTGTATCTCTCATGCTTTGAGGGATTCTAAAAGAATCAAAGTTTATCTGTGATGATGCTACAAAATCTTCCCAATCCCGATTCCTCTTTTTAAGTTCTTCTAATACTAACAACTTTACCAATAAGAAATGGAAGAGGTTAGGTTCTCCTTGATCTTTCCTTACTTGTACTTTGTCAGTCATCTTCCCTAGGCTTCTGAAAAAGGTAATAGGGTAGATTCAATGGTTTCCTACCAGTGAAGTGCATTAAGATCCTGATATGAAATTGGTAAACCCTAGTGAATCTCCCTTCACATGTAAAAAACCTTCGAATTACCCTAAAAAAATTACTATGATTCTCTAGTAGAATTTCTATGGGTATAGTGGCTCCAAAATCAATGTTTCTAAATTCACGATTCAAAAATTCATGATAGCAGGCTAGATCCAATTGCATTCCTTTGAACCATTGTTCTCCACGAGTAGGAATCTCTATTGCAGAAGCAATGGTTTCTTCATAAACCTAAAAATACATGTTTCCCATCGTAGCCCCAATGCCATTAAAACTCATTGCAAACTCCTTTTCCACTTGCATGTTGTACCCATGAATATTTTAACAAAACCTAATGCAACCCACTTGTTCAAAAGAAGCTCTAATTGTTGGATCGACATTAACTAACCTTAGACCCTAAGGCTTGAATATGACAATATCACCACCCTTTTTGTCCCTTATCCTACCTTCTAGAGTTTCCATGATGCTGGTATGTGTCAATTTCCCTATGAAAATTAAAAAGAAGAATTGTGCGCAATGTAAAACGCAACACTTGTAAATGTGCAGTGAATGAGAAAATTTTGGTTTGATGTAGCAAGGGATATGTGTTTTAGGTGAAGATTGATTTTTTTGGTTCATAATAAAGGTTTTCCTTTCAAACTTCAACCAAGAACCTGAAACAATAGCTGGAGGGTGTACAAGTAAGGTAGGTGACGATGCACAACACTTTGAGCAGCGTCCCCTGCAACCCGTGTGCAACAAGATTGGATGGGATATTTTCAGGTTCGTAGAGAAGCAACGAGGTATGGGAGGGGTTTATTTGCATGGAAGATGAATATTTTGAATGAAAAAACCAAATTAATTCACCACTCATACCTATCATATCGTGTTGTACTTCAAAACCCAATTGTACAGCATTAGGTAGTTGTGCAACAACTTGTGCAACACTCTAATTAGCTTGATGATTCCATGTGCCTCCAACATATTTGAGCTCATGAAATTCTTTGAACCATGACAATATTGACTCTAAATAATTTGAATTGACCTCATGATCTTTCATTATGACTCTTTGCTGACATGACAACCCATATCTTTTTCCATCAAGACCACATGCTTCATGACTCAAAATTTATTTTATGACCTTATCTAAACAAATTTTTCAATCAAAAACCCATTGACTCATGACCTAAGAGAAGAAATCCATGGTCTTTATGATACCAAGGCACGACTTTACCCTATCATACATTTTTAACTCAAACCCTAACAACCTATTTATAGGACACTAACATATTCCAATGAAACCATTATGTACAAACTCTTATATACAAATATACAAGTTGTTATATACATATGTACTTGTCAAGCACATCATATCATTCAAGAAAAAGAGATAAACATGTCTGCAGAGATTTGTGTCTACATGGTTTGGAGTCTTCTTTTAACAAATAATTTGTCTTCCTTTTGAAATGATGTGAACCCAGAATCATTGATGACTTTGCAAAATGGAAGAAAAATAAAATTGATAGGTCATCAAAGAAATTTACATGATCACTTCATTACAACTCAAAAAAATATTTTTATGGATAATACATTTGAAATCACATACTTTAGACTCAAAGTCTGAGAAATCACTATTCTAATGCCCCGAAATAGTTCTTTGTGGGAGGCATTTATAATAATATCCCAAATTTAACAAGCTTCAAAATGTCTGAAAAAAGAGGGATGAAACAACCTCAACAACATCTCAATGAAAATTAGATAAACCGAATTAAATGCATATGTCGTCTTACAAGCATGGATTTCACTCCTCTAGACCTGAAATATCATAAGAAATGAATGGAAGAATATAGAGAAAGATATGATCAGAATCAGATCTTCTTGTTGCCAAACATACATGGAAAACATGATGGAAAGAGTCAAGAAGAAAGAAAGATGAGGAAGAAAGTTCAGTAGGCTAATTCACAAAATCTTGGAAAGACAAAACTAACTTCTTGCAAAACTCTTTACCATTGAAAAAAATCCCAACTACCAATTATCAACCTTTTGAATATGCTTCTTCTCCTCTTTTATATCTTCTCTTCATCTTCTTGAAACTACTTTTCAATTAGGGTTTTATTTTCCCTTTTGTAAATTTAAACTTACATATGTGTGCCATCAATTGGGACCCACTTTAGAAGCTCATGAATTTCTTTCAATTAAAACAATTTCCAAAAATAACTTGTTAACAAGCTAGAAAATAGTCCCAACTGTAATTTAATTTTTAGGGCATGATAGCCATGATTTCGTCCATGGAAAATTACAAAGTGTTCTTCTCTTCTCTTAGCTCTATCTTTCCATCAAGTTATCATTTTCTCAATTTGACATTGGAATCAAAAGTTATGGCCTTGGGGATATGAAGAATCAGCAACCATAGATCTATGCATGTGAATTTTGAGCCCTTGATTAAAAATATTCCCCATTTATCCCATATGTATTGGGGAATAGTTATCATACATATTTATAATCAAAATGCATCCCCATATTATTTGTGTGTGAAATAAAGAGAGTTATGGAGCCCTTTGTAGCTTGTGAACATTGTAACTTTTGGTTGCCACAGCATCACCTAGTCACTTTCCTAGTCATATGTGTGTCCAATAAATATCATCCAAGTGTCAGTTGGGGTTAGGTCCACCTGACAGCCACATGTCACCCAGAGATAGGTCCGCCTCACAACCACGTGTCCCAATATGGTAGGCCCAAGTCACTACCACGTGTCCCAATATGGTAGGTCTATGCCATTTCCACATGTCCCAATATTCCAAATGATGGGGAAGGGATAAAACTTGCAATACAATCAATAATTTCATAAAATAATAAGACAGGAAAATAGAATTACATAGAAATAGGGAAATGAAAACTTGCGGGGTTGCAGGGATAGGGTGATGTAGAAAAATCATAAGATGTTATCCCACATCTTCATTCAAAACTTAAAAATAAACTAATTATAAGAATCAATCAAGACTAAGTGTAAAATGGGTAATGTGGAAGTGTAAAAATAAACTAAGAATAAGAGTCAATCAAGACTAAGTGTAAAATGGGTAATGCGGAAGTGGGAAGTGCAAATTGAGTATTTATGGATTGTAGGTTTCAGGACTAGGAGTGGAAGGTGGAAATGAGGGAATGGACGCCTATGTCTGCATTCAAAAGTCATAAATAAACAAAGTATAATACTCAATAAAGACTAAGTGTAAAACTCAGTAAACTGACTAAGTCATGAGGGTGCAATTCGGGTAATGCAGAAATTAGAAGTGAAAATTGAGTATTGAGGGATTGTAGGTTGTGGGAATATGAGTATTTGTGGGTGAGGTATATCTTGGTCTCCCACAATGGGACTTCCACAACAAAGAAAATGGTTAAGTGTTGGGATTATTGGGTGGGAAAATAACGAAGTATGGACTATGGGTACTAGTATAGAGTATAGTAGTGAAAACGAATAAGTATGGAGAGTAGAGAGGAAATAAGGAAAAAGGGCTACGTATTAAAGTGTAGAGAGTAGAGAGGAAGGAAAATAAGGAAATTTGGAGAGTAAAGAGGAAGGAAAATGAGGGAAAATGACAAAATATGGAGAGTAAAGAGGAAGGAAAATGAGGGAAAATTACTAATTATGGAGTGTAGAGTGACAGGAAATGGAGGGTAAGTAATGTGGGGGTAGATTAATGAGTATTGAGATAACACTAGTCAAAATTTCAAAAATGGAGAGGGGAAATTCCAAAATGGAGGAGGGAAATTGTCATATCTTAGGCATATTACCTATGTTTTGGATTCCGTAAAATGTTAGACGACACTGAGACATAGGGATATTTAGTGAGAAGATGGACACACACCATTTCCTTATTTTAATGTCTTTTTCTTTTATCCTATTTTTGTTTCAAAGTGAAACCATCCATGTTGGCCTTTCATGTTGAAGAACTGCAATACTTAAGATGATTTAAAACTTGTTCGGTCTTCATGATCAATAGGTGAGTGTTATTTGGAACTTTCAAATTTCAAAAAGTTGTGGTCTCCATTTAAAATAAGAACGTGTTTACATATTTACCCCAATTACTTTGTTGATGGGTGTCAGGAAAACACATCAAAATCTGGCTCCAACTATAGGATAGTGACCCTATATGGATTTTTGAGGACCCTAACTCAAACTAATTACCTTATTGATACAAAAAGATCTTTTAAATACTATGGTTAAGTTTTAAAGCATGATTTCATTAACCATTTAGGAATTTGAAGAAAGAAGAATAATTAATGTTATAACATGGCAACCATAATAAGATATCCAGATATGAAAGTAAGAACGAAGAATCAACAAACCATAACAGAAAAATTGTTAACGAAGTTCGGAAATATCGCCTATGTCCTTGGGCCTTTGTCTCAGTGGGTGAGGCTTTCTTATTTCTCTTCAAAGCTTCAAAATTACATCAGAAAAGTGTCAAATGGATTACAAACTAGTCTGGATGTGTTCTTCTAGACCTCAAGAATCCAACACAACTAGCGGCACTGCAAACAGTTGAGCGAAGCTCCCGGAATTGCCCCGCAAAGTTCCTCTCCTCAATGGCTTCCCTGCATAAAACTAACTTTGGATTCACAATTATATAACATTTCTCCTCTTTTGAACCTCCCCTAGGCTTCCAAGAACCTCTGGTTTATATAAGTTTGAATTTGGCAACAACCTCCCAACTTCCTCCCAAGTTCTGGCCTAAAAAAGGGCTCCAGATCTCCCAAAAATGACCAAAATCCATAAAAAACAGGCTTAAAATCATTAAAAAAATTATTATAAGGTTTAAAACCCAAAATTTGGGAAACTTTCGGGTGCAACCCCCTTCCTCGACGGTCTTGGGCATATGGGGCGTTGCCATATGGCCATGGGATGAAACTGACATGCTGACCCTTTACCTTTCGAGTCTTGGTCATGTGGCTTGGCCATATGGCCTCTCCCTAATCCTCCATGTGCAACTCAATGGTATAGCTCCTGGTTGCTAACCCCTTGTCGCTCAGGGCTGGCCCCTGCTGAACGAGGCTTATCCCTTATACAACGCCACCTCTAATTTAAAAAAAAAAATGGTCAAATAAGGTCAAGCCCTTCCACGTAGTCCGACCGGTCTGGCCCTTGGTTGTTAAGTCGTTGCCCATTCCTTGAGGTCAGGGGTTTGAATCCCTCGGCCCATAAAATGTTTTTGAACTAGTTGTCATTAAAAAAATCCAGGGTGCCACGTGGTGCCCTCTGATTGGGCCACGTGTTTCCCTTGTATTGGTTTGTACCATCACATTCAATGTCTATTCATCCTTCCACATCACCACCGTACAACCCAATTAGTTACCACATCATCTTCTGTACATTCCTATCACCTGCCCAGTCACTTTCCATGTCATCTTCCATACAGCCACGTGTTGTGCCACGCCACATTTGTACTACACAGTCACTTGCCATGTCAACATCTGCAAGGACCAACTGTCATCCGCATTTCCATGTTTCAGCCTATCATTAGGCCACTTCATGTACATACTACCACGTGTCATTCGTACAGTGACACATGTCAAATTTGTACAATGCCAACTTAGCTTGAAAACACCGAATCCAAGTGAAACATGTCACCTCCTGGTGACGCCACATTAGCATGATGATGTCATCATGATGTCATGCTGAAATCACCTATTATATTGATGACGTCAACGTTGACTTGACTATTGACTTTGACCAGTTGCTTTTATGCCTGTTTGGGAATTTGATCAGAACACGATAACTTTCCCATACGGTGTCCGTTTGAGGAAAAACATTATATGGTCGGAATCAATGCGATGAGACGGACACAATGATGTTGTTTTCATCTGATTATGGGAACTTTGATTTTTAGGCCTTCCTAGATCCATTTTGGATCATGCCTCCCCACTAAGAACTTTTGGTCCTCCAAAAGGCTACTAACTAGTCATCGAGTGTAGGATAGGCCACCCCACTTGTTCTCTGTCTTTAAAATATGTCTTGTGCACCTGTCTCATCAAGATCAATTGCAAAACAACCATGACAACTTACAACATATTGTTAGCCACTTGTACTTTGTCACATCTTACTGAAGCCACTACCATCCATGTTGAAAACATTAGCAATGATAACATCAGAAATAGGACTTCAAATGATATAATATGTTTGTAGTACTTGCACGACATTAGCTTATCTTGAAGCAAAGTATGATTGAACTTCCATTATACAACCATCTTATGTTCATGTTTAATATCAATTTCTTTATTTGGCACAATTATAGGTGTGTTGCTTGCATGAGTTGCCTTCCTTAATTGTTCCATTGTTTGAAGAGATTGATTTTCTTTTAAGTGATGAGCATGTACAACATATTCATTGCCTTCTTTGATTAAGTGATATTGATTTTGTTCCCTATAGAATATTTATTTGCGATCATACAAATAAGGACTACCTAATACCATTCCACATTCATTGAGTGGCACCACATCACACGTTACCTTGTACACAAATTTTGATGAAATTGCAAACTTTAAAAGTGCATTGCTTTGTTATGTGAAATTTATTATTGTTGCTTATCCATTTAAGTGAGTAAGGTTTATGGTGCATATGAGTGTTTAATCCCAATTGTTTAACCACTTCCTCTAAAATCAAGTTATATTGAGATCCACTATCTATCAATGTGTTGACCTTAGTATGCCTCATTATGACCCTTATGTGAAACAACTTACTTCTAGAATCATATCCATCACCAATTTTACCTGTCAAACCAACTGTTTTGATTTTAGACTCATCACCCGAATCTGATCCCAAGTTTGTTGGTCGTGCTGTTGTTGCAACTGTTTTCCTCCCTTTCCTTTCTTTGAACCACTTCGGTCTCTTCTCGGGATGCAATTTCCAACAATGGTCATCATCATGCCCTTGTTTCTTGCAATGCTTGCAAGAGAGCTTATCTTCCTTTCTTGTCACTGAATTTGCTTTCTTTCCATTCCACTTCCTTTTTTCCTCTTTTCTTGAACATGATTCCCCTGATACACTAAATCATGTTTTCCCTACCTCAATGTATGTTGCTTGAAGAGAAACCTCATCAAGATTAGTAGGTCCAAACATAAATATAGTGTTACGAATGTGTGCAGGCAAACCTCCTATATACTTCATAAGAATTTCTTGGGTATGTAATGGAATTTCTAACATTAATGTGATCTTACAAAATTCATCTGTGTATTCTTGCACTATTTGTCCCTTTCTTAATTTAAGATCTTTCCATTCAATTAAAGCCTTCTCTTTATAACCCAGAGGATAAAATTGTTTTTTAAGTGCGGAAACAAAAACTTGCCATGATGGAAATACATTACCCACTTGTTGTGTGCCATTTTGCAACTTGCTTTGCCACCAGATGAGTGTTGTGCCTGCAAGTCAAAGCGATCCCAACTTGATTTGAGTTGCCTCATCCTTGATTTGTTGTACACTGAAATAACTTCCATCTATCTGACCCAGTTATCAAGCCTCTCTGTATTGAATTCACCATCATACATGGGTAATTCAAACTTCACATCAAGCTTAAGTAAAGGCATATCATGTTTATGTTTATGGGAATGTTTTCTTGC
Source organism: Picea engelmannii (assembly GCA_009831015.1). Taxonomy (NCBI): domain Eukaryota; kingdom Viridiplantae; phylum Streptophyta; class Pinopsida; order Pinales; family Pinaceae; genus Picea; species Picea engelmannii. The sequence goes on along the minus strand of ML789117.1, from coordinate 993,086 downwards.
GGTGAATTTGGAACTTTTACTTGAATAAGAAGAAGTTGATGGAGAAGAAGGAGGTGAAGGAGAAGGTTTAGGAGGATCCTCTCCTTCTTCAATTTTGGATTTTGAATATTCACCTAGAATCGGTCTCTTCCACTCCAAGTAATCATCATATAAAACCTTTACCATCTCCAACATGGCAAAGAAGGTATTTTTAAACTCTATCTCGTTATGAGAAAGTCCCTCTTCCGATGCCATCTTCTCACTTTTAGAATTCCTCTTTCTTGATCCAATCTCGGGATTCTCTTCAACAAGCTCTCCTTCACCTCGACTCAGATTTTCCCTGGTAATCATGCAAACGCAAAATCCAACCGTCAACCTGCTTTGATACCACTTGATCCGAAAAGATATTTTAAAGACTATGGTTAAGTTTTAAAGCATGAGTTCATTAACCATTTAGGAATTTGAAGAAAGAGGAATAATTAATGTTATAGCACGGAATCCATAATAAGATATGCAGATATGAAAGTAAGAACTAAGAATCGGCAAACCATAACAACAAAATTGTTAACAAAGTTCAACAAGATCGCCTACGTCCCCGGGCCTTTATCTCAGTGGGTGAGTCTTTCTTATTTTCTTCAAAGCTTCAAACGTACATAAAAAAAGTTTCCAATGTATTACAAACTGGTTTGGTTGTTTTCTTCTAGGCCTCAAGAACCCAACACAACTAATGGCACTAAAAATGGTTGAGCGAAGCTCCCATAATTGACCCACAAATTTCCTCTCCTCAATGGCTTCCCTGCATAAAATTGACTTTGGCTTCACAATTCTATAGCATTTATCTTCTTCTAAACCTCCCCTAGGCTGCCAATAACCTATGGTTTATATAGGTTTGAATTTGGCAACAACCTCTCGACTTCCTCCCAAGATCTGGCCTCAAAAAGGGCTCCATATCTCCCAAAAATGACCAAAATCATTACAAATTTTATTATATAGTTTCAAACCCAAAAATTGGGTAATTGTTGGGCGCAACCCCCTTCCTTTGTGCTCCTAGGCATATGGGGTGCTTCCATATGACCTTGGGATGAAACTGGCACGCTAGCCCCTTACTTTTCGAGTCCTAGTCATGTGGCTTGGCCATATGGCCTCTCCCTAATACTCCATGTTCAACTCCCTGGTATAGCTCCTGGTCGCTAGCCCCTGGTCGATCATGGTTGGTCCTCGTCGACCAGGGCTTATCCCTTATACAATGCCACCATTAATTTAAAATAAAATTTGGTCGAATAGGGTCAAGCCCTTCCACGTAGCCCGACCGGTCCGACCCTTGGTTGTTAAGTCATTGCCCATTCTGTGAGGTCATGGGTTCCAATCCCCTGACCCACAACAAATTTTTGAACTAGTTGTCATTGGAAAAATCTAGGGTGCCATGTGGCACCCTATGATTGGGCCATGTGTCTCCCTCAGATTGGTTTGTACCATCACAGTCAACAGCATAGCCAGCATCCATTCATCCTGCCACCTCATCGTTGTACATCCCAGTCAGTTTCCACATCATCTTCCATACAACCCTATCACCTACCTAGTCACTTGCCATGTCATTCATTGTATAGCCATGTATCATGCCATGTCACATCCATACTGCACAGTCACCTTGCCACATCATCATCTGTATGACCCAGCTGTCATCCGTATTGCCATGTGTCATCCTTTCATTGGGCCACGTCATGTATGGACTACCACGTATCATCTGTACAGTGACATGTGTCAAATCCGTATAGTTCCTACTCAGCCCGAAAATGTCGAATCTGAGTGACATGTGTCACCTCCAGGTGATGCCACATCAACATGATGACATCATCATGATGTCATGTTGAAATCATCTCGGCGTCATGCTGACATCACCTGTTGCACTGCTAACATCATCGTTGACTTGACTATTGACTTTGACCAGTTGCTTTTTTGCATGTTTGGGAATTTGATCAGAACGCGATAACTTTCGCATACGGTGTCTGTTTGAGGAAAACTATTATATGGTCGGATTCAGCGCGATGAGATGGACGCAATGACATTGGTTTCTTTTGATTCCAAGAAATTTGATTTTTAGGCCTTCCTGGATCCATTTTGGATCACTTATCCATTGGTAAATGGAGTCATCCCCAAACCATTATCTCAATGCATCAAATTCTTATTAGGAAAACTTTACTGAAAACAACATATATACATGAGAAAACAAAATCTACCTATCCTAAGCTACTTGGAGAGAAGGTTTACTTTCAAGTGTAAGTAGACTTCCAATGTAGCCTTGATTGAGAGTGTTGTTTTATTGGCCATGTTCTATAGATATTCTTTCATCATATAATGATCATGTTTCCATGATGAGGTTGCAAAGATAATTTTTTGTTGAAAATTTGTGGAGAATTGTAGGGTTGCCTTTTGTGTTTCACTAACAATTTCATTGTCCTTAAAAATAAAATATACCACCCATGGAACCTCTTATTGAAAAATCCCTTCTTATTTTGATGCTTGGAAGATATCTTCTTCATTAAAATTTTCTCCAGGTGAGAAATCAATAACTTGAAGGTTTAATGTAAAGTGATAACTTCTCCTTGCAAATTAAGTGGACTTTTGTGCAATTGTTTCTTTCTTTGGGTACCTTCTCCTTTTACCAAAACTTGAACAACTTTTGTTGGGCTTGGTGGGGAAGGAAAAGTGTCATCACAACATGAAATAAACTCCTCAAAGGATTCATCATATTTATCTTATTGAAATTATAAAATATTTTTGGTGGAGTCACCAAGGCACATTTCTTCAAAATATAGAGTTTTACTGATGGAATCTCCAAGGATCTCATCCTCACAAATCTTGGATGGTTATTTGGTTCTGTAGAAGTTGCCATAAATTACTTGTTCCTGAAAAATCATTAACATGCCTTCTGTTGTTCCTGAGATTAAACTTAAGGCTCAAATAATGTCATGCATCAAGAATTTAATGAATGTTTTAGAAGGTGCTTTTTCATCCGTTGATTATATAAGAGTAAATCCTCAAATGAAATTAATAACAGAATAGGAAAGAGGTTGTTTCATCATCTGAGTCAATTAATAAAATCAAGAGATATGAAGGAAGACTTACAAAACTGCTGAACAAAATGAGGTATCAATGACAGATAAATCTTACCTTTCTCTACTGTAGAAGAAAATGTACAATGAACCCTTGAAAGGACATAAGATACAGTGATCCAAGTAGCTTGCAGGTCTTGTACTTACTAATATAAAATATAGAGGAAAAATTGCTTGCTTATCAAATAATTGATAAAATGTGATTATAGTAGATGTTGTACTAAGTTGCAACCACTCACTTATCAATGAGTAACATAAAGAAAAATAGAAGTATGGAATACAAAGGGAGCACATAACTCAAACTGCACAAAATTTGGAATCCCTGTCTGCACTTGTATTAATACTCACAAAGGATGAGTTTTCTTAGTTATAATATGGCAAGAATGAGCCTGTGTTTAATCTTTGAAATAAGTATTTATACAAAAGGTTCTCAACCCTAAGCGGTTGGAATTCTCCTTATTTCTAAAATAGTAAAAATTACAAAATGTGAAATTTAAAGCTCTTCATCTACAAATTTATGTTTCTTTGTCTGTAGGCATAGACATTCCTTCTTCGCGTACTCCAGCTCAAAAAAAAGTTGGTCTCTAAATATGACTTGTGAATCATTTGTTCCCAGACGTGTCGTCTTTCCCTTGCTTGATGCACTGAACACATCTGCCCACAAATTGCACCACTAGCCTGGAGGGCTCTATGGTATCATTTTCCTCAAAGGTATAAAAATTCCTTTCTATATGAGGCAACTTATCTTCCACCCTCCTATCTTCTAGAGATAGAGATTGTAGTCTTAAGCTAGGGTTGACTATCCATTTATTCATCAGAGTAAGGTCAACCTGCTTCAATTGTAAAATTTTGGCCTAGGCTTCTTCCATACTTGCTTTGAAATCATACTATTTTTTCACCATATCAATATGTCCCAGGGCCTTAGAGATATTTTATCTTCCCACGTACAGTGACTCTTTTTAAAGAGAATAGAATGTTTCTTCACAAGCTCTTTTCACCTCCCTAGAAATTCTTTTACTTTCAGCTATATTATCCTCCCAGTTCTTAAGTATTATATCTCCTCGGGTTTGTTCTGAGATAGACAATCTAGTGGCCCTAGAAACTTCCTCCTTTGTTGATGACAGGACAACCTCCTAGAATGTCACTCTAGCTGCAGTGGCCTCCTTCTCTCTTATGAAAATATTATCTAAAGAGTGTTCTTCCAATCGATAATAGCCTTGAATGGTTTCTATTTTAGTCAAAAGGCTTCATTGGGCCGATCCCATTTTTTCTTGTACCTCTAAATCTTGGGCCTAAAAATATGATATATCCACTGTTGTTTTTTCGGTCAGGCTTATTTTCACCTGCAACTGTTTTACCAATTCATTTCTTGCCTATGAATTTTTCTGCATCTCATCAAGGCTGATCTTGAGCTGTTGAATTTCCTGTCTGTTGTGGGATCTAATATTCTCAAATCCTTTATTCATCTCGCTCCTGACTGCCTTCTCTACATTCTTTATTTTATTCTGTAACTGGCTCACCAACAAATCCTTCTGCTTCAACTTTTCCTTTAGGTTTCCTACTGAAAACTGGTTTGCAGTGGCAAAGGCTCCTAATGAATCTACCACTTCCCTAGAGAAATATGATTCTTCTTGGGCCTGTCCATCATATAGTACTATGTGCTTCTTGACATGCACACCCTCCCTCTGATGTATCTCTCTTTTTACTACAACCTTTCTCTTCTTGCGAAAGAAGATATTGGAAGGGGGCATCTCTTCTACCGAAATAGGCATGAGATCCTCTATGAATACCACTTCGACGCAAGGGTTCCCTCTACTGGATTGTATCAACATGATAGATTGAATGGGGTTTTCGATCTTTATGGATGGATGTTTCCTGACTATGTCAATAAATGACCTGCCTGGTGTGAATGGTGTTTTTTCTTCTCCCTTTTTTAGCGAGGCCTCGGCATGAGCTTTAGATTGATCACCTTCTGGGTTTTTCAGTGCGGTGTCTTCCATGTGAATCGAAGCCTTGGTTTTCTCCAGCTATTCTTGAGCATCCTGTCCACTGGAGCTCCCTATTTCGGTGCTAGGGGTCTCAATTCTCTATGCAACCGAAGGTGTCGAGGTTTCTCCCCACAATTCTTTGGGAATTCAATTTCTTCGATGCTTCTAGAAGTTATAAAACTTGGCCAATCTATCTAGACTCAGAGAATGAACTTGACTCAATACCTCTTGATAGGACCTTTCTCCTTGGAATATTTCATCCTGAGGAGAATCTTCATGTTCATATATTTTCAAATTGTAGAGGGCCTCATGATTACCTACAACCTTTTGTGGATCGTTCTTCTTGAATTTGATATTGACCAGCTTGATTTCTTCCAGGTCCACAGCTTCTACTTTCGAGTGGCCAAAATACAACAAAGAAAACATAGCAATCTGCATTGGAAAGGCAGGCCATACCCTTTTCTGTACTTATTTTAGCTCCTTACTAATTCCCTCATGTACAGTTTGATGTGCTACTTCGTCGCACACCAATCGATATAGTAAAAATTCAATCAGAACATGTGGAGGAACTGAACAATCGAAAACCCTAATATAGGAGAAATGCTCTTCAATATACCAGTCAGCTATCTTGCCCAGATTAGCCACTATTTTGTTAGAAATCCTGGGAGGTGGGCAACCATATATAGGGGTATGCATCGACACCACCATCTAGTTGCAGATTTTGTAGAAGAAATCTTTGGATTTATCTTCCCAAATTTTTAAATGATAAACATGTATCGGCTCGGCACTAGTTGGAGTCCAATTCTAGCCCATCAGAGGAAAAGGTGTCATAAAAAAGACGACGTCCATGATGTAAGCTGACATGAAAAATGGGGCGGGTTGCCCCTTGGATTTCAGTGATTGATATTCTATAATCTCTCTAACCAATTTGTCTGAAAACATCTTGGCCCAATCAAAAGAATACCCGTCTGCTACTGTCTGCATAATAGGCACCCACAATAACGAGAAATGGGATATGTTTTCCCTCCCTTAGAGTCTATACATCATCATTGCTACATAAATCATGTGAGGCTCTAGTGTGGAAACCGCATATACGCCATGGGAGTCAGCTCTGAACTTCTCAGGGCAAGAGAACCAATCCTTAATTAAGTCAGGAAGGTTTCTTCCATATTGGGCACAGTCCTTCTTGTCAAAGTCCCTTAGAAATTCGGCATTTTAAATGAAATTGGGTGCTGGAGAAAATTTGTACATTACTTGTAAATGTTCTAGACGAAAAGACCCAACTGCGGCCTTTTGTAAATTGAAGATGGTCCTGGTCGGGATATCAATGTTTTCCAGCGCCCAACCAATCATATCGTTGTAAGGTAGGAGACTAGGCCTCGTTGCTATCTTATGTAGCTCTGATTGGGAAATAATTTTGAATTTGGTAGCCAGGGTCTCTGTCTCTTCGTCACCTCAATCGTCTGGGAAGTTGACCAATTCATGTTGTAGAATATTGAATACATGCGCCCAAGATTTAATAGCGTCTATGCTTCTGGGTGAAGTATTGAAAAATCCATCTGTTTTCTGGCTCGAACTTTCACCAATCCCTTTAACCATTTTTCGTGTAGCCATGATAGTAATAAACCCAAAACTGTATTACCTATCACAGAAAATGCACAAACTTATTATCTCACTAAGCTTCTTGTTATGTGAAAACACAAATAGAGTTCAAACTTCAATATCTTTTTCACCTTAAAGTGTCAATTTACGCATACCTTCACTGACAATGTATTTAATTTCCTTAATGGAAAAGATTTATGCGGGGTTCTAAGATCTTATTCGAAATAATTTCTGTAGATCGATAGTTAATGCCATTAATGTCTGGTGGTTTATGATTGGGAAAAGCATGGATGAAATTTGAATTTATCCGCATTATGATTTCAACGAAAGATTAATCACGAGATAATTGTCATTAATGTATTAGTTAATTGCACTTATCGTTAAGTAAATTTAGGAATTTCGGATCTCGGGATATCCTATAACAGTTCAAGATGTGATTTTTGAAATGTGAAATCATGATGTGATTAATTAATTTTAATCATGTTTAATCCTTTTAAATAATCATGTTTAACCTCAAATATTTTGGGGTTTTGGATCTCGGGATATTTAAATCCGCACGAGGCAGGATCCCCGAAATGCGAAATCGCGATGTGATTAATTAATCGTTAATAATTTTTAATCCTTAATTAAACCGACTTAAATCTTAATACATTTTGAGAGTTCGGCCTTCGGGATATTAGTGATATGATAGATGGTGAAGACTCGATTTCTGAAATCGTGAAACTATTATTCGATTTTTGATTGGATTTTAGTTTCTTTTTAAGTATTTATTTCTTCATTCGTTTGGTCAATTAACTTCATTTAAAAATCCAATAGGTCATTTCCAGAAATATATGTTAGAGATTAAGGGGTATTGGGACTTTCGAAGTGAGGCATGTTGAAACGCCTGAACTACGAAACTCCGAAACCTGAAATTCTGAAGTATTCTATAGATATTTGACTCTTTAACGAGTAGGCGGCTCCATAACTTTTGAGAGGTTAGGATCATTTGATTTGATGGAAGATTTCATCAACGATGAGAATCAAGCGCACGTTATTTTATTTTAAATGGAAACATAATTTTTTTAAAGACTAAAGTTCAAAAATTTATATGTGTTCCAACATAGGCTCCATCTAGGGATCGCGTCTCCCTGTGAGACGCAGAAGAACAATAGACCAAGTGCCTTTATTAGGTAAATGGAGTCATTATTGCATTTTTGTGAAACACATTTGGGAAAAGATTATATTGAGAAAAATAATTTCAATCGAAACTTAGAAAATTTTCAAAACACATCAAATCATGAACTTTAGTTAGGCTATTTGAAATTCCTCTTTCTTAAAACTGTATTCAGATTTGCTTAAGATAATCGAAACAAATTTAATTGATCTATCAGAATCTGTTCGATTTTGTTTGCATCAAGGCAAAATAATTTTAATGATTTAGTCAGGGAATCTTGCATAGGATTAGGATGTAAATCTTGTCGAAAAGGGAACTAGCTACCAGAGTACATTATAATGCATGTATAACAGCCTTGCAGATATCATAGACATTGCTTCACTACCAACGATCCTGTTCAGTACCTCGGTGAAGTTATCAATTCCCTCATTGAATTTCCTTTCACCACTTCAATTAGTCATTTTCATTTAAATGCTGAGATGAGGGCAATCATTTAATAAACTTGCTTTCATCATATCTCTTTTCGGAAATCCTATGAATTTCCTTTCACCATCTGTCGTATATTTTAAAACATGAAGTGGGGGAAATCAATTTGTATGTAATATACTAGGGACGATATATGTTTATAATTTAGCAACATAGGTCTATCAACTCACTTTGATTACTCTAGGATAATCCTCTTCCGACCTTCAAAAAACCTTTGCCTATTGGAAATTTCTCACGGGGAGCTTTTATTTTCTAGGGATTTTCCTTGAGCAAAAATAATCATTTTAGATCTGCTAGAAGGGGTAAAGTAGTTAGGATTAGCCTAGACATACTTTCTTTCAGTTAAATCGAGAGGGGCATATAAATTTTCGCCTAACATTATTTTTAAGACATGTTTATGGGTTTTCAGAGTTAAGGTGAAGCCTTTTTTCTTTTATGAAGACCATGGAAAGGTATTTAGAATCACAAGAAAATACAATTCGAGGATAAGTAGGAAAAAACACAATGAGGATTCAGATGTTTTGTTGCAAACATGTTCATTCTCATGCAATCTTGTTTATCGGTTTTGAAACTTTTCTTTAAGGTCTTTTTATTGCTTATTTTCTTATTATGAATTTTATTTCATTTTTTAATTTTAGTTTTATTTTATTCAGAGAAAACTCTTGAGAATTAACCGTAATTTAATATTCCTTTGGTTGTAGATTAGGTGACAATATCTATATAGATGAGACTTCTTTCATACTCAGTGATAACCCCTTGAAAATTTAACTTGATTTAGTAGGGTAGAAGCTCATACCTCATATTTTCTTTATATTTTCAACCAAGTAAACCATTTATTTGTCACCTTTTTCGAGAGAAAACCCATGTTCTAAAAAGTGAGTATTGATTTCTGATACATCCTATCTCTCGACTATCAGCAAGTATCCTGCTTGAAAATAAATGTGAGAAATGTCAGGAACTTCTGTAGACCATAACTCTATGCGTTACCTATTTTATATTTTTGTTTATATGAAATCTACAAACCTGGTTTTATTTATAGTGAAAGAAAAAACTTACCGAAGAAACGAAGAATTGCAAACAAAATAAGAAAATCAAACTGGTATAAGCAATGAGAGTTTGGAATCTGATTACTACATGAAGTGTTTCAGGAAGCGCCCGTTGATAGGGGCGTTAAGGATTTTCCCATCAAGGTTTTCTAATAGAAAAGAATTCTTTCCCTCTGAATCAACGATCTTGAAAGGTCCGAACTAGATGTGATCAAAATTTTTGTTCTTTATAGCGTCTTCCTTTCTAGCATCCCATTTCAACACTAGGTCACTAGGGAGGAACTCTGTATCTTTAGTGTTTTTATCGAACATGGATTTCATTTTGTCTTGATATTTCTGAAGTTTCTCATCCACTTCAGCCTTATTTTTTTGTACTTCAATCAACTTGTTTATCCTTCTGGTAACATCGTTAGGTTCCTCCTTCGAGTCTTTCCAGAGTTTCATTATGGGAAGAGAAAGATTTATAGGGAGGACCACGTCGGTACCGTACACGATTTGGAAAGGGGACATTCTGATTGATTTCTTAGTGTTGATTCTATTTTCCCACAAAGCGTATTTCAAATGAACATGCCAAGGTTTCTTATTTTCAGTCAACACTTTTTTAATTATGGTGATAAGAATCTTATTCGACGATTCGGCTAGTTCATTTCCCTGGGGATAGTAGGTCGTGGAATGTCCTAGCACAATATTGTAATTTTGACAAAAACTTACCATAGACATGTATTTGAAATCTTGGGCATTATCGGTAACTATCTTTCGAGGACAGCTGAATCTCGATAATATGTTCTCTTCTAAGAAACTGATCACTACCACGTCCATAGCATTTCGTGTTGGAATGGCCTCTACCCATTTAGTGAATTAGTCAGTAGCCGTCAAAATCCACTTATGTTGTGTGATTGAATGCGAACGGATTTATCCAATGAAATTGAGACCCCATTGTTGAAACAAAGCTTCTGTTTTGAATGGAATCAAGGGTAGTGTGGGAATCTTTTACTTGCCTGAGAATAGTTGACAGGGGTTACAGGCTCTGACTTTAGTATTCATGTCTGTAAATAACTTTGGCCAATAATATCCATCTCTCAGGATTTTATAGGCCGTCACCCTCCAGGCGTGGTGTCCTCCACACACCCCTTCATGAAACTCGTTTATAACATTCTTTGTTTTAGCTTCTATTAGACATCTTAGCAAAAAAACCAGGGGATCCTTCCAATACAATTGATTGTCAATAATACAGTATTTTACCTTGTGCAGTTTTAGCATCCTCTCCTTGGAAGGAGTCATATCACTAGAGCATTGAAGAGTCAAGAGATAGGAAACTATGTCTCTATACCAAGCCGAGGAAGAGAATATTTCTTGAATCTGAGTTGCAGGAGTCTCCACATCAAACTCTCCTATATCTAGAAGTTCTTTGTAAGCTTTCAAATGATTTATTTTCAGTGCTCTAAAATTTGATTCGGCTAATAGCTTAGCCAGACCCTGACCCTTGACGAGTTTGGTCGGTTTTAACTCAAGGTCGAATTCTTGAATTTTGGCTAACCATCGACCTCTTTTCCCATCGTTGTCAGGCTGAACCAATATATCCTTGACTGCACTGGTAGGTACATAGGTGATCACCTTGGAATGAAGAACATAAATTCTAAAAGCTTTGAGGGCTTTCACCATTGTGTATGTCTATTTTTCCAGTATATCATATCTCAACTCTGCATCTCTGAGACTTTTACTTAAAAATTCTATTGGCTGCTCAAAACCTTCATCAGTCTTCTGTAAGAGAACGATCACAATAGTATGTTCAGAGGAAAATGAAAAAATCAAGAACTCTTTCGTATAATCTGGGTTGGCTAGCACCGATGCTTCTCCTATCGTTTTCTTGATGAGTTTGAAATATGATTTGGCCTTGGTTGTCCATTTGACCTCATTGTCCTTTTTTAGCATATCTATAATCAATTTAACAATTTCAACAAAATTTGGAATGAATCTTCTCAAACAAATTATTTTTCCTAAAAGAGATTGAATTTCCTTTCTGTTCCTAGGAATATTAATAGTATCTATAGCTTCAACCCTCTTCGGGTTGATTTTGATTCCATATCTAGATACTATATGGCCCAAGATTTTACCTTCCTGCATTGCAAAATGGGATTTCTTGGGATTCTGAAACAAACTGAATTTTCTACATTTATCGAACGTCTGTTTGAGGTGTAGCAAGTGATCTGCATCATATTTAGAGAACATGGTTAAATCATCAAGATAAATGACAAAAAACTTATCTCACTCTTCGACAAATGTGATGTCCATTTCTCATTGGAAAGTGGCTCCTGCGTTCATCAAACCGAATGACATTTTATCATACATGAAAGTACCCCATGGGGTGGTGAACGTGATTTTTTCTTTATCGTCTTCGTGCACTGAAATTTGATTGTAACTTGAAAAGCCATCAATCATAGACATTCTATTAGCTCCAATGACTTTTTCCAAAACATGATCCATTTTAGGTAGTGGATAATTATCTATAAGGGATGATCTGTTTAAGTTCCTGAAATCCACGCAAAGTCTGATTTCACCATTTTTCTTCCTGAATGGAACTAAATTGGCTACCCACTCAAAATACCTAAGTGGAACAATGATCTTTGAATCCAGGAGCTTCTTTACCTCCCTTTCTATTACAGGCAACAGTATAGGATTTATTTTTTTGAGCCTCTGCTTGAAAGGTTTGACGCCCTTCTTTAAAGGGATTTTATGTTCGATTACAGTGGTATCATAAGTTCTCAATTTGTCATAAGATCAGGCCAAGAAATCTTTGTATTGCCTGAGTAACTGGACATATTTTATTTTTATTTCAAGCAGAAGGTATTTAGATAACTTTACCAGCTTAGGGGTCTACTTGGTGCCTATATTACAATCTTCAACCTCTTCAGGCTGAGGCTGCAAAGTAGACTTTAGGGGAATATCGTCATGATCGAATAATATTTCCAAAGGAATCATAACTTTAGGGATCTGATTGTTTTTAAGCACCAACATGTGGTGATTAGCAATCTTATCTTGGAATTCCCAAGGATCTTCACCTTCCTGCATAATCCAAGTAGGGTCATTCTGATTTTCCTGGTCAATGTGTGTTTTGGAAAATTCATCGACCATTTCTAGAAATTGATTGATATGCTCATCATCTTCAAAGACCTTCCAGTGATGTACATTATTCAGTATTGAAGGCATGTTCCTCATTTCTATGTGGTGCTTTAACTTTAAAATAGTGGGAGGCGAAAAAGTGGTAGCCGCTTTCGCTAGAGAATCAACTTGTTGATTCTCTATCCTAGAGATGTGATGGATATTAAACGATGAGAAAAAGTTTTCTATTAGATCACATGCATGGTTTTTGTACGACCTTAAACTTTGTTTTTTAGCTTGATATTTTTTCCTGATTTGTCTTACAATCAGCTGTGCATCACTGTAAACTATTAGATTTTCAATTTTTAATTTCCTGGCAGCTTCTAATCCTAAGACCAAAGCTTCATACTCGCATACATTATTTGTGTAATCAATATCCCACTACAATCGATATGAGAAAGGACTAATGAATTCATCTCTAGGTGCGACGAAGAACACCCCAGATCCTGCTCCTTCCCAGGACGAAGCACCATCAAAAAACATTTTCCAAACTCCTACACTATTTACATTTTTGTTTGTTTTTTCTAATTTTTCTTTCTTTTTCTGTACAACTTTATTCTATACATTCATCGAAACCATCATCAATTAATAATATAAAGTTTCCTAAATCCTAATTTGCGACATATACAGGTTAATTATTTGGGTTGTGTGGGTCACTTACAGTATATGCTAACCTTGTCTCTCTGTATAGACGGGTGAACTGCCCACCAAAAATCGGGATTGTAGCATACGTCATATCCAATTGAAGCGATCCTCCCAACTTGGCACCCCAAGACATGGATAACAACATGCCATACTTCGCAGGAACATCAACAACTACTACATCCATGCGAATGCTTTTCACAGGATTATGTGCAATATTAACTACCAAATCTGTAATCATACCAAGACATTTAACTTTCCTTGAATTGAAAGAATACAGATCTCGGTATGGTTAAGTAACTTCAAGACCCATTTTTTCCATAATAACTTTGGGCATTAAGTTATACGAGGCTCCAGAATCCAACATACAGTTATGTAATAGGTGATCATACACATTCAACGTAATATAAAAAGGAGCGACAAGATATTTGGAATTTTCAATATGAGGACCAAACATTATAGTAGGACAATCATATTCTAAATTAATGGTATTCGCATGAATTTCAGTATCTGAGAAATTTATCATTTTGGCAATTTTCTTTCTATACGTCAGATTTTTAGCCAGTTCAACCAGAGGTACCAGAATTTTGATTTTATTAATTTCATTTTCTAGATTGAAACTTCCAATCATCTTTTCGGCCTCTCTGGTTGGGATCTCTATTTCTTTATTTTCTAGCCTATTAGTCTGTGTTTCTTTTGTTTTGGCAGTCTTGGTTTTAGCCGTTTGCATTAAAACTGTTTCGTTTTAGCTGCTTGTGGTTCAACTGTCTTTGTTTTGGAAGCTTGTGTTTCAGTGGATGGTTGAGCTGCCTCATTCATTTTGTTTCTTGACAAGATCTTTTTCAGTGGATCAATTGTAAAATTTTTATTTCTAGGCCTTAAATTATACTTATGTTGCAGTTCAACCATTATAGTGTCGGTGATTCCTTGATATTCAAAATCTCCCAGATTATTTATGTTTTCCTCATTTCCAAACAGGGGTTCTTGGTCCAAATATCTTTCGTAATCTTGTCTGGTCGGGTGAGGTTCTTGATCATTATCACTGAGGTTATCTATATCTTGATCAAACCCCTCAAAGTCTTGTGTATCATCACTTTGCATAAAGTTTCCTGTTTTAAAATGGGCTTTGATTTTATGATCCTCATTTTTTATTGGCCTCTGCTAGGTTTGTGGATTGGGATTCCTTTTGAAGTCTCTCCTAGCAAAAGGATCAGGTTTAGCCTGGTCTAATTCCATTTTGGAGATTTTGTTGGATAACTCTTCTATTATTTTAGCCATGTCATCCATTTTATCTTTGGCAGACCTCCCAAATCTGAAGGGTCCTGCTTGTTCTCTGAATCATTTGGTCTCTTTATTTCCCGTTTTGATTTTAGCTTTTAAATTTCTCGATTCCATCATATTTGATTTGATTTCTATAGCATCGTCCTGCATTCTTGTGAGATCGAAAGATATCCTTTCCCTCAGCAGTAGGGAAAATTCGGGCTCAAAAGCCCATGCGAATGTCACTTTTTCTGCAAGTTGGGAAGGTTTAACCTTAGCTAGAATTTTATTATATAATTTATTAAATCTCTGAGTGAATTCAAGAACTATTTCTGAATTTTTATTTCTTAGAGATCCGAACTCGGTTAAATAATAAAGGTGATCTTTCCTCTCGCCCCATTTTCTTAGGAAGGCGTTTTATAACTCATCGTAAGTTCTTATGGAACCTACCAGTAGCCCTCGGAACCACGTTCTAACCTGTCCTTCGAAAGTTTGAACTAGGAGCCTCGAATAAACATCCTCGTTCTCAAGTCCAAGGATATGAGAAAATTGGTCAAAAAACTTTATGTGTTCTATGGCAGTTAAGTCTCCTTCTCCTGTGAACTTTGGCAGGTTTTTCATGTAGTTTTCGGGTAAATCATGAAGGGGAACCAGGAGGACTAAAGGATCATACCTAGCATCTACTTTGGAAAAAATTATGGGAGGTGGGGGTGGTCCGTGACCACCTCCTCCTCTAGCACCAAGTCATCCTCCACTTCCGCCACCTCCAGCACCACCTTCGGCACCACCTCCTCCAGTCCCAGCCATTGATAATCTAGGGGAGTAAACTTGGAGATTGTAGAGAGGATTTTCAAAAACTTGTAGGGAACTTTCGGCTACCTCAGGATGAATCGAAAGAGGTTCTGGAAATGAACCGTTAGGAGATAGAAAATCTGAAAAGGGGGGAAAAGGAAAATGAGGGCTAGGTTCTTCTGATTTGCAGGATATATAAACGGGAGAACCAACCGGAGTTGAATCATAGTGTAAGATGTATTCTTCGAAGCTTCAGGGCACTGGAACCTTTATTTCAGGGACCAGCGGGATATCAATAAGAGAAGGTATCGAGACGAGCCATTTACCTTGAATAGAAAAGGGGTCAGTTGAATCGGTCTCATATTTTATCCCAGGTAAAACTAACTCGGGGTTTATGATTTTGGTTTTGAGTTTATCAGTTGATGTGTCTCCAAAATGGATTTGGGTGGAATCGTCTTGCAAAGTTAATTGTTCAAGTGGACCCTTAGCATTAGATTGTATAGTTTTGGGTTGATAAACCTTACTTGTGGATGCAACAGTCTACTTGAGGTATCCCCTTGGTTTTAATAGTTTTTCAGGATTAGATACAGGCGTAGTCTGTTGGTCGTCTGGGTTCTTCCTGGTATTCTTTCTACCAAATGTCAGTTTTTCTAAAGTGGAGTCGCCAAGTGAAAAATAAAAAAGTATCCATATAAATGTATTCCATATTTGTTCACTATCAAAGACAGAAACTTACCATGTCGTTCTCCAAGGGAAAAATAACTTCGTTTCTCCGTCCCCGGCAACAACGCCAAAAAGACATTGTTCCTGAGATTAAACTTAAGGCTCAGAGAATAACGTCAGGCATCAGGAATTTAATGAATGTTTTAGAATGTGATTTTTCTTCCGTTGATTATATAAGAGTAAATCCTAAAATTAAATTAATAAAAAAATAGGATAGAGGTTGTTTTTGTCATCTGATTCGATTAATAAAATCAATATATATGGAGGAAGACTTACAAAACTGCTGAACAAAATGAGTTATCAATGAAAGATAAATATTACCTTGGTCTATAGTAGAAGAAAATGTAAAATGCACCCTTGAAAGAACATAAGATACAGTGATCCAAGTAACTTGTAGGTCTTGTACTTACTAATAGAAAATACAGAGGAAAAACTAATTTCTTATCAAATAACTAATAAAATGTGATTACAGTAGATGTTGTACTAAGTTGCAACCACTCACTTATCAAGGAGTAACATAAAGAAAAATAAAAGCATGGAATACAAAGGGAGCACACAACTCAAACTGCACAAAATTTGGAATCCATGTCTGCACTTGTATTAATACTCACAAAGGATGAGTTTTCTTAGTTACAATACAGCAAGAAGCAGCCTGTGTTTAATCTTCAAAATGTGTATTTATAAAAACGGTTCTCAACCCTAAGCATTTGGAATTCTCCTTATTTCTAAAATAGTAAAAATTACAAAATGTGAAATTTGAAATGCTTCATCTGGGAATTTTGTTTCTTTGTCTGTTGGCAGTGACATTCCTTCTTCATGTACTCTAGCTCAGAAAACAACTGGTCTCTAAAGATGACATGTGCATCATTTATTCCCATATGTGTCGACTTTCCCTTGCTCGACGCACTAAATACATCTGCCCACAAATTGCACCACTAGCCTGGATGGATATGTGGTATCATTTTCCTCAAAGGTATAAAACTTCCTTTCTATATGAGGAAACTTATCTTCCACCCTCCTATCTTCTAGAGATAGAGACTGTAGTCTTAAGCTAGGGTTGACTATCCATTTATTCATCCCAATAAGGTCAACCTGCTTCAATTGTAAAATTTTGGCCATATCAATGTGTCCTAGGGCCTCAGAGATATTGTCTCTTACCATGTACAATGACTCTTTGTCATGAGCATAGAATGTTTCTTCACAAGCTCTTTTCACCTCCCTGGCCAATATTTTACTTTCAACTATATTAGCCTCCCATTTCTTAAGTATTATATCTCCTTGGGTTTGTTCTGAGAGGGACAATCTGGTGGCCCTAGCAACTTCCTCCTTTGTTGATGACAGGACACCCTCCTATAATTTCACTCTATCTACAGTGGCCTCCTTCTCTTTTATGCAAATATTATCTAAAGAGAATTATGCCAATCGATAATAGTCCTGAATCCGTTCTATTTTAGTCAAAAGGATTCATTGGGATAATCCCAGCTTCTCATTTACCTCTAAATCTTGGGCCTAAAAGTATGATATATCCATTGCTTCTTTTTCCGTCAGGCCTTTTTTTCACCTGCAATTGCTTTACCAATTCCTTGCTTGCCTGTGAATTTCTCTACATCTCATCAAGGTTTATATTGAGTTGTTGAATTTCCTTCCTGTCGTAGGCTCTAATATTCTCAAATCCTTTAGTCATCTCACTCCCGAATCCTTGATCTATAGTCTTTATTTTTTCCTACAATTGGCTCACCAGCAGATCCTTCTGCTTCAACTTTTCCTTCACATTGCCCACCGAAAACTGGTTTGCAGTGGCAAAGGATCTTAATGAATCTGCCATGTTCGTAGAAAAATATGCTTCTTCTTGGGCATGTCCATCATACGGTACTCTGTTCCTCTTGACAGGCACACCCTCCCTCTGATGTATCTCTCTTTTTACTACAACCTTTCTCTTCTTGCTAAAGAAGATATTGGAAGTGGGCATCTCTTCTACCAAAATAGGCGTGAGATCCTCTATGAATACCACTTCGGCCCTAGGGTTCCCTCTACTGGATTGTATCGGCGTGATAGATTGAATGGGGCTACCAATATCAGTGGACGGTTGTTTCCCGGCTGTGTCAATAGTTGACTTGCGTGGCGTGAATGGTGTTTGTTCTTCTCCCTTTTCTAGCGAGGCTTCAGCCTCAGCTTTAGCTTGATCACCTATTGGGTTTGTCAACACAATGTCTTCCACGTGAATCGATGCCTTGGTTTTCTCTAGCTATTCTTGAGCATCCTGTCCACTGGAACTCCCTGTTTCGACGCTAGGGATCTCAATTCTTTGTGCAGCCAGAGGTGTAAGGGTTTATCCCCGCAATTCTTTGGGAAGGCCATTTCTTCGATGCTTTTGGAATTTATAAAACATGACCAATCTATCTGAAGTCAGAGCTTGAACTTGACTCAAGACCTCCTGATAGCACCTTGCTCCTCGAAATATTTCGTCTCGAGGAGAATCTTCATGTTCATATATTTTCAAATTGTAGAGGGCCATGTGATTAGCTACAACCTTCTATAGATCATGCTTCTTGAATTCGATATTGACCAGCTTGATTTCTTCCAGGGCCATGGCTTCTACTTTCGGGTGGCTAAAATCCAGCAGAGAAAACATACCAGTCTGCATGGGAAAGGAGGGCCATACCATTTTCTGTACTACTTTTAGCTCCTTACTAATTCCCCCATGTACAGTTTGATGTACTACTTCACGACACACCAATCGATATGGTAAACATTTAGGCAGAGCATGTGGAGGAACTGAACAACTGAAAACCCTAATATAGGATAAATGCTCTTCAATGTACCAGTCAGCTATAGAGTTCAAAGTTCAATATCTTTTTCACCTTAAGAGTATCAATTTACGCATACCTTCACTAATAATGTATTTACTTTCCTTAATGGAGAATATTTATGTGGGGTTTTGATATATTATTCGAAATTATTTCTGTAGATCGATAGTTAATGCTATTAATTTCTAGTGGTTTATGATCAGGAAAAGCATGGATGAAATTTGAATTTATTCACATTATGATTTCAGCGAAAGATTAATGACAAGATAATCGTCATTAATGTATTAGTTAATTGCACTTATCATTAAGTAAATTTTGGAATTTTGGATCTCAGGATATCCTATAACAATTCAAGATGTGATTTCTGAAATGTGAAATCCTGATGTGATTTATTAATTTTAATCATGTTTAATCCTTTTAAATAATCATGCTTAACCTCAAATATTTCGGGGTTTCGGATATCGGGATATTGAAAGTCACACGAGGCAGGATCCCCGAAATGTGAAATCGTGATGTGATTAATTAATCGTTAATCAATTTTAATCCTTAATTAACCCGACTTAAAGCTTAATACATTTCTGGAGTTCGGGCTTCGGGATATTATTGATACGATAGATGGTGAAGACCCGGTTTCTGAAATCGTGAAATGATTATTCGATTTTCTGATTGGATTTTAGTTTCTTTTTAAGTATTTATTTCTTCATTCATTTGGTCAATTAAATTAATTTAAAAATCCGACAGGTCATTTCCGGAAATATAAGTCAGAGATTCAGGGGCATACATGTGTGCTGACTTGAATCTTTTGAATGCTTTCGTGTATCAGGACTTTGGAAGTGAGGCATGTTGAAATGCCTTAACTACGTAACTCTGAAACCTGAAATTTCGAAGTATTCTATAGAGATTTGACTCTTTAACGAGTAGGCAGCTCCATAACTTCTAAGAGGTTAGGATCATTTGATCGATGGAATATTTCATCAACGACAAGAATCAAGACGCGTTATTTTATTTTAAATGGATGTTGCGCCTCTTTCGTCACCTTGGTGAGAAAATAAGAGGTGCTTGAAAGCTCAATTGGGTCTGCTGAGCAGGACAGATTTAGAGAAAAGAGTTAGAGAAAGAAAAACAAAAACTATAATTAAGAATTAAGCTAATAGATGCAATAAAAACTAAAATCATGAGCATAGGAACATAGAAACAAAAAGAACAAAAAGACCCATGTCACCAATGTTTGAGGACGATCTATTGATGAAAACAAAGCACCAAGAAGAAAGGGGACTATGAGTCCCTTCTTCCTCCAAGGGAAGGCTCTTGGACCCTCACTAGCTAGCTCTTCTTACAACAAAGAAAATGGAAAATGGTGATGAAAGAACTCTTTACAAATCCACTCAATGGTGAGATGGATTGTCCAATGTAATGGTGCCAATGTGCTTGTGTCAAGGATGGATTCCTCAAAACCATATAGGCAGCATAACATTACTTTGAATTCCTTGAGAAAATGAGGTGCATTCATGGCTTTTTATAGCATTGCATTGGGTTATTGTTTAACTGCTTTGTATTGTGAAAAGAGGCCATTTAGGGCATTATTAGGTCTTTGACCAGCCCACTAGTCGGATCCAACCCAGATTTGAGGGTCAAATCGGCTTGGGAGCTGAACCATAAGTGGTTGGGAGGCCGACCACTTCCATAAATGCGTCGTTTAGTAGGTGCGCGGATTTTTGCGCTAACAGTCGCACAATGTGTGCCTGTGCGCGATTTCTACGTTCATGTTCCGTGCATGTGTGCGCGCGCCCAATGTCTGCAAAGCGCTCTTCAAATTTTCACTACTTTGTATAGTTTTTTGACCTTTTTGAATGCTGTGGTATTAATTCAGGTCCATGAATGACTTCATCACTGTTTGACGATGCTGAGTTCTTGTAACCATGTGCGGATGAAATTTCAGTGATAACAGATGCCCCCTGATGGATGAGGTTAGGAGCATACGTATAGTTGAAATCCATCAATGTTTCTTCTACTAAGAATGTTTTTGTAAGAGAGAGTAATAGTGTGATTGTCCAGAGCGATCCGTTGGAGGGAAAAACGAACTGATAGGACCCGACCTTCCATGAGGTGTGTAAAATATAAAACTATGTACAAACGAGGCGGGCATGCCCCATGCTCGTGTCATGTAACTCTGATAAACAGGACTGAAGCATTGGTGTAGACAACTGCAGCGCCCTCGGGGGTGGTTGTGATAAACGAAAAAGACAATTCTACAAATGAGCATACTCTGAATAGTAGGCAGTGATCGCGGTAATAAGTAGCAGCGATTATGTGGGCATTGATAGCCCAACCAAGTTCAGAGGTCTTCGGCAAATGAGAGAAATAATTGCAATAGTCGCAAAGTAAGACCCACCGTAACATGAGAAAGTGTTGGCTTCGAATGTTATGGGGGTCAACGACAATAGGGAGCAATGGTGTTTCACCCTATGCCGTCCGAGATCTCTCATTGAATGGATAATGAGAATCAAGATACTGTCACCCTTCTGGAAAATTGTGTTGATGTCGACAAAAGGAGAACGCAACTCCCAGAAGCAAAGGACTTCATGAAATCTACTGAGGCAAGGAAGTGGCAGAGGTACATGGACGAAGTCAAGAAGTGGGAGGAATCAAGACTGCCCTTGGTTGGAGGATGTATGAGATAAAAAGCGGCCGCAACCGTGTAACGAGGTCGAGTGTCAGGGGGACGAAAAGACTGGTGATAAGTTGTGCCAGAGGCGGGATAAGGTGAACAAATTCAGAGGGTAGAGGTAAGTGACCTGTGGGGTAATCTGAAGATATGGACGATGTCGGCAAGGGTAGATGATAAGTAATGCTCCGACCAAGGGTGACATGGGTTGTGTTTGGCCAAAAGGAGGGAAGCAGGTCGCCAAAGGTGACGACAAAAAAGATAATGTAATGACTGGAAATAAAGGCATTTGTACAATAAATAACGAATAATTGGGGAGAAATGTACAAATACAAAAACGGGTGCCCCAGTGTGATATGGTTGGCCCACGTGGGGCATAATTTTCTTGGAAAACTGATGAAGGGTGGGGGCCCCATTGGTGAGTTTATGTATGAGGTAGGTGAAATGAAGGTAGGTTCGCAGATGGGAAAACTGATTGTGGAGGAAATGGAGGGTTCATGATACTGCGTAGGTGCAAGTAAAAAATAGAATCGAGAAGGGACAATCTAGGAGTCCGTGTGGGAAAGCTAGCAAAATGAGGAGAAGGAGTATGTGGTTGATTCGCGACATGATGAAAGACTATCAGGACTCCCATCCCTAAAGGGTAATGAAGAACAACATGAGTGTCAAAAGTGTCAAAAGGTGCTATGAATGGGACACCTCATGTGGGTAAGAATGCTACCGAGTAATAGTACCAAATATGCAAAATGGAGGTGTGGGTACTGCAGAGCCGGGAATGGGGATCCTAGAGGTAAACATCAAAGGGTGTGACTGGAAATGAAAGTGCGATACAACGAGAAAGAATACATGCCAGTGCTGAGTATATACCTGAAGGGGTTGTGCCGATGTATGATGAGCAAGTACCTGCACACATGAAAACCAAATACCTGAAGTGAACAATATCTGAAGAGAATCGAAGATATGAGCATGTATTTGATAAGTGTGACTATGCGCATGCGTACCTAACCATGGTATGAAAAAAAGGTGCCCTGGGGGCTCAAGATAAAAAACGACCCAGGGACTGTTGTGATGTAGGTGACGGGATGCTGATCTTGTGGCTGAAGATGGATTGAAAAATGGACACCGTGGGCTCCCGAAATGGTGAGTGGAAGTTTGGCAAAAGTCCTATATATAGCTGTAGGGCCCACATTGCCACCTCATTTGTACCTTCTACAATAGTGACTGGACGAGAAGTTTTTAGAGGAAATTTGGAGATTTGGGGAGGGCGAGGCATCTTATTGGTGACTAGCAAGCTTCAGGTTAGTGGTCTGATCCTCCTGCATAGAAATAGGATTTCATTTTTTGGGCAAGGGTTGTACGGGGGGGCGTACAAAGACATTTAGGGGATATGGGCCCCACATGCGCGGGCAATCCGGTCATAGGCGCGCATATGTGCACACCTGTCCAAAGGATATACGTGCATGGGGGCGCGGTAGAGAGAATTTAAGGCACGCTCGAAGGGCGCGCCTATGAGTTGAACAGGCATGCATACGTGCGCGTCTGTGGGTTGAACAGGCGCACACCTGGACGCACCTGTATGGTGAACAGGCACGCTCGAGAGCGCGCCTGTGAAACAAATAGGCGCGCACTGATGCCCACCTATGTAGTGAATAGGCATGCATGTGTGTGCACCTGTGTAGTGAACAGGTGCGCATGTGTGCGCGCCTGTGGATAACAAAACCGCGCCTAGGAGGCAAGGTTGAGGTGTATAAAAATGAGTCCTTTTGATGTTGTTGATGGTTGCTTGAGCTGATATAGGACTCTGTGTTGTCTACAGGTGGACAGTGGTGACGATGCCAGTGGGGTGGCGAGAGCGAGACTGGTCTCAGCTGCGAGACGCCGTGGCCATTGAGGAGCCCGGTGTGCGTGCGGCTTTGGCAACTTGTGGGTTGGTAAAGTTCTTTGAGTGCCCGTTGATACAGGCACAGGAGTATCTACTACAGTTCCTGATCCAGATGTGGAGTCTGGAGCTGCACTTCTTCCTCATGCGAGGAGAGCAAATCCCCTTCACTACGCTGGAGGATGTATATTTCTTGACTGGGCTCCCATTTTGGGGAACGCCCCTAATGGTGGAGCCGGTGCTGCCTAGGGGTACGTTGTTCGCCACTATTGGTCGGAGATATTGTTCAGGTCAGAACTTTATGTCCGAGATGGTGGTGAGTATATCGTCGATAGATTCCCTGGTGCATCGTTGTATAGTAGAAATGATTGTATGAGTATACGGGTCACTGGGGACCCAACGGATTAGCGGTGGCCAGCTTCTGGTGCTGGAGAGAGTGTTGGTCAGCGAGCGTTTCACTTGGGGGCTGACGCTGCATGCAAGGATGGTGGCGTAGTTGGACCACTGTCGGTCTACTGATACATGGGAGTTTGCTTTCGGGTCCATCCTAGTGGCCTGGTTTCTAGAGAGGGTGTTGATGTTGCGCCCGAGGATTCTATTAGGGGCGCCTGGGGTGCGCGAGCTACGGTTGAGGTGGTGGTCGACTGTTTTGCTTCACCATGGTGGTGGCGAAGGTGGCCACTTCTTTCCTTCAAAGGTGGAGCAGGTATGGCGGCAGATGCCGCAGGTGATCTTACATTACCCCTATGTCGGGGTTAAATTTCGGGATGATCCAGACATGGTGCTACCTCCAGGGGAGGTTTTTGATCATCGAGGTATGTTTGGTGTTGGTGTGTATGTTTTTGCTTATTTTGTTTTTTGAGATAGTAGTCCATATGTATATGATGTAGATGCTGATACTATCTATTGTTTGTTTGCATGTGCAGATGTGGCACCTCGCGAGCGCGAGGTGGAGTTGCAGTGAGCACCGGAGAGACCACCATGGGGAGAGAGATGTCGACGGGATGAGGACGCGGTGCGACCAGTTGAGCCTGATAGGGCAGCGAGGAGGCGCCGGTTTGATGACCCTAGTGCTGGGCCATCACATGCTCCTCCGGCGGCAGCCAGAGAGGATTATGAGGACATACGCCATCGTCTGGAGACGATATTGCAAGAGGTGCCTAAGGGCATATGGTCTCGCATTCAGGATGAGACTTTCTTGGAGCAGTGTGTAGGGGTGTTGCCTCCGTGGCGGGCCATAGTACGACGAGCAGCAGTGGTTGCTATGTTGACGACCAGATGACTGTCGTCGGGGCAGGAGGGTCCGACAGGAGGTGGACCACCACCTCCTGGGGTAGGAGGTGGTGGGCCGCCACCACCTGAGGGAGGAGCAGGTGGTGGTGCTCTAGAGGCACCATGAGTGGTGCTCTGAGGCATTTGATGTAGATATATTTTTTGTATATAGGTTGATGAGCCCATTTTGTACCGAGGTGCTGTATTGGCCTGTGGATATGTGTATTTTTTGTATGTAAACATTCAGATGACACTGTAGACCTATATATATATATACATGAGTATACTTTTTGAGATCTATGTGGTGTTTACATGTTTTTGGTTAATGGTTTGATGATGTCTATTCTATATATATGTTGTGACATGATTGTTATATGTTTATGTATGTGTAGAGGTATCTTGATGTGATATATGCCAGTCTAACACAATATTAGCTAGGTTATCTGTGATTTGATTCAATTGTCTTGGAATATGTGTAAATGTAATGGAATCAAAATGTCGAGATAAAAGCCTAACCTATAGGTATTTGCGAAAGAGGCAAGGATCATGGGCGCGGTACACATTGTTGAGCTCGAGAACGACTAGTTGAGAGTCGAGGAAGATGCTAAGGTGATGAATATGATGATGCTGGGCATCGGCCAGGAGGCCAATGACAACAGTGTATTCAGCTTGGTTGTTGGTTGCTGACC
The DNA here is from genome assembly GCA_009831015.1 of Picea engelmannii. NCBI lineage: Eukaryota > Viridiplantae > Streptophyta > Pinopsida > Pinales > Pinaceae > Picea > Picea engelmannii. The sequence goes on along the minus strand of ML789117.1, from coordinate 967,828 downwards.
CCAAACATATGCCGCTTGAATGGAGCATTTCATGTGAGGGGGTGTAGAGAGCCCAAGCAGCCGAAGTGAGATTTTGTATCCAACGGCTGGCGTCGTCGGCGTAATCGATGTGGTAGGCTGGTGGAGGAAGCATCTGTCAATAGCACAACGTATAGTTTAGACATGAGGGGAGGAGAAAAAAGATTAAAAACTCTAGAAAAGAAATGACCTAAAGTAGGATGACTACGTTTAAGCGAAAAATTTCTTTAAGTATAACCCGTTGATGGGTTCTTTGAGAGAGAGGCCTTCGGGGGAGGCCAGGATGTATGCGCCTTTGGTGAGGCAATGTTGGATAATGTATGGGCCATGCCAAAGTGATTCAAATTTTCTGTGGCCAAAGGTATCATGAGCGATATCATAAGCCAGGATGAGGTCGCCTTCGCGGAATGATCAAAGGTTGACATGGTGATCAAAGGTAGCCTTGGATCATTTTTTAGCTGCCTCGTTGTTCTGTAAGGAAGATCGACGATCTTCATCCAGAGACTCCAAGTTCAGCAAGTGCTGCTCCATTGGAGCAGTGTCAGGTAATAGCTTAATTGCGGTGCGTAAGGTGGGAATTTCGCACTCGATGGGAAGAGTTTCCTCGACCCCATGGACTAAATGGAATGGTATGAAACCAGTAGTGGTCTTCACAGCCGTTCGATAAGCCCATAGCACAGAAAATAACATATGATGCCAATTGGTTTTATGTTTATTAACTGTGCGCTGTAACATGGCCTTGAGGACTTTGTTAACTGCCTCGACCTGTCCATTAGAATGAGGGTAATATGGTGAGGCAAACTCGTGAGAGAAGCCTAACCGAGATGAGAGTTCGATGAAGATCTCATTCTCGAAGTGTTTCCCATGGTCGAAAACGAGTTGGAGGGGTACTCCAAAGCGGGATATGACATGGTTAAAGAAAAACGCGCTGCAGTGTCGGCGGTGTTGTTGAAAGTGGGCATAGCTTCGGCCCATTTGGTGAAGTAGTCAACGGTGACAATGATGTATTTGTGACCATTGCTGGAGGGGGGATTACAAGTCATGAAGTCGATGCCCCATTTACAAAAAGGGCCGGCAGAAATGATAGGGTGAAAAAGAGCGGGGGGAGCGTGGGCTTTGTTGGCGTAGATATGACATTGCCCACATCGTTTAATGGCATGAATGCAATCATGAAAGAAGGTAGGCCAAAAGTAACCGGCTCGGATAATATTTTGAGCAGTGGATATACCCGAAACATGGCCCCCACATGCGCCATTGTGGTAGTCGTTTAAGACTCTATCGGCCTCATCAATAGTCAGGCAACGATGAAGAATGGTGTCGACGCCCCGCCGGTATAGGATGTCACCGATGAGAAGGTAGCGGGGGGCATGATGGTGAATACGTCGACGATCATCTCGTGAAAGGTGGTTACCGAAATTTTGAGTTCGGAGGTAGATGAGAAGTTCGTCGTACCAAGGATCATCCGAAGTGATGTAAAAGAGATGTTCATTGGGAAAGTTGGTGTTGACAGGGGCGTTGGTGGTGTCAGAGGGGAGGGCCGTGACAAGTTCGGCGAGAACGAGGGCCTTCTTACTCTTAGGTGTTGAGAAGTCGAGGTCGTACTCCTGAAGGATAACAATCCATCGAGCGAATTTTTCGTTAACTTGCCGACGGCTGAGCAAGTACTGCATAGGGTTAGAATCTGCAACGACCTTTGTGGTGCGAAGCAGAATGTAATGGCGCAGTTTCTGGACTGCGAGGACAACTGCAAGAGCAATTTTCTCTTCGTGTTTATACTTCAAGGGTGGCCCTGAGAGGTTTTTACTAACGTAATAAATGATGTGTTCATGATTGTCATCTCTGAGCTGGACAAGGATGCCAGCTACTGATACAACTGATGCTGATACGTAGAGGATATAGTCGCGATTATAGTCAGGTGCACTAATTAAGGGTGCATTTGAAAGCTCTGCTTTAAGATCGTCAAATGACTATTGGGCGTGGTCATCCCAGTGAAATGGGATGTCGTGATGTAGTAAGCGAAGGAAACTGTGTGCGTGTATGGCGTAATCCGGAACAAAGCATCTAAGAAAGTTAGTTTTGCCCTGACGACTCTGAAGTTGCCGTAAATTCTGGGGAGGTGGAATTTCAGTGATAGCTTGGACTTTGAGGGGGTCTACAGTAATACCACTTTGGGAAACAATAAAACTGAGGAGGTGCCTTGTGGTGACACAAAACACACACTTGAGAGGATTCAAGCGTATGTTGTACTGACGACACCATTGAAAGATGATTCGTAAATCATCGAGATGCTGGGTGTGTTTCTTGGATTGAGCTATGAGGTCGTCCAAGTAGGCGAGGATGATATTAGCCAGATCATGAAAGATGTATGTCATCGCCGCTGGAAAGTTGCGTCGGCATTCTTTAATACAAAAGGCATGACACGATATGAAAAAGTACCCCACGGGGTAGTGAATGTGGTTTTATACTGATCGGCTGGGTGGATTTGAATTTGGTTATAGCCAGAGAATCCGTCCATAAAGGAGAGAGCCTCATGGCCGACGTAGTCGTCGATAATTTGATCGATGAAAGGCGTTGGAAAGTTGTCTTTGGGACATGCGTTATTGAGATCGTGAAAGTCTGTGCAAATGCGGATAGTGCCCTGTTTTTTGTCAACGGGTACAGGGTTGGAAACCCTTGAGGTATAAGCGATGGGGTAAATAAACCCGACAACATGTAATTTGTCAATTTCGGCTTTGATAGCCGCGGCTTTGGATGGGTGTAGCGGTCATTGTTTTTGGCGAACTAGTGTGATGTCGGGCCAGGTGTCGATGCAATGTTCGACAATAGAGGGATCGAGGCCAGGCATTTCCATGTATGACCAGGCGAAAATATCCCTATATTCCTAGAAGAGGGCTTTATATGCGGTGGTTTCCTAAGGAGTGCAAGCAGCTCCAATGGTGATTTCTTCGACGATGCCATTTTTAATGGAAATGTCGATTTTGATGGTGGGGGAAATGTTGGCCATATTGCCTTCTTCAAAATCATCAGGGGAAGGAATGGGATTTTTTAACCAGTCAATAGGCCCTGATGGGATAAAATCCTTGGTTTTGACTGCGTAAATGGGGTTTTGGTTAGGAGGCATGGGGGCCTCCTGTGGAGAGAAGAGTGCACGATGGTGTAGCGCATCCCAGGGAGAGTTTGGGTGGTTTAACTCTTCGAGTATTTATTCGTCACTTTGGAAGTGACGAGAATATAAGGGGTCGTGAGGAGTGATCTTAGTGATAGTGTGGTTGCTCCCTGATGAAGAAGCAGGGGGAACAATGCTAGGAGATGGTGAGGGTTCACTCGACATAAACCATATATTGAAGTACTGAGGGGTACCCATGGTGGTTGGGTGGAGAGTGTCCATAGGGGAATGAGCAGGGGAGTTGGAGGGGTTGCGGTGTAAATCCTCAGATACGCCATCTAAGAACCATGGAGGCGTTGGGAGTGTCTCGGGCTCAGGAGAAATGACATGAAGATCCTCTAGTGATGAGGTAATGTCAATTATCGCCTCTGCGGGTCGGTGAAGCAGGGCCAATTGACGTTGCCTATATTCAAGGATCATAGGACATTGGTATGTAAAATGAGCTAATGAATTGCAGAGAGAGCAAGGGTGTCTCATACGTTCATTGACTGAAGTGGTGACATACTGGATGTCAGTGATATTTTTTGAGGAGGACGTAGCAGGACTGGGGTTGTTTTGGAAGTTCTGGCGTACGGCTGCTAATGTCTGCCGAAAGCATGGAAGTGCTGGGCAATGATGGGTATAATGGCCATACTCTGAACATATATCACAAGCATATTTGGTCCTCAACCCTTTACTACTGGAAGAGTGGGTGGTAGTGGTGGGACTAGCAGTAGTGGCGGGTGTTGTGGGAGTTTGATTGAGGGGGATCAAATTTCGTAATTTAGGTAGTGATGGATAGTTGTTGGTTTGGTGGCCCTCTTTCTCACATAGTGTGCAAGGTAGTGGGATGCGAGGAGGAAATGGAGCGGCAGGCTCCTTCTTCTTTCTCCTGCCCCCAGCTGTAGCAGGGGGGTTAGTGAGTGGGGGGGTGGTGGGGGTAAGGATGGGAATCGTCACGGGGATTCCTTCCTGGGGGGGAAGGGATGGTCAAGGGACCATCTCTGGTGGGTGTAAATACCAAACTGGGATTGCTAACACCATATTAGGTAGTGTGAGTGTTACGGCTACCTGAAAAGCTTCGATACCTAGTGGAGGGTAAAAGAAGGGAATTTGAGAGAGGGGTTGGGGAACTGTCTCCCAAACTAGACTATGTCCTCGAGGAGAGGTGGAATCATGGACTGGTGTGGTCGATGAGTGTCCAAGAGGTTCTTGAAGGGGGGGTTCTGCGATGAGTGGGACGTCAGGTATGATAGAAGCCTCTGTAGGAGGAAGGGTATCCTCTGTGTGAGTTCCATTAGATGATATGACGCATACTTGATTAGTAGGATGAAGGAGTGGTGGTGCTCCATGGTACGTCCCTAAAAAAGATGGATCTTTAAAAATCCCAAGATCCATCTCGACGATTGGATATGCATCTTGGTTGGTGTGGATGAGAGGAAGAATGTTATCGATGTTGGTAGATGGGTTAGGCTCATAATGTGAGACTTGGTCAATGGTCACGATCTTCCCATTGTGGGGGAACATCATTGTCCGAAAGACAGAAGATGCCACTTCCTTCATAGCGCACATGTATTTATGACCGAACAGGATATTATAATCAAGTGGGGCGTCGATAACTTTGATATCAATGAGAATAGTCTTTCCCCCGAGTTCAACGGGAAAATTTTGGAAGAGCCCTTCAGGAGAGGATGGTTGTCCGTCATAAGCTCGTAATGTGATGGCAGAGGGTATGAGTTCTGGAGAACCAAGTTTCTGCCATAATTTTTAGGACATGATGCATGTAGATGCACCTTCATCGATGATACACCGATGAACTGTGATGTTCCGTATTTTTACTGGTATTTGAAAAGAGATCAAGGTGGGAAGACGAGGTTCTCCACTGTCCAGATCAAAGGTGATGAGTCGAGTATCTGCTGGGTCAACTGCCCCCAAAGAAAAAAGTAGTGATTTTCGCTGAGTAGGACAAGTTTGAAGGACTTCCAAGACTGACATGGCAGCGGGGGATTGTGCTAAGTCGTCTACCAAACTATAGTTATGAGTTGCCCTAGCCTATGGGTTGTGGACATTCCTACGCAATGGGATGCGAGGGATGCGTAGCGATGGTTCGGCGGAAGGGCAAGGGATCACCAACGGGGGTCCCATTGGTGTAGGGTTTGTCTCTAGAGAGATGGGAGTAGACTCAGTGGGGGCATGATACTAACGATTATGCGTTTGCAGAAGGATTTCTTCCTCACTGGTGAGGAGAATTGTACGCTCTGTTGGATTGTTGGGGTTGAGGTATTGTCCCACCTGAGGTGGGGGATGTTGTGTGTCATGTTGGGTGTTTATCACACCTTGATGTAGAATAGGATTTTGTAGCACGGAGGGAGGGGGTTGTTTCACATATTGTTGTGGTGCCTGTTGAGGGGCAGTTTGTGCAAGAGAATGGGGAAGACTACTAGAGTCTTTCAACCGATTGAAATCAGTGATCTGGGGGCAATGATGAGTGTAATGGCCGAACTCACCACAAAGGGCACAAGGGAAGATGTTTTTAACATTATTTCACCCTTAGCGTTTATTATTATTATTTCCCCCGTAGGGGTTTTGGTTCCCTTGGTTCTGGTTGCCCCCAGTGGGTTGGTGCTGTGGTGGTTGATTCCCACCTTGACCTGGGTTGTTTTTATTCATGTTCCATCCTTTCTTCTTAGCATTGTTCGATGGATGGGTTGGGTTGGTTGTATTTAACTGTTCAAAACTTTGGTATTGTTGAACAACAGAGGGTTGAACAAAATTCACCCATGCATGAGGATGTGGGGGATCCATGGGTTGTGGAGGACTAGGAAATGGGGAGTACGTATTTTGTGGTGGTACCAATCCATAAGGTACATAGGAAGGCATAGTGCTTTCACTAGTACTATAAGCTAATGTTGAGGGAGTACCACTGTTTGTGGGAATAAGTGGATGTATGGGAGGTGTCGGTGGTGGTCCACTGATGGGTGGAGGTATAGCAACAGGGTATGGTTGTTGATAAGGGGGTGGGGGGTAATAAGAAGTTCCCCCGTATGCCGGTGGGTATTGAGGTGTTCCATACATCGGTGGTGGTTGGGGTTGTGGACCATGGTGTGTGGTGGCACCGATTAGTCCGTCTGTTGAGTGAGACATCCCAGGTTTGTCTTGGCAAAATGACACAGGTTTTGGAAGATCAAGAAGTACCGTGTATAAGTATCCTGACTGTGCATAGATGAGGTCATATTGTTGGGCCTTACTGATGGCTTCCTCTTCAAATTGAGGGAAGGTGGAATCTACATCCTTACCGAGAAGAGAGACAAGGGATCTAAGAAACCAGTCGAGACATTGTTGCTTGGTGGTTTCTGCTTTGCACAAACTACGTTGCCTACGCCACTCGTGAATGTGGTCAGCGATGTGTGTGGCTGAGGTTTGTTTGAAGTTAGACAGTAGTTCTAGACCATTGTCGTGGCGGATGGGTAATTGGAAGAAGGTCAAGAATGCTTTGGCCAATGACTCAAAGGTTGTGTGGGACCTTGATTTTTCATCGACATACCATTTAGCCGATGGGCCAGTGAGTGTGCATTGAAATAATTGCAGTCTGATGGAATCATCCATAATGCTGTTGGAGGAGCACCATAGGTGAAAAGTCATGACATGGTTGGCAAGGTCATCGCATGCCTTTCCTTCAAACTTTGGTATGTCTGAAGGGAGTTTGGTTGGCATTGCAGGCCATGTGGGATCATGCAATATAGGATCATTGGTGAGTTTGGTGAGATCCGGTATGTTGAGAGAGGCCAAATATGGCATCTGCAGTGGGGGGGGGAGGATTAGCTCTGGCCATAGTGTTTTGTGAACCTAACCCTTGAGGGGGGCTAGGTGGGTTGGTTCTCCCTCCTTGAGAGGAAGTGGGTCCCCTAATTCCGTGTAAAGGAGAGCGAGTGAACGGGTGACCTTGGGAAGTTGACCCAAGTAATGTAGAACCAAGCAAAGTTAATCCTAAGATAGTAGCACTCACAGGAGTGTGTGAAGGAGGCATCGATGAGAGGGCATGACTAGATACTCCCCCTAATATAGGATGGAGGTTTAGCAAGTATTGTGAACGACGGGGGTTCTGTGGTTCCCCTATGATGTCAGACTAGCTGTGTGAATGTGTGCAAAAAGTGGTGAGAGTAATATAGAAACAAGAGTCGTTGCGCTGAATGTGTACATAATATATATATCCAAATCAAACTGTAATCAGATGTGCATCATACATAAAATGAGAAAGAAGCATATATGTGGGTAAGTGGGTTTTGTCCGCGTGGGGGAATCAAAAGAAAGCAAATGCTCGTGTCCTAGAAGACGTAACGTCCTTCCTCTCAAATAGCACTGGACCTTCCAATAGTACTCAACAGTGGGGTCTGAAGTCACCGGAATAGAAGCTAGTGAAGGATGAAATAATTGGTTATATTGAGGGGTAAAGGGGGCATATCCCGAAAGAGCTGGTGATATTTCCCAATAGCCACACAAAATCCAATCAAGGTGCAATTGCAGCCCACAATTGCCACCTAGGTAGATGTCCTAAAGTTGGTCACTAGGGACCTCGGTGAAAGTGCGGCATTTAGATTTTTGGCCTAATAAATGGGTCACGGGCTGGATCCCGTTCAAGAGGTGGGTGCCTCAAGGGGGGACGCACAGAATTACTAAACCTCGGCCTTCAACGCTTCACGGGTATCTCCCTGCCTTATGGTAATTGGAACACTTGACTTGGAGGATTTTCAGTTCCCTATTTGACAACCTCTATGTTTTGACAATGTGAGAACCAGATAATGGGGAGTTATTTGGATGCCTATCCCCGAAATCCTACCTAGACTAAAAAAAATTTTTTGGCACCTCCTGTGGAGGAAAAATTTAGTGAGTTTTTAGAAAGATTTTAGATGTAGTTGTTTTGGGAGGTTGGGGGTGCAAACCAACCTCGTTAATTAAAAATGGGAGTGGATAGTCCCGTCAAGAAAAGATGGAGTATTTTAGGAATCCCTTTGGAGGAAGCTTACTTTGACCTCCACATTTCAAGAAGAAGCTATGTGAGTGATAAGTGACTTTTGTGTGTGAGTGAAAGTGTGCCAATTTTTAGTGAATTAAATGTCATCTTGTTGCATGTGGACTTCGCTTGGTCCTTACAAGAGTTTGATTACCTAATTAACTAAGTGCCTTTGGTACAACCTTGCGTAATTCAAAATCCCTAGGAAGCTAGCATGTGGACATGGGGGTCCGTTACTTTCCTTTAACTCCCTATTGTGATGTAATCTAAGAAAATCTTTGAAACTATCCTAGATTGAACATGTGGGCATGTATGGGCCCGTTACAAACCTTTAAACTTCCCTAGTGTTTTGATCTAAGAAAGAAAAAATTCAAACACTATCCTATCTTTGTAGCATGTGGACATGTATGGGCCTGTTACAATATTAAGATGTGTTTGAAAAATAAAACTAAGAGGGGTCCCAAGAAGGGTCGTTGTCCTCTCCTAAAGGTTTTAATGTTTTTAAGGGAGATGAAATCGTTTAACAATCTTTTTCTGATTCTCAAGATCGCTTGAAGGCGCGAGAGAAGAGCATACTAAGTGATTTGTAATTCAACTTCTAGTCCCAATATAAGTTAAATGTGATTAAAAATGATTTCCAACTTATCTTGTGAGTCAAAAACAAGCCATCCATGTGGCAAAAAGAAAATAAGGGAAATTGATTTTATCCACCTAAGTGCCTATGTGTTTTTTGACTAACCCCTTTATATGATGAGGGGACTAAGTGTGGCGCAGCTTTAAAACATGCTTGACATCATTTTTAAGAAGGAAAATGGCCTTCCTCACATCTCAACAACTTTACAATGTGAAATTTTGCACAGATGCACGGGTCCCAATGGAGACAGAGGCGCACAGAGCGCATGCGCGCGAGCAAAGACAAGTTAAAAAGTGCACGTGCGCAGAAGAGAACCGTGAGTCAAGCGCATGGGCGCACGATGCGCGTCTGTGGGCCCAAAAACCCGCGCATATGTGGCACACGTCCGAGAATGAAAAATCCGAATGGATTTCTCTCAATTCAACTTGGAATTGGCTGGTTGGCAAGTCGGCTTAGGATGGTTAGTGTACCTGCAAGTTAAACAAACTAAAAGAAGAGCAAAATAAACCCAAATGAGGTAGGCAATTGATACCTTTCCCCAGTGGAGTTGCCAATATGTTGCGCCTCTTTCATCACCTTGGTGAGAGAATAAGAGGTGCTTGCAAGCTCAGTTGGGTCTGTTGAGCAGGACAACTGTAGAGAAAAGAGTTAGAGAAAGAAAAACAAAAACTATAATTAAGAATTCAGCTAATAGATGCAATAAAAACTAAAATCATGAGCATAGGGACATAGAAATAAAAAAAACAAAAAGACCCATGTCACCAATGTTTGAGGCTGATCTATTGATGAAAACAAAGCACCAAGAAGAAAGGGGACTATGAGTCCCTTCTTCCTCC
>ML789117.1:931087-958004 GCA_009831015.1 Picea engelmannii | reverse complement strand
GGATTGTCCAATGTAATGGTGCCAATGTGCTTGTGTCAAGGATGGAGTCCTCAAAACCATATAGGCAGCATAACATTACTTTGAATTCCTTGAGAAAATGAGGTGCATTCATGGCTTTTTATAGCATTGCATTGGGTTATTGTTTAACTGCTTTGTAGTGTGAAAAAAGGCCATTTAGGGCATTATTAGGTCTTTGACCAGCCCACCAGTCGGATCCAGCCCAGATTTGAGGGTCAAATCGACTTGGGAGTTGAACCATAAGTGGTTGGGAGGCTGACCACTTCCATAAATGCACCGTTTAGCAGGTGCGCGGATTTTTGCGCTAACAATCGCTCATCGTGCGCCTGTGCGCGATTTCTACATTCATGTTCGGCGCATGTGTGCGCACGCCCAATGTCTGCAAAGTGCTCTTCAAATTTTCACTACTTTGTATAGTTTTTTGACCTTTTTGAATGCTGTGGTATTAATTCAGGTCCATGAATGACTTCATCACTGTTTGACGATGTTGAGTTCTTGTAACCATGTGCGGATGAAATTTCAGTGATAAAAATGGAAACATAATTTATTTAAAGACTAATTTTCATAAATTTATATGTGCTCCAACACCTTCAAGGCCATTTGACAGTCCTTAAACAAGGTTTTCAAGAACCCAATTCATCTTAAAACAATATTTTAGATATTTTTCCAAGACTTGACCAAACAACTTCTAGTTTTCCAATAATATCTTATCCTAAAAAGTATTATATTTCTTGAAAATCAATCATTCCAATTTCTAGTCTACGAAATGAGACTTTTGTTTGTCTGTAGTTGAGTTGCCAAAAATGTTGATCTAAAATAATTTTTAAGGTATTTAAGATAACATCATGAGGATAAATCCTCCTAGATTTTTATAGAGGTGGTACACCTCTTTATTTATACATGGAATATTGTTCTTATGAAATTGAATGCATGTAATAGAAATTACCAACAAATATTCCAATGAAACCATTATGTACAGACTCTTATATATAGATATACAAATTGTTATATAAATATGTACTTGTCAAGCACATCATATCATTCAAGAAAAAGAGATAAATATTTTTGTAGAGAATTTTTTCTGTAACTGCAAGGGACCTAACCTCCCTAACCCCTCACGTAGGTAGAGTAATATAATTCCATGTAATAAAGACCAATATTAATAAGGCCTAGTAATAAGGAATAATAACTCAAATGTAAGAATACCTAATAGAAGCTTTAGCTTCTAGAAGGATCTTCCTCTATATTGTTCTTTTGGATAGATAAAGTATAAATATAAGTAGAGGGTACAAGAAATATTGTCTTGGATATTATTGTAATAGAGCTCTGATCTGTTGGAGGTGTCCCCCTCGAAGAGGTAAGAGAACATTGCTATCAGTAATCAAAGTTCTCTTTCTGGTGTTATTCTAGTATTATTCTAGTATTTTTTTGATTATATCATTGTTTCTCTATCGTTTCTAGCTAAATATTTATGTTCAACATACTATTTTATATCTAGAATACTACCAGTGGTATTAGAGCACCTTCCTTGGTAGAAAATTGTGGGTTAATTTTTTTTCTGGGTAGATTCGTATGCTGGCATCTTAAAGCTACAGATATTTGTTGTTACATACATAAACCCATGGTTGGGGATTCATACACGCAGGAAATACAAGTGGTACCTAAGTGCACATATGTTGTCCACCCTTGTAACCCATGTTGGTACTCCTTCGAGTGGTAGCGCATCAGACAACACATGTATATGGATCAACTTAGATATCATAAAGCCCTCCATAGATAAATCGATCGGCTTCCTGACTATTATAGTTCCACCAAGAACATCACTAGAGAAGATACTCTCTAGTACCTGGGTAGTCGGGTAGTACGACTAAGGGCACGGTCTAGCCTCCTTAGTTGGTGTCATGAGATATTGGGACGAGTACTATTGTTGGACCCCACACGTATATTAGATAGCTATATCACATGGAAAACCCTTGTCTGTAGAAACCCTGAATATCCTACCCATGGGGAAAGAAACAAAAAATAGAACATACAAGATTTATTATCGCGCAACTATGCCTTCTACATTTTGGTTGTAAAATTACTACACATTTCTTCCTGTTAAGCATTTGGGCATTTCCTCACTATAGTATTATTCAGGATTGAGTATAACTCCATAGTATTTAAAAAAAGAGAGAGTATAGTGGTCCTGTCGACACACTTATTTGGGACCTATCCCATTGGATTCCTTTCTTCGCCCCGATTCTAGTGATGCCTTTCATTTTTAACACAATTGTTTTTGTGGACCTGACCCATCCCTGACACCCTTATTTGGCTCTTATCCCTTTGGATCCCCCTTTTCTCCCAGATCGAAGTGGTACCTATCATTTGACACCCTTTTTCTATATGGTCCCACCCACCCCTCCAGACCCCTTTTGTTTCCCCTATACCATTTTCTTGTTCCTTTGTCCAAATGAATACCACACAAGCCCAAGAACTCAATGTCTTCATTGGTGACAACCATGAGAAAAAGGAAGATATTGTCATGGGGGAAGACCTAGGGTTCAACGCTTCAACAATGCACCAACAAAACCCTAACTACCATCCCTTTCGGCAACACCTGCGAAGTAGATGAAGTCTCACCCAAGGTAGAGGAAGGGGGGGTTGCAGGACTCAAGTGTCTACAACTTAGTTGGGACATAGAACTATGATTAAAACACTTAATAAAGCTCTTAGCCAATGGTATGCATTAGTTTATGATCCTTATTCACATCATAGATTAACCCTTATTAGAGATCAGTGGAATGGTAATCAAGATTTAAGAACATCTAATCATTTATCACATATCATCAGAGAAGATCTAGCATTTATTCATATATAAAGTAGTAAGAACCAATTGATCTACCTATCACACATCAAGAATAGTGCACTAATAAAATAGATACATAAACATCATGAACAACATTGCACAAAGAACAACAACATAGGATATACGTGGTTCACCCCAGTGTGGGGCTACGTCCACCAACTCTTCTTCTTCTTTATTGATATTCAATCTCTCTCACATTCCTTTTCTCCTGTGCAAAAAGCCACAAAGCCAATCAACAAAGGACAGGAGATCTGTGATCACCTCTCCAGATCATCCTTCCCCAAATTAGGTCAAGGAACAAATCCAACTCTTGAATAACACAAAGCCTCTTACAATCCTCTTGCACTTTTCTCTGCAAGTCTTAACACATTCCCTTGCACTAAGCCAATTACAATTATTTTCACATAGCTAACACTAGCACTTAGCCACAGGTGGCTTCTTACATCGCCTAGCTACTTATTTATACATTTCAAAAGGGCCTAAGCATATGTAAACCCATGGGTCGACATCCCATACCCGTTACATAAACCCTAAAACCCAAAAATACCGCAAAAATGGTGAGATCCCATGATCTCCGCTTTGCCTAGGTGCTCCGTCTTTGACCAGCTTGTCGAAGTCCCACAAATGGTCAAACACGACCAACGTTTCCACAAAACTTGGTCGAGAGCCAACAGGCCCCCAACACTCACTTGTGACTTGTCCTGAGTCACTCTTATCTGGGTAATACTGCTTCAAAGGCCTCGAGCTTAGATCGAGTTGCCTCGACTTGTTTCTTCGCCAAAGCCTCCTGCTCGGTAAACTCCTAAATGACTTTCTTGGTGATAGGCCCTTCCAGGAGTTGTTCCACTATTGCGACCACTTGATCCAATTGTGAGCCTTGTCCCTCGATCTCTTCAAAACATGTGCAGGATTCGTCCTGCACTGGTTGGAGTCTCTGTGTCACCTCCATAAATATACTCTAGATGGCATTGACTTGCTGCTGAACTGAATGTTGCTCCTACGATCTCTTCATCTTCTCTACTGCAGTAAGCAGCTTCATCTGCGCTTGCACAATCAACGCCTGTTGCTTCACCTCCTCGAGTTGTGCCTCCATTGTCTTCAGCTTCGAGTCTTCTGCAAGGCACTCATAGGTCTGGGCACTTATATTACTTATTTTCTTACATTCTTGGGCCAACGCCCTGATTCTTTTGACTGCATTGTCGGAAGTTTCTTCCCTCTGATCCCGCACTTCTTGCGAAGTGCTAGGTATTTCTTGTATTTATAGTTGTGCTACTCTTGCTTGAAGCTATTGAATGGCCTCAACGAGCTTCTCCACTTGGTTCTCAGTTGTCTCTTCTTCCATCTATACCAATATCGGCACAGAGAAAAGTGCTCTAGTCACTACCCCTCTAACCACAGTCTTCTCTTCAAGAAACTGGTCTTTCTCTTTCTGGATTTTCTCTTTTTCCTCTTCAAACTTCACCCTAAGGTCATCTTTCTCTTGCTACGCAACACGAAGTTTCTCTAGGACCTCCTCCTTTTCTTACTTCAAGGCCTCTATGGCATACTCCTTTTCTTCTTAGACTTGATGAAATCAAGTATCTTGTTGCATCTACTAATCTGCATAATTGGGTGGGCTCATCCCCCAATTATATATTTTTTGTTGAGGATGGCGCAATAGATACTACGCAACTCGACTGGATAGCTTGTTGGATGTCTTTGACTCTTGTTTTTATCCATGTCTCTGCAAGATGTCTTCTGAAGCAACCTCGACAATTGTGATGATGAGATTGACGTCATCCACGATGAGCACATTCTGTGACTGAGGCTTATTGGCTCGGGACTTCTTCTCTGCATAGAAGCCTTCATTTTCTTTAACATCTTAGCCTCTGTAAGGGGATCCTTTGGTGGTGTCACTTATCCCTTTTCTTTCTTGTCTTTTTCCACTTCCTCCTCTTGGTTTACTTCGTCGCCTCCTCCTCCTTCAGGTGAGTCAGGCGCAATTTGCTTTGATGTATTGTCCTTCTCCTCACTGTCCATGTCCTTCACTTCCTCATTTTTCTTATTTTTATTTGTGCTTCTTTTTCCATCATAATCCATCTGATTGACCAAAGGACTTTTGATTATGTCAGGATCAGAGAGTTCTGCATCTTCGACTGGTACAAGGAATTTGATTAGTCATTCCTTGGTTATCTCCTCCATGTCTTCTTCAGTCAATTTGTAGTAAGAATGCAACTCCTCTTTACTTGCATCCCTGCGTGCATTGATGTAGATGAAGTGTTGGTCTGTGTGGAACTTCACTAGCAGTCTGTATGTATGCAAGGTGTTCGGGGTCATTTGGGGGAATGATTCAATGGCGTGCTTGAGTTATATATATTAAGCATGGAACACCTCATTTGATTGCCACTACTTCACCATATCGCTCTTATACCACAAGGTGGTGAACCTCATGGCCAATGGTTCTAATGACTCCACTTTCGGGAATGTCTCTCCCTCTGACATCTCCCAAGCGACAAATGAAATGAGAATCAACAACCAATTGAAGTGAAATTCATAGCCTTGGTCTTGCGCTTTGCGACAGTCCTTCTCCAACTCGTTGAAGAGGTAGTTCATCCAGTTCATCTTCATCCCTTTGACACACTTCCCTATGAGTTCAACTGCAAACCCTATGACTTGTGTCGATCGGTTCTTTCTAATAAGATTTCTAGCGATCAACTAACAAGCTAGGCGCACTATTCCATCCTGGATGGAGGCTACCTTGTAGCCCCTCTTCCCCTTCTCCACATTTCCATATACCTCCTTGATCTGTTGCGCTAGGGAGAGATCTGCATCCTTCTCTTGGTAGAGATGGTGAGGGTTTGTTCCTTGCATGCTCAGTCTAGTAATCCAATGGATCAGCCCTGGATCCATAGTCACACACCTATATAACCATAGATAGTCTCCATGGTAGCACGACATGAGGATTTTAATGCACGCGTTAACCTCCTGATGTCTACCGAAGTGGGGGATATTTATAATGTTTAAGATCGTCGACCGCACGATCTCTTTAATCCATGGCTGGGAGACTATCTTGGGCTTCTTCCCCATTGTCTTCATCAGGTACCTATGTGGTGTGAGCATTGCATAGTTATTTCGATCTCCAAGGTTGAAATCACCGATCTTGAGATCTAGGATCACTCCTAGCTGTGGTCTAACTATGCGTATCTCCTTCAGGAGGTACACAGTGATCATCGTGTACTCAAAGTCACGCGGGACATTGTCACGACTAATCATACCAACCAAAGGTGGCATGTAGTTAGGAAAGACCAACGAGATCTTCTTTGCATTCGCTAGATCGTCGCGATGCTTGCTTCTTTTCTCAATCGTGGTTCGAGATGGCACAGATCGACGTCTAGTCAAGGGGGATTCTTGCAATCCACTCGTCGATGATTATTGTATATCGAAAGACATGATTTTCTCATCCATAAGGTTGATTAAGATCTCTTCTACAGATTTATCTACTGCGCTAAGGTCGTCCGACATGCATGCTTGTAATCAAATAACTTGGGTAGGAGAATGGACACTCAAGGTAATAAAATCAATGGCGAGGTCTAGACAGTACATTGTGGTATGAAATCAATTCTTTGTTAGCTCGAATATCTTGGGTTGAAAAAGTGGTCCCGATGCGGCATTCGACAGATTAAATAAGCAACGCCATAACAGATTCCTTCAATTGGTCGAAATGCCTTAATCAATATGAATCCATCCATTATGGTGCGGTCTCAACGGTCCAATGGCGATCTTTCCAGAAATAATTGTATTTCTAGTCATTCCGGAGCATCGTTCTAATGGTCGGGATGCCTCCAACGGTCATATAGATTCATCGTGGGGAAGTTCCATTCTGCGTGGTTCTACGATTCCGACAAGGTTCAAGTTCTGCAAGCCTGCCTTCAGCGAAATCTCCTTTGGAACTTCCTGCAGTCTTTCTAACTTTTCTTTCTTCTTGCTGAGATTTCTTGCGTTCTTCCCTATGATTTGAGTCACTGTGTTCCTCTTTCCATTCTTGTTATTATCTTCTCTTAGTGTAGTAACTTCGCATTGCCAATGGTCTTTCAAAGGGTTCAAATGTAATACTCTTCTTTTACTATTTCTGGGGTGGGAGTTCTTCTCTCCTGCATGGACAGGTTCTTTAAACGTTCTTGTGTTCTTTCAACTTCGACAACTATTTTTCTGGTCATCAGTTGCTTTGACTTGTCCTCTTGTTCTTCTATTAGTCGCGCTATCTTATTATCCATGAAGTCCCTTAATTCTTGTTTTTTTTGTTCTGCAGCTACCTCCTCTACTTTCCTTTGGATCTGATCTTTCTTAATCCAGGTCGTTCCTAGAAAGAGTGAAAAAGGGGCATTGTTCTCAACAAACTTAATGACCTCAAATTCTTCTTCAGTCGATGTTCCATGGGAAATCATAGGTGCATTAGTAACTCTTCCACATAGGGTTATCATTTTTCCTTTAAACAATCCTATCCTTCCCAATGAAGGAACCATAGCAGGTTTTTCCAAAATTTCCCAAGTGCTTTCTGGCATGATATTCACCTATGTTTCGTCATCCAGAACACAGTCTATGTCAAAGTCTCTTATTAATGTTTCTATGCACTGCTTCTCTTTTAATATCTCTGTTAAACTGATGTCTCTATGATCATTCAATGTTTCTTTCAGTTGTAATAACATAGTCTCTGATTCTTTATGGTTCTCTAACATATCCTTAGTTTCTTAACCTTATTCATAGTTGTCTTGTCTCAGGTTCATCTTTTCAACTTTAGCAATCATTCTAGGGAAATCCAAAACCTCATGACCAACAGATTTACAACAAAGACAAATAGGACCTATACCATGGAATTCCTTAGGAAGATGTCCCGATCTTATGCAATTATAACATAATGTCAATCCTCTCTTTATCTTAAATGATCCAAAACCTTTTCTGTACTGCGCACTAGGATCACAGTGATGGACCTGCAATTTTCAAAAATTTGTTCTAGGTTCCTGCACCCATTTGTTAGTCCAAATATTCTTTCTATGCATAGGAATAACATATCTTTCACTATCTCTATCAGATTTATTCAGATCAAATCTTCTTTCTTCTAGCTATGCCCTAATTTTCAGACTAGGACAAAATTTTTCACACATACCTAGATCCATACTTTCGAAGAAACATTTTCCACTTATATTACCTTTACCAGAGAACAAAGAATTGAGATCTTACCGCTTTTCCTTAGATCAGACTTATTTTTCTTAGCACAAAAATTCACAAGTCAAGTAGAATACTATGCACTACAACAACATATCTATGCACAAATCTTTCTCTTTTCTTCAGTTCCCAGTAATCACAGTTTTAGGTCCCAGCAACGGAACCAATTTTTGGAACAGGGGCAAACCAAGGGTTCAACGCTTCAACAACACACCAACAATACCCTAACTACCGACCCTTTTGGCAACACCTGTAAAGCAGATGAAGTCTCACCTGAGGTAGAGGTAGGGGGGGTTGCAAGACTCAAGTATCTACAACCTAGCTAGGACACAGATCTGTGATTACAACACTTAATAGAGCTCTTAGCCAATGGTATGCATTAGGTTATGATCCTTCTTCACATCGCAGATTAACCCTTATTACAGATAAACACAATAGTAATCAAGATTTAATCACATCTAATCATTTAGCACATATCATCATAGAATATCTAGCATTTATTCATATATAAAGAACTAAGCATCAATCAATCTACCTATCACACTTCAATAACAATGCACTAAGAAAATAGATACATAAACATCATGAAAAACATTGCACAAAGCACAACCACACAGGATATACGTGGTTCACCCCAGTGTGGGGCTACGTCCACCAACTCTTCTTCTTATTTATTGATCTTCAATCTCTCTTACATTCCTTTCCTCTCGTTCACAAAGCCACAGAGCCACTCCGCAAAGGACAAGAGATCTGTTTGCACCTCACCAGATCCTCCTTCCCTGAATTAGTTCAAGGCACAAAGCCAACTCCTGAATAGCACAAATCCTCTTACAATCCTCTTGCACTTAGCTTTGCAATTCTTAACACATTCCCTTGCACTAAGCCAATTACAATTATTTGCACATAGCTAACACTAGCACTTAGCCATAGGCAGCGTCTTGCATCGCCTAGCTACTTATTTATACATTAAAAAGTGCCTAAGCATGGGTAAACCCATGGGCCGACATCCCATACCCATTACATAAACCCTAAAACCCAAAAATCCCGCAAAACGAGCAAGATCCCATGATCTTCGCTTCGCCTGGGTGCTTCGTCTTCAACCAGACTGTTGAAGTCCCACAAATTGTCAAACACGACCAACGTTTCCACAAAACTTGGTCGAGGAACAATACTATAAATCAAGCATATCAGTGCCAACATTAGTGTTATAACCCTAATTTGCACCAGACATGCATACCTAGCAATAGGTCATCTTACTTACTATTTTCACAAAGCCAATACTGAATAGCTCTTCTTAAAAACCAAATTTGTGAAGGTGTACACATCATGCACCACTACTACTCGCATATGTACACTAGCTGCATCACTACTTCCCACGTATGTATGCTAGTTGCACCATTACAGCCCGCGTATGCTCACAAAAGTTGCAAAAAATAAAAAATTGCAAGGGATTCGTTAAGATTATGGGCTATTGGGTGGTTTCCTAACCATTTTACTACCTATAGCCCATCACCCAACCAAATAACCATCTTTTTGGCATATAAAAAGATGTTTTGGGGTCTCATTCCAAGGAGAAACATAGCAACAGTGATAATATGCCCATTTTGCTTTCCCCCCTTGCCCCAAGAATTTGCAGCCACACTGTGAGTTTTGAGCCAGAATTCCTTATTCTTGCCCCTTTTTCCTCATCCATAAGCCTATGCCCATTCTCTAGAGATAAGTATGAGAGAAGAAGGATACATGGAAGTAGTTGGATCTTGGTGAAGAGGAACCCAGGACTGGGTTCGAGGAGCAGTTGTCGATATCATTTTGTAAGTGACTTTGTGAGATTAATATAAAGAAGTACTTTTGTCGTCTCACCATATGATATGTTTAATATTTATGTTTGATATACATTTTGATATGAAATATAACCCACTAATTCATATATAGAATGCATGTTTGTAGTTTCTTGTTTGTCTTTTGGTGAATGCAGGTCAGCCTTGGGAGGATATTTGTAGTTGAGAAACGACCGGGCTTAAAGGGATCGACACTGGATGCAGAGTTAAAGGTAGGACTATTGGATCCTTGTACTTTGTATTTTATGCATGAATATTGGGTGTTGTCAGGATAGTTGTTAAAAGTAGGAGACTTTAGACGGTTAGCTCTGCCTGCACTTTAGAACCCTAGTGTAGTCCGTAGGGGGATTTTCCCACTATAGCAGAATTGGCGACCATACTGGGGAGCCTCTATGGTTTTTAGGAGATGTTTTTGGGTGTTTTAATTGGTTTAATTACCTCTTTGAGTTCTTTGTAAGTTGTTGAGTCTTCAAGGGATTCTAGTCTGCCATACCAGTACTCACTTCCTGGTCTTTTGAATAGATGTATTTTTCGATGCTAATTTATCCCTTTTTCGAGCCAACTAGAATATCCCCGAAAAAGGTACCCCAATGGAGTCTTATTTTGCGCTTTTTCATACTCTCTAAAAATGAAAAACCATCGATCTTACCTTCTCTGGGCTTGTTTAAAATTACATTGTAGGGCATTATCATTGTGTCCTATCAATCGCATTTTCATTCATGTGTCTTTGGACTAATGTCAACTCCATGTTTCTCTCAACTGAACCTATGAAGCATGCCTTATATGAAAGCCTTGTAGAACTTTTCCTTTGCATCTTGACACCTTGACCCATGGAGGAATTTTCCCGAGTGCCCTTTCCCTGCACATGTCTCCTTGCTCTGAGCATTAGTGTGTTCCTTGTGCTTGGAACTAGTATGCTTGCGACACTCGTTCCTCCTTTGTAACGTAGCATTCTTTTATTCTTTTTCAAGCTTTCAAAATATTTAAAAAGACAAAAAAATCAAATATACCCCAAAAAGAGGATGGGAAAAGTATTTTCTTTTTATGGCAGCACAATGAGTCACCCTTGGACAAAGCACATCCTTCCATTTTTCTATCAATCTTTGGGATTTAATATGACCTTAGGAAGTTTTTCTCATAACATAGAGTTGTTCCCTCATCCATTTGGTTATTCTTCCAAACACATGGAGATTTTGTGTTGCCTCCCGCATCGTGAACTTATGTCAATTTCATCCTACCTGAGTCTGATCATCAACTGCGCTATTGTCCAAGGGAAGTTTTACCCAACCTGATTCGGCCTTTCTGCAGTTTGTCGTTGTACCTCATGCCTGGCCATCCCTGAATTCCAATCAAGTCCTTGTTCAAAATCAATGAATTTCTTTGCCTGATCACCAATATCCTCTTGTCTATTCCCCAACGAGCCATCGAAGACCTCTGGGTAGTGAAGTTGTACACTCACATTGCACTCCTACCCAAGTTTTGAATATCTTGAATTTGTTTCTTGAGCTCTGAAGACCTCATCTCTAGCCATCAGGAATCGTTGGCTTCTTGAAGATGGATACTATGCATGTATATCTTTGATTTTGAGATGTAGATCCGCTATGTATTGCTCATGGCTACACTTTATATAGTTATATGACATGGATCTGCCAATGTATTTGATTTGCATCCATGATTTATTTCATCCTGAGCATGGGTATGTCGACCTCGGTGAGACAATTGTTATTTTGCAGATGGCACCTCCCGAACTCTAGTCCCAAGCTCACTCACTTCGTACGTTGGTAAATATTTGTAATGTATTTCATCCATCAGATGGAAGACTAGAATCCCTTGAAGACTCAAAAAATTATAGAGAACTCAAAGAGGTAATTAAACCAATTAAAACACCCAAAAACATCCCCTAAAAACCCTAGAGGCTCCCCAATATGGTCGCCAATTCTGCTATAGTGGGAAAACCCCCCTACAGAATACACTAGGGTTCTAAAGTGAAAGAAGAGCTAACCATCTAAAGTCTCCTGCTTTTAAAAACTATCCCGACAACACCCCACATTCATGCATAAAATACAAAGTATAGGGATCCGGTAGTCCTACCTTAAACTCTGCGTTCGGTGTTGATCCCTTTGCGCCTGGTCATTTCTCAACTGCAAATCTCCTCCCAAGGTTGACCTGCATTCACCAAAAGACAAACAAGATACTATGAACATGCATTATATATATTAATTAGTGGGTTAGATGTCATAACAAAATGTAAATCAAACATAAATATTAAACATATCATATGGTGGAATGACAAAAGTACTTCTTTATATTAATCTCACAAAGTCACTTACAAAATGAGATCGGCGACTACTCCTCGAACCCGATCCTGGGATCCTCTTCACCAAGCTCCAACTACTTCCACGTATCCTTCTTCTCTCATAATTCTCTCTAAAGAATGGGCATTGTCTTATGGATGAGGAAAAAGGGGCAAGAATAAGGAATTCTTGCTCAAAACTCACAATGTGGCTACAAATTTTTGGAGCAAGGGGGGAAAGTAAAATGGGCAGAGTTTCACTATTGCTATGTTTCTCCTTGGAATGATACCCCAACACCTATTTTTATATGCCAAAAATATGGTTATTCGGTTGGGTGATGGGCTATAGGAAGTCAATTGGTTAGGAAACCACCCAATAGCTCGTAATCTCAACGAATCCCTTGCAATTTTTTATTTTTTGCAACTTTTGTGAGTATACGCGGGCTATAATGGTGCAACTAGCATACGTACACCGGTAGTAGTGATGAAAATAGTGTACATATGTGGGAAGTAGTGGTGCAGGGTGCGTACATCTTCAATTTTTATTTTTTTTAAGAAGAGCTATTTAGTATTGGCTTGGCAAAAATAGTAAGTAAGATGGCCTGCTGCTAGGTATGCATGTCTGGTGAAAATTAACATTATAACAGTTAGCTCCATCAATTCAACTATTGAGATCTTCAAGGAACAATTTTCCCACATCAAATACCTCTAGGAACAATGTTCCCACATCAAAGACCTCAAAGAACACTTCCTGGGTCGTTCCCAGAACCCTTCCTCTTCTAAACAACCATCTTATCAGGATGACCATGACTCTTCCCATTACCAAGGCCCTCATGCTACCCACTTTTCCTGAGACCTCCGCCATCCCAGAATTTAGTTGAACAAATTTTATGGATCAAATCCTATAGGCTGGGTCACCCAAATGGAACATTATTTCTCTTTACATGGAATTACTGATGATTTAATCAAGCTTCGTTATAAATTATGGTGTGCTAAATATGGATCCAGAATTATGGAAATGGTGGCAATGTCAAAAAAATGCATGCCAAGGGTATCTTGCTTGGACACAATTTGTGGTCGAACTTTATGATTTCTTTGACTCTGGCACCCACCATTTAGGTTGTTTGACCAAGTTAAAGAAGTTCGGGATAGTGGAAGAATTTATTGCTGCATTTGAGCACTTGGCTTTTAGAATGAAGGGCATGTCATATGCTTTCTTTAGGGAATGCTTTATCAGTAGCCTCAAAGATGAAATTTGTGCCCATGTTCTCATGGCACACCCCCAAACTTGGTTGGAAGCTACTCAACAATAAAAGGAATCCCAACAAATTGTTTCCTCACACACTCACAAACCCTCCTTTCCTCTTCTTCCTANGGCTAGAATGGTTGAACATCAACTCAAGGGTCTTTGCTATAATTGTGATGACAAATATTTTCCCGGGCATGAGTGTAAAGAACAAAAGATTTTTATGGATGTGAATGAAGATCTTTCTAAAGAATATGTTGTTTTTCCACCCATGGAGGAACTACCACTGCCTTTTGACCTCACCCTACCAGACGTTGACTTGGTGATTTCACTTAATGCCCTCACCGGATTCTCTACTCCCCAGACTCTCAAATTAATTGGTTACATAAAAAATATGAAATTCATCATCCTTGTGGACAGTGGTAGCACTCATAACTTTATTCATCACTGCATTCCCCAAGAAGTCAATTGTTACATCTGTGTCGTTAAAAATTTTCAAATCATGATTGCCAATGGTGATTCCATGAAATGTGGGGGACGATATGAAAATGTGGGACTCCAAATTGGTAAGTATCACCTAAAATCCCATATGTATGATATAGACATGGGTGGTTGCGACATTGTTCTTTGTGTCAAATGGTTACGCACTCTAGGCCCCATTCTCATGGATTTTAAGGACTTAACCATGAAATTCCAATAGGAGGGACAATAGTATAAGTTCCAAGGCATCAACGTTGCTCCCCTGAGATCATCAGTTCCCATCACATGGAAAATATCCTCAAAAAAGGTCAATAGGGAATTATAGCCCAACTCCACTCCATTCATCTTGTTGAGACACCTTTTGACCCCTTCCCAACTTGCAATCTATCCTCTCCCGCCACCATGTTGTTTTTAATACCCCCCAAGAACTTCCCCCTTCTCATGGAGTCCATGATCATTCCATGCCTCTCATCCCGCGAAGTCTTTCTCCCAATGTTCAGCCTTATCGTTGTCCCTTTTCCAAAAAGAATGAAATTGAGAAAAATGTTCATGAATTACTAGAATTCGGTGTCCCTATTCTTTCCCTGTGGTCATAGTACTCAATAAATAAGGTACTTGGTGCATGTGTCCTAATTTTTTCACCCTCAACAAACTCACAATCAAAGACAAATTCCCCATTCCTATCATTGATGGCCTCTTGGATGAATTAAGTGGTGCTCTTTACTTCACCAAATTGGATCTATGTTCTGGCTACCACCAGATCTATATGAAATAAGAAGACATTCCCAAGACTGCATTTCGCACTCATGAGGGTCATTATGAATTCTTGGTAATTCCCTTTGGATTGTGTAATGTTCCTTCCACTTTCCAAAGTCTTATGAATCATGTCTTCCATCCTTTTCTTCATCATTTTGTCTTAGTTTTCTTTGATGATATTCTCATCTATAGTAAAAATTGGCCATCCCATCTCTCCCATGTGAATCAAGTTCTCCATCTACTCTTTAAACATTAAATTTTCCTCAAACAATCTAAATTTGCCTTTGGTGCCCTAGAAGTAGAATACCTGGGTCATATTGTCAGCAAGGATGGTGTTTGAGTGGATCCTTAGAAAATTGAATCTATGCAAGATTGGCCTCACCCTAAAACTCTTAAGATCTTGCGTGGTTTTCTGGGTTTAATGGGATATTATAGGAAGTTTGTTTGGAATTATGGAAATATTATAGCTCCTCTCACTTCCCTCCTTAAAAATAATTCTTTAACTTGGACTTCAGTTGCAGATCATTCCTTCCAAGCCGTAAAATATTCTATGTGCTTGACCACTATCCTAGCCCTCCCATACTTCAAAAAGACATTTGTATTGGAATGTGACGCTTTCAAGAAAGGAATTGGTGTCGTCCTAAGGCAAGATGGAAGGCCCTTGGCCTTCACTAGCAAACAACTTTTAGAGAGACATTTGGGCCAATCCATTTATGAAAATGAAATGTTAGCTATTATGCATGTTGTGGATATCTAGAATCCTTGTTTATTGAGTCAACGATTCCAAATCAAAACTGATCATCAGAGTCTCAGGTATTTCCTAGAATAGATAATTTCATTCCTGATGTAGCAAAAATGGGTGACCAAGCTATTTGGATATGATTATGATATAATTTACAAGAAGGGAAAGGTAAATGTAGTGGTCTATGCTCTTTCCCAGAAATATGAAGAATACGGGTCCCTTTTCTCCCTCTCCTTCATTATACTAGATTGGCTCCAAGCTATTCGTCGAGAATGGTTGCAATACTCCAAAATTTCTAGCCTGCTCCACCAATTGCAATACACTTCCTCAATTTCTCCAGGGTACTCTTGGCATAATGAATAGCTTTTCTACAAAGGTCATTTGTATTTATGCAAGCAATCCCAACTTAAATCCCCAGTGCTTTTTGAACTTCATGTCTCACCCATAGTCGGGCATTCAGAGTTTACCAAAACCTATGAATGAGTCAAACATTCTTTTTTATGGGAGGGTATGAAACAAGACATCCGTACCTTTGTGGGTGAATGTGAGGTATTTCAATGCAACAAGGGAGAAACTGTCAAATCTCCAAGCACACTCCAACTGTTTATGATTCCCCCTGCTATTTTGCGAGATATTTCTATGGATTTCGTTCATCATGGTGGTAGTATATCATCTCTTCAAATATGCTCATTTTTGTGCTCTTCAACACCCATTCACATCCGCCACATTGGCTCAAATATTCATGGATAATATCTTCAAGATCCATGGCATGCCTAATTCTATTGTCTCTGACAGAGACCCCACTTTCACAAGAAATTTTTGGAAAGAATTGTTCAAGATACAGGGAACCCAATTTCATCTCAACACTGCCTATCACCCACAGATGGATGGCCAGACTGAAGTTTTCAACAAGTGTTTGGAAATATATTTCAAGTGTTTTTCATCTGAGTGGGAAAATCGGTGGGCTCAAAGGTTACCCCTAGCTGAATGGTGGTACAAAACATCTTACCATAGATCTACTCACATGACTCCTTTTGAAGCATTCTATGGCCAAAATCCCCCATCAGTTCTCTCCTATATGTCAGGGGTCTCAAAGGTTTAGGAGGTTGACAAAAATATTACAGTCTGTGAGGATATTCTTTGTGCCCTCAAAGACAATTTGGTCATGGATCAGAATCGCATGAAGCAATAGGTAGATAAAGGTCATTTCGAACGCCATTTTGTTGAAGGGGACCAGGTATTTATTTGACTACAACCTTATAATAAGAATTCACTCAAATCTCAACATTGTCAGAATCTTGCACCCAAATTTTATGGTCCTTATACAGTTCTCAAGCATGTGGGATCGATGGCCTATCAGTTAGCTCGACCCAGTCAGTCGAAGCTCCATCCTTTTTTTCATGTTTCCTTCTTAAATAAGGTGATTGGAACTAAGTGCCAAACTCAAACTAGTCTCCTTGAGTTCGATGAAGAAGGTTCCATATGGTTGCAGCCACAAGAATTATTGGCCCAACGAGAGCGTCGTCACTATCAGCGCACCATCCAGGAAGTGTTATTCCAATGGAAAGATACACCTCCAAAATATGCCACCTAGGAGTCTGTTATTGGAAAAATCAGTGAATGAGGACAAAAACTAAGCTCCCTAGATCCACCTGGATCTAGAACAAAACAAGACAGGACATGAAACTTTCCCTAAGTTACAATCATTGAATTTACTACCAAAGAAGGAACATATGACATACCTTTAGATATTGCTTCCTTATATCTTTTTTGTCCCTGCTTCGCTCTAGTGCTCTTGTGAAATCAAATCTGCAATGAAAAAAACCAACCAAAGTGAAAGAAACAATAATAGATTCAGTGGAAACCTAAACATGTGATCAAGGAGTCATGTAATAAAATGCTAATGATTTTATGGGAAAGAAACATGTCACCATATTATATTAAGTAAAAGTGGAAGATACAACCAAATTTCCTTGATGTCGCAAGTTCCCTTTCAGTGGTCCTTTGTTCCAACACACACATACACTTACTTTGAAGTTTTATGAAGATGGTCCAAAAAAACTTGATGGACAAATGGAAACCTCAAGCATCAGTTGCAATAGGATCCTTCACACAGTCTTCAACCTATTCTTCCAACACTTCTTTGCTTAATATTGCTTAACCTTTTCCATGAGAAACCCATCATTATCTAGGAGAAGTTGAAGTGGTTAAAAGGATGAGGATGATCCCACCAAATCAAATAAGCCAGTAGGATCACAACCATACGGATGTCACCTCACATTCTAGAAGATTCTCCTTCTAGAAACTTCATGAACTTCTTCCACTCTTTAGCTTCAAACGTCGTCGCACCCTGCCTATATAGCAACCTGCAGAAACCCTGCAAGCCATTTATAGAGCAACCTACAGAAATCAAGGATTTCCTCACTGTGTACTACTGTCAGCCTGCAACGTCATTCTAAAAACATGCCTTGTAGAGGAATAAATTATTCATTTTTCTCATGAAAAATATCCTTTTGAGGTCCTGAACACATGCTTGTAGAATCATCATCAGGGTGACCAAAATAATATGTAACATAATTCCCCCCAAAGTATGAAGCTAGAATTCGTGACATCCGAAATACTTTGTAAAATGCGTGTGTGTGTTGGGAACAAGGAGTGCACCAATCGGGAACCTGCAAACAATCAAGCATCTTCACAATATTATACCATTTCTTAGGTAGGCATTCCCATGCTCAGACTACAAATGATTTGAATCATAAATGTTAGTCATGGCCACCAATTATACAATATGGATCCATGTCATAAAGACAATACATAGCCACCAATAATACACTCTGGATCTATGTGTTAACAAACTTGAAATCAAGACATAGCCATGAGACATACAAAGTGGATCTATGTGTCAATAAAAATCATAAATACTCCATCGTAACCTGAACCAATATGATGAGATCCAGGGTCTTCAATCCCATCGTCCGTAAGTACGAATCTAGCCATGCAATTATAGGTGTTGAAGTCGAACATGGTAGAAACTACTTGATTACCGGTCATTGATGAAAATCGTTAACAAGTACGAGGGAAATCACCATTGATGTAAATGACTCCCAAGGTACTTCAGTAAAATCCAATGAATGTGAATAAATTAGTTGAAGTCGAACACTCGATGGAATCTCCCGATCAGGGACCAATGCTGTGAATCCACTGTCGAAAGCGAAGAAACCTGCCATTGAGGCATGTAGGCCCTAAGGTACTAAATGATTTCTAAGTCTTGTTCCTGGATGATGAGTTGAAGTCGAAAGTAAAAGACTCGTCACAGGAGGGCCTTGATGTATCCCCCATCAATGACACGAAATAAGTAACAGATTTAGGGTAGATCAAAGTATGAAAATGATTTGAAACTAACACAGGGGAGGCCGACATGGTAGGAATTGACAATTTCATATGGCTGACTCGATAGAGGGCTTGTTTGGACTTCTCTTGAACATATGAATGACAGGACAATGGTCTTGGAATAATTGACTCAAAGATGACCCAAGATATGAACTT
The DNA here is from genome assembly GCA_009831015.1 of Picea engelmannii. Taxonomy (NCBI): domain Eukaryota; kingdom Viridiplantae; phylum Streptophyta; class Pinopsida; order Pinales; family Pinaceae; genus Picea; species Picea engelmannii. The sequence goes on along the minus strand of ML789117.1, from coordinate 939,035 downwards.
GCAGAAATTCAGACGAGAGACAAATGGATTTCCCAACCCAGATTCAAATGATGAAGGGGGTATCATGTTCAAGACCGACTATTACTACCACTAACACAAATACAGAGACATGTTTCTTTCCCAAATTTCCCCCCACCATTTCTAGCGAGTACCTCTTTATTTTTACGCAAGCTTGAGGAGGATAACATATGTTTATTGATGTAATCTCATCCTTCGGATGAGTCCCTTGGAGTATGTTTAACAAACCCTAAGAAAGAGTGGTTCAATCCCGTATGGGTCTTTCGATGGTTTTTTAATGAGTCTAAAGATAGAAAACTCGGAGGTTTTTCATGTTTTGAAAGTCTAAAAAACACTTAAAGAGAACTCTCCCAATTCCTTTTTCATAAAGTAGTTTGATGGGACCGAAAAAGTGATAAACTATCTCTCATCAAATGTTTTCTTCAAATACTTTTACAAGTGTGAAAAGAACAAGGTCGCTCGGCAATATTTTCGTTTTTATGGAGCGTGAAAAGAGTTTAAAGGATACTCCATGAATTTCTCTTTTCATGTTACCATGACGAGTACAAAAAGAAGACAAAAGTATACTCAGTTGCGTTCTCATCGATTTTCGATCACGAGAATGAACAAAGACTAGGCTCGAGGTTTTTCTGAAAAACCCTAAAAAGTACTTGTACATGTGAAAAATATAAAAACAAATCATGAAAAATCTCCATAATTCATTGTTCAGGATCCCAATTCTTCTATCTGTGAGAAAAAAAATACTCACGAGACCATTAAACCTTTAGGTTTTTGATAAAATGTATTTAAATAATAGAAAGTATTAATAGAAAAAGTAAAAAGTGAAATAAATAGGAGTAAAAAATATTTTTACTATTTCATTTGCATTTTTCCCAAAACTTGCCTAGAAACCCTATTTTTACCTCAGACTTTGGTTGTTAATTGCAGGAGGCACATACAACCATTCAACAAATGAATTCCATGAAAACGGTAATCTCCTCATCCTCTTACTTTTCATCGGATTAAATTTCATTTTCATTGGTTTATAATGTCTTTTTGAATTAAAATTTTGGTCGGTAGGCGCGCACTGGGGCCGTCGCAGGTGACCAGTATCGGGACATGCGTAAATCAACGATTTCCGCAGGAACCCTGTGGCTCACCTGCGGAAACCTTTCACTGTGTAAAAGCTCTTCCTACGACGACTAAAAACCAAAAAATATTTATATGCGTTTAGCCAATAGAAATTTCCAAAGAAACAAATGAGGATGCTAACTCCCTTTTAATGTCCCAATGCAGGTATTTGATCATCAAAATGCTGGAGAGAAGGGAGAGGGAGCATAAAGATGATGACCATGATGCCTTCAATGACCGGGGCACTGTGAATGCCTTCCGACAATGTGGATTACTGAAATTATTTAAAATCCAGGGCATGAGGGCCCAACTGAGACTACTGGAGTATCTGCTCCACATGTGGGATGTGGACTAGCAGGTGTTTCATGTGGGTTCCCACGTACTATCCTTAGATATCGAAGATAACTATTTTTTGATGGGGTTATCTCATCGTGGGTCTCATGTGACTTTCACAGGAGGTAGAGGAGGTGGTCTACCAATGAGAAAGTATGTATGTCGATACTGTGATCCCAGGGAAAAGAGACACAAGGGAAAATTGGATAAATCCTCAGTTGATTCGTCAATTTTGTTATTGGATAAATCAGTGAATGCGGACATAAACTAATCTCCCTAGATCCACCTAGATCTAGAACAAAAAAAGACAGTACATGAAGCTTTCCCTAAGTTACAGTCATTGAATTTACTACCAAAGAAGGAACGGATGACATACGTTTAGATATCACTTCCTTATATCTTTGTTGTCCCTGCTGCACTCCGATGCTCTTGTGAAATCGGATCTGCAATGACACAAACTAACCAAAGTGAAAGAAACAAAAATAGATTCAATGAAAACCTAAACATGTGATCAAGGAGTCATGTAATAAAATGCTAATGATTTTCAGGGAAAGAAACATGTCACCGTATTATATTAAGTAAAAGTGAAAGATACAACCAAATTGCCTTGATGTCACAAGTTCCCTTTCAGTGGTCCTTTGTTTCAACACACACATACACTTGCTTCGAGTTTGTATGAAGATGGTCCAGAAAATCTTGATGAACAAATGGAGACCTCAAGCATCAGTTGTAACAGGATCCTTCACATAGTCTTCAGCCTATTCTTTCAGCAATTTTTTTCTTAATCTTTCTTAATCTTGCTTAACCTTTTCCATGAGAAACCCACCATTATATAGGAGAAGGTGAAGTGGTTAAAAGGATGAGGATGATCCGACCAAATCAGAGAATCCAATAGGATCAAAACCATACGGATGCCACCTCACATTCTAGAATATTCTCCTTCTATAACCTTCATGAACTTCTTCCTTTATTTAGCTTCAAACGTTGACGCACCCTACCTATATAGCAACCTGCGGAAACCCTGCAAGCCAGGTATAGAGCATCCTGTGGAAATCAAGGATTTATGCACTGTGTACATGCGGTGTCATTCTAAAAACATGCCTTGTAGAGGAAGAAATTAGTCATTTTTATCATGCAAAAGATCCTTTTGAGAGTCTGAACACATACTTGTAGAATCATCATCAAGGTGACCAAAATAATGTGTAACAAAGTCGACCACCATTCTACAACAATTCTCTCATTTGAAGCCTTGAGGACAAGGTTGTTCTTAAAGGGGTAGGGCATGTTAGGGAATTAACCTCCCTAACCCCTCACATAGGTAGAATAATATAATTCCATCTAATAAAGGCCAATATTAATAAGGCCTAGAAATAAGGAAGAATAAGTCAATTGTGAGAAGACCTAATAGAAGCTTCTGCTTCTAGAAGGATCTTCCTCTAGATTGTTCTTTTGGATAGATAGAGTATAAATAGAAGTAGAGGGTATGAGAAATCTTGTATTGGATATTATTGTACTAGATCTCTGCTCTGCTAGAGGTTTCCCCCTCAAAGAGGAAAGTGAACATTGCTATCAGTAATCAAAGTGTTTTTTCTGGTGTTATTCTGGTATTATTATGGTATTGTTCTACTTATATCATTGCTTCTCTGTCATTTCTAGATAAAATATTTATGTTCTGCATACTATTTTATATCTGGAGTACTACAATAACATCCTTCTCTACTAAAACACTATTATTGATTTTTTCTTTGAGAACACTTGTGTACAAGTGATCTAGTTATGGTACATTGTGATTTCATTTAGATTATGGGTTATATATGATGATGTTGAGGTGTTATGACTTATTGATTATATTGATGAATATGTATTGACAAGATGCTTTTGACGAGTTGTCCTGAGTGTGTAGGACACATGACAAGTTAAGGATTTTGATGGCATCAATGGATTTCCTTGGACTCTGGATTGAGTCATGGAGTGGATTGTATTTATTGAGTATTTCATTTCACGCACATATGTTGTATGATTGATTTTAGTATGATTTATGTATATGGAATTATTGACAATTTTTTTGTTAGTGGATGCAAGCTTGACGATGCTTGCTAATCCAACTCACATAAGGAGTAGAGGGTCCATGCACATAAACCAGACATTTGAGGGAGAGGTGTGGCAGTGTCCCTGTCACAACCTACTATCACTCCCACCATGGTCTGAATGATAGGTTAACGATTACCTAGTTCGAAAGGTCCATGATGTCATGATGGTGGACTGAGACAGTTGCTCACAAATATTTCTGAGCGCAAAATAAGGTGGAGTCCTTATTCCTTAGAAGCCCTTAGTCTCTCACAAGTTTGATCGAGTGGCGTGTTGACTCCAAGGGTTGGAAAACTTCTAAACCAAGTCTAAGGTGAGTGGCACCCTTGGAGCACAAAGGTGAATCTTGAAGGGCACATCATGTGATTAAAATTGAGTCAATAAATCTAGGTGGCCTAGAAAACATTGAAATAATTAGACCTTGTTGGATTAATTAATAAATTAAACAATAGATTATTAATCGAAAATCCTAACAAGAGTCTAACCCTAAGTTTAAGATTTGTCCTAAGACTAAGATTAATTTGGGGACTAATTAAAATATTAAATTTGGGATAGATCTAATTCTAAGAAAAGGTGGGAAAAACCTAAAGATTGGATAAAATGCACATGTGTGCATAAATTTAAAAAAAAGGAATTTTAAAATAGAAATAAATAATAACTTGAGAGGTTGGGTGTACATAGAATAGAATTCAGAGTCAAAGTACACTATTCTAACTAAGAAGAAGACTCTTAATTAAACTCTAACTAAGATCTAGTTAGGAGACACCCATTAAATGAGAATCTGGGGAACAAAGAAACACCTAAGAGTGAAAATAGGAACACATTGAGGAATGTGAGGGATTTTGACCTTATTAAATAAAATAAATTGGTAATTACTGGGGTAACTTGGGGAGAGTGTGACAAGTGTGTGAGTGATTAATCGAAATTAAATTAACTAAAAAGTTAATTATCTGTGCATGAGGACATGTGTTAGTGAAGAAATTTCTATAAAACAAATGGTGTATAAGGGAAATAGATCCGACCTTCTGAGCATTGTTATCTGCCAATTTTTTATTGGACTATCTTTTACTTGTGAGAGTTGGGATGCCCATCTTGTAAAAAAGAGTGGAAGCTCTTCCTTGTGAGGAAAGTCTTGGAGCTATTATTGTTGGTTTATTTTGTGTGGCCCCTTTGGGGCTCGAGGGGCTAAGGGGGAAGAAGAGTACCCCTAGCATTGGCTGGGAGGTATCGGTGAAGTCTCTGCAATTAAAAAGTAGAAGTAAGGAAGGAGAAAAATACTTTGAAGGCCATCTTCAATACACAACTTCCTTTCATCCTGGTATTTTTATATTCCATATTTATTGAATTACGAGTGTATTAGTATAATAGATTGATAGGGTCATTATGGAATAACTAGCAAGACTTAATGAAAATTGTTACAGTTGTTGCAAACGGATAATAGTTATAGTGTTTATATTTTAATTTTCATCATAATTTCAGACGTTTTCTGCAATCTAAAATTAAGTGGCTTAATCCTCATAGTAATATTGAATTTATATTTTTCTATGGTTTATGTTCTAAAAATTGTAATTTATGCAAATTTGAATTTGTATGATCAGAGTTTTATTTGAGATTATTATGGGAATTTAATAGTTTGTTGTTAGCTGGTAAACTAAGGATTTAAGTCCAAATTGGTATTCATGAGTTTTTTGTCGAATTTCATTTAAATCCTATTCCAATTCATAGGATGGGATCTCTGTAGAACTGTATTATAGATCCAATACTTGTATCATATTTTCCTATTAAGCTCATGACAATTAAATTATGTTGTATGGTGGATCCCCATTGAATTTCGTTTAAATCCAAATTATTATCATATTTTTCTCTGTCGAATTTGTTGATGCATCTGAAGTATCTGAGTATGGATGTCTGTCTTCATTTTATAGTTTAAATCCAAAGCTTTCGAGATCGAGGGAATCATGTTGAAAGTTTATGGAGTTTTGGATTATTAACATGTATGTGTTATCCCTTTTTCCTTGACAAGTCATGCATGTGATCGCAGGCTGGAACCTAGCATTGTCCCTAAAGGCGCTATTTGGAGCTCGAGGACTCCGATGCTCCGGAGGTTTCTCAACTTCAACACCCATGTTCACTTGGAGTGTTACCGACCTAATTCGGTCATAAGAGAGGTTGAACGGAATTTGTAGGTTAACCATATCCATCCATGTCCCTTTGTCAACGTTTATGAACTTGATCAAACGACTGGTGGAGATTCTCCTCACGCGAGGATCTATAGTGGATATATACTCCACAACTCTGGGCTTCAGGATTTTTCTACACATTCACAACTTTAAATTGTTGTACCTGGATCGTCGAACTATTGAAGGGCTCGAGGATCTAACAACTGACCCTTTCGGTGATTAACAGTTGACATCCACTCTGAAATTTGGGAATTCGAGACTCTGAGAGTCTCTCACCTTTTTGAAACAACAACTCAGTTTTGTCAAAGTACTGAATCCCAAATAAAGATCAACGATTCCCATTCCTTGTGCCATTATACGGCTAAAAGAAACTTTGGGGCTTTGCGATTCAAAGGTTTTTGTGACTACAATTCATGCTACCTCCAAACTAGCAAAGATCGAAACCCACAGATCTGACAATCCTTGTTTAACCATTGACAATGGCTAGGATTAACTCTGGGCTCTGGGGATTCTATACTTTTCACACCAAAACAACTTTCACCCACTACATCCCGAATGGACAAATTTTGAATACTTGGAATCTACAGACACATGTACCTAGTGACTGATGGTTATGATTTATTCCAGACTTCGGGACAGAGGGAGTACCTTACCTTTAACAACTACTACTATTTTTCATTGAAGTGTTTAACTTCTAGAGGACGAAGACTCATAGATCTAATGGTCCTCATTAGATCACTATATCCATGGTTGTCCTTTACTCTGGGACTTCGAAGCTTCGGGTTTTCTTAGCTCTTGACAGATACGATTCAACTTGTTGAATTATCAAGCCACTCTTGATCCAACGACTCACACTTCCCCTATGATCTACAGTGTATATTCACTATGGGACTTTGGTCTTTGAGGATTTTGCCTCACTTTCTTTAACAACTTGAAAATTGTCGGAGTAGTGAACTCTAAAGGACTCAGGGATTAATGAGCCGCATCTCCTATCTAATCTAATGGTTGTGGGAATTTTGACTCGTCACGAGAAGATATCGTCTACCAGTTATTTAACAAGGAAATTTACACTCCTTGAATCCTCACTTGAACCCTGCACACGCTTTTTCTCCTAATCTTGTCACTTTTAAGAAGTAACCTCCAATGCTTATTTGCACATACCTCCTGAGCTCTGGACTTCTTTGATCACCTGCACACTTTATGCTTCCTCTGTGTAGTTTTTCTTTGTCTCTTATGAGCTTTCGGTCTTCAGTAGTTAAGGCCTCTGCCTGCCTTGAGTGGTCTCTGTGCACACCAGGCGTTGTTTCTTTTGAGCTTGAGCCTTCAAGGGGCCTGTCTACGTACTTCTAGAGTTAGCTATAGACTTGCTTTCACTGTGACACTAAGAAGAGAAGACTTGGGTTTCTTTCAAAAGTTAACTCTTTCTTAGATCAAACTTTCACACGATTGCAAAATTTGTTCATCACAGTGTCTTTTACTTTAGAAAGTACAGAGTAAGATTTTGGTTCCCTATAAGTGTTTGAGAGCTTTTGTCTTCTCTTCCCTTCTCTATTTCGAATACCTGTATTATAATAACTCATAGTATCTACTAAATTGGTTGTACAATGGAGGGATTTTACAATTACAGAATAATGATTGATGCTTGTAATTCATTGAGGGTGTTAAAATAATGTAACTGCGAAGAGCATTCTTATTATTGTTTTGTTATTGGATTAAATCCCCATTGCATATTAATCATGTCATTATTATTATTGTTGTTATTGAATTAATCCCCATTGAGGATTAATCATGTCGGTAATTGTATAAGGACCAAATCCCCTTTTGCGGATTGGTCATCAGACAATTACAAAGGACATAATAAGAAGTTGGTCCCAGTAGTTATAATGGAAGACCCAGAATTAATCAAAGGTGGGTTTACCCACCTAGAGTGAGAGGTCGGCCCTGCCAGTTGTGAACTTTCATATGTGCCAGTTTGATATAAATAAGAGGCTAACGCCTCACTTCAAACACACAACTCACTTGCTCATTCTCTTATGAGGCAAGCTGCAATTACTAGTTGGAGAGAGGAAAAGAAGGGTGAAGCATCTCTTGGGGAGGATTTTTTGTATTGGTTTGAGTTATCTCTTGAACATTATATAAGCTATTTATGATAAGGAAGTTTTTGTTGGGTTTTCTTCCCCTAGAGGGTTTCCCAGGATAAATGTTGTGTCTCTTGTGAA
>ML789117.1:904725-927431 GCA_009831015.1 Picea engelmannii | reverse complement strand
TGATGAGGTACCTTAAAGGTACAATGGATTATGGTCTCAGCTATGATGGAGATCATGACTTCACACTGAGTGGATATACTGATGCAGATTGGGCTGGAAGTGTTGCTGACAGAAAAATAAATTTCGGATGTTGTTTCAGTTTGGGATCAGCTATGATCTCGTGGTAGAGTAGGAAGCAATCTAGTATTGCTCTCAGCACAATAGAAGCAGAGTACATTTCCACATGTTCTTCTAGCTGCGAAGCTATATGGCTTCGAAAGTTGCTGACAGGCCTATTTGATTTGGAGATGAGAGAAACCGTGATTCTATGTGACAATCAAAGCTGTATTAAAATGACAGAGAATCCTATATTCCACAACAGGTCGAAGCACATAGAGATTCACTATCATTTCATCCATGACATGGTACAGAGAGGAGCCTTGAAGCTCCAGTACATTAGCATGGATGAACATGTTGCTAATGTGATGACTAAGCCTCTATCTCGTGTAAATTTTGAACACTTTCAAGATAAGCTTGGTATTGTCTGAAAGGACCTTCTCTGAAAGGGGGAGTAGATGTATTCCTTGCTTCTGACCTCACTGTTAGACGTAAAGCAAGATGAGTCATGCTTTTGACCTCGTTGTTATACATAAAGCATGATGTCGTGTGATCCTTTCTTCTGACCTCACTGTTAGACGTAAAGCAAGATGAGTCATTGCTTCTGACCTCGCTGTTAGACGTAAAGCATGATGTTGTGTGTTCCTTTCTTCTGACCTCATTGTTAGACGTAAAGCAAGATGAGTTATTCTTTTGACCTAGTTGTTAGACGTAAAGAATAACGCCACTGATTCCTTGCTTCTAACCTAGTTGTTAGATGTAAAGCAAGATGAGTCATGCTTCTGACCTAGTTGTTAGACGTAAAGCACGACGTTGTGATTCCTAGCTTCTATCCTCATTGTTAGACATAAAGCGAGATGTTGATGTGTTCCTTGCTTCTGACCTCATTGTTAGACATAAAGCAAGATGAGTCATGCTTCTGACCTCGTTGTTAGACGTAAAGCATGACGTTGTGATTCCTCACTTCTGACCTAGTTGTTAGACGTAAAGTGAGATGATGATATTAATTGCTTCTGACCTAGTTGTTAGACGTAAAGCAAGATGTGACTAACACTGATCTACCAGCTTAACCGTTGTGACATTGAGCTAGTGTAGTACTGTGATGTTCCAGCCTAGTGCTGTGATGAGGTTTCATTTTTACTGATACATATTTGATGCATATGATGATAGCATTCTTTCGAGAATGATGATGTTGTTGATGAAGAAAACTTCCGATGAATCGTAAATGTGCTAGACAATGGTTCAAGATGATATTGATGATATTGTCCTCCAGATGCCATTGATGATGCAAACCTCTCTCGCCTAATGCTGATGAAGAATACCCTTCTTGTCAAGGGGGAGTGTTGAAATAATGTAACTGCGAAGAGCATTCTTATTATTATTTTGTTATTGGATTAAATCCCCATTGCGGATTAATCATGTCATTATTATTATTATTGTTATTGAATTAATCCCCATTGAGGATTAATCATGTCGGTAATTGTATAAGGACCAAATCCCCTTTTGCAGATTGGTCATCAGACAATTACAAAGGACAGAATAAGAAGTTGGCCCCAGCAGTTATAATGGAAGATCCATAATTAATTAAAGGTGGGTTTACCCACCCAGAGTGAGAGGTTGGCCCTGCCAATTGTGACCTTTCACACATGCCAGTTTGATATAAATAAGAGGCTAGCACCTCACTTCAAACACACAACTCACTTGCTCATTCTCTTATGAGGCAAGCTACAATTACTAGTTGGAGAGAGGAGAAGAAGGGTGGCGCATCTCTTGGGGAGGATTTTATGTATTGGTTTGAGTTATCTCTTGAACATTGTATAAGCTATTTATGATAAGGAAGTTTTTGCTGAGTTTTCTTCCCCTAGAGGGTTTCCCAGTATAAATGTTGTGTGTCTTGTGAATGTGTATTTCTTAGTGATCTTGTTCTTATTATGCTCTTATCTAATGAAATGCAAAGAACTATAATAATGGAATAAACATTAATAGAGGGAAGAGATGTTTGTTAAATGGTGCGTGATAATATTTTTTTTTATATAAGTGCAGGATAATTGCATGGAAAATTTATGAAGGGATTGAATATTATTTAGATGATGGTTAATTGTTGTTATTGTAAATTTTTAGGGAAGGAAAATTGTCTACTATTTTGGGATTGAATGATAACATTTGTGTCATGATTTAGTACTTTACTGTTAATTAATATTGAGTCTAGATTTGAGTTTGGGTTATGGGAATTAGATATGTCCTTGTTCCTCAGAACAATCGCCAGTCTTGAGACCTTTAATGGTCAAAATCAATTAGATGAATCCTACACTTGAGATTTGATTATGTGTCTTGGAGATCCTAACCTTGTAGGATAGGTTGGGCAGGTAGAGATTGCATGTTATTTTATGTGAGGTGGCAGATCTCTAATACATTGAATGTTGTATCTAAATCTTGTTGTGCAAGGAGATGAATGAGATAGAATATGTACGAGATGAATGGAATAGAATATGTATTACTATAGAATGATTATATCATGTTCCACTTGTTCTAATGATGTTTAAAAAAAAAAAATTTCTTAGTGTTCTCACTTACTTATGTGTCCTAAAAGAGGGTATGTTACATATGGTATCAGAGCGGATTCAACCTTGCAAAATTTGGACTATTATGCCATCCATTATGTTAAACTAAATATTTGAATTAGATCGCTAATAAAAATATGAAATTGTTCTTGCAGGTAATTATGGTTAGAGGACGCAGGCGAAGTAGATGACGTGGTGCTGGAGGAACAATTGTGACACCTCCAATAGAACCCATTCCAGAATGGTCTAACCCTTAGGGAGATGAAACGAATGTTGAAAAAGAATAGGTTACTGTGGGAGATGTGGTAGGATTGATGAGATCCTTCCAGAGGATATCTGAGGCATTGATCAACCGTCTGGATCGAGATGAGGGAAGAGCATGTGTACCCAATGAGGGTTCATAGCATGCTTCATCTGGTATAGGTAGTATAAACCAAGAAATAGAGAAGGTGAAGTTTCCCGAGTTCATGGGTGCCACGGACGGCTTAGCCGTCGAGGCATGGTTGGAGAATATGGTGATGTGCTTCACACTTCATGATTACACCTCCAACATGAAATTCAAAATGGAGTTATTTTAGTTGAATGGGAGTGCTCTTCTATGGTGGAAGACACTCCTACCTCAACTAAACATGGTCATCGAAGATGTGTCATGGGAGTTGTTTGAGGAACGGTTCCAGGAGAGGTACTTATATGAGGAATTCATTGAGCATAAACTTAATGAGTTCAATGCCTTATGACAGGGTAGTCATACGGTACCAGAGTATGAGGCCATATTCATGGAGCTACTTATGTATTCTCGACATATGAACATAGAGAAGTTAAAGGTTAACAAGTTTGTGTTTGGCCTTAACTTCAACATATGTGAAAAGCTACAAATCCTAATGCCTCAGTCATTGAACGATGCAGTTCAAAAGGCCCTCATAACTTAGAAAGAGCTGAACAGTGGGGGTCACTGATCCAAAAATGAAGGTATTACTAATATATTGAAAGTTAGTTTAATGTACTTTATGCATCGGATCGATAAGAATGTGAAATACATAAACTTATTATCTTGTTTGTGGAATATCAAATGTGACTTTTACTTGATGCTCAATAATGATTTAAAGAGTTCAGACATTAATAATCATGCTGCAAATGAAGAGAAGAGAACAACAAAATAAAAAGAGAAATAGAGACAATAACTTGTTAACGGAGTTCACCGATCGTTGGCTACATCTTTGGGCCCGCTTCCAAGTGGAGGATCTCTTTATTGCTCTTTAAAATGTTCAAAGTTCTCTTACATAGGCTCTTTGTTGTTACATAACATGCTTTAGATCTGCTGTGAAAGACTTCCTTGCTTAGATTCATGCATGCATCATCAAACTCCTCTCAACAACATGAGAAAAATGCCTCTGAAAACATGAGAAATGGCCAAAAATTACAAGTTTCTCCTTCAAATGCCTGCATCAAAAAGTTCCCTCAATGCTTCAAAAAGCCTGGTTTATATATTTTTCAGGCTCAGATGAGGAAGCCCAACTTCCCCTGAAGATATGGCCTCTTTTTGGGATCAAATCCCCCTCCAAATGACCAAGATATCCTCAAAAAACCAATTTCTGGTCATTAAATCTTTTATTACAGGGATGAATTAATTAAAAATCCAATAACAAGGTAAAAAAACCCACTTTTAAACCATAATATATGGGCTAATCCCCCAAAAGGTGGTGCGCGCCCCTCAAAATTGGTCACATGCACTTAAAATGGCCAAGCATTGGCCCTAATCATTCGCTAGCTCCTGGATTCATGGGAACACATGATATGACCACCCCTTAAAACGTGCATAGACTAACGATTAGCCCCAAATGAAAAGGGTGGAGGGTGCCATCAAATTTGTGCGCTTGTAGTTTGATGGTTGGCGGTTATTCCATGTGTCATGCCCCCCCCCCCCAGTCATATGCTATAATGATAAACCATGGGTTGGGGCTTAGCCCCATCCCCCTCCACGCCACATATTGAAACAATACAACACATATATAATTAAATGTGTTTCATATATCAAGTAACATGTGGAGAGCGTTGGTGTTGGACCATTCCTCAAAGCGCTTAAGCTATGCTATCGGTCGTGGGTTCAAAGCCCAGAGACCCCAAAAATTTTGAAACTTACCACATTGCCTGTTGACTGACTGCCACGTGGCTACCCATGCCTGGGCCACGTGGCACCACCACATTTGTCCAAATATTCACCACGTGTCCAAACTACATTGGTCCAAGTCTACCACATATATCCAGTCACAGGTTGCCACTTTTCAACACATTCTTCTGCCATGTCAACATCATTAAATAGATTTGGTGATGTCATGCTGACATCAGCATTGACTTTTTTCCTGTTGATCCTTTGACTTTTTAGTTGTTTGAGAATCTGATCAGAGTGTGATAACTCTCGCATACGGATCCCATTTGAGAAAGTAAATATATAGTCAGAATCAACACGACGAGTCGGTCGCAATGGAATTGGTTTCACTCAATTCCAATAACTTTCATTTTTGAGCATTTTTTGAGCCCGGGGAGCCTCCTGGATCATTCCTCCCCACTTTGGAAGATTTTGTACCACCAAAAGTCTTATTTTACTTAGGTAAGAACTGAGGGTATTGCCTCCCCACTTGTCTGGTATCGTCCATCCTTTTGCTTGGACAATAATCACCTGACTAATCAAAACAAACATGAAAACTGAGATAGCATTGCTTATCAAAGTAATCATCCCATCAATTGCACAATCATCTGCATTCTTTGTCTCAGTTAGCAACCATACACCACTGAATAGAAGCAAACTAATCAACAATACTAGACATGCTAATGAGAATGAAACAAAATGCTTCCCCTTTTGAACATGAATAGTAATCAAATTATGCAGTTGAACCTCATGATGTACCCCTGGTGACACTTCATGACTGTTAGAAACATACTGAACCATATCATGTTTAGCATCACTAACTTAATGTTTTGTTATAGACATAAGTGTTAAAAATTTTCTTGCATTTACCATTATTTTTAACTATCCTGTAGCTGCAAAAGATCTATCAGTTTTCATGCAATGAGCACGAACAATGTACTCCTTTCCATCTTTCTTGAAGCAATATTTATTTTCCTCCCTGTAGAATATGGCTTTCCTATCATAAAGGTATGGGCTTCCCAGTACAATTCCACATATATCCAATGGTACTATATCAAGATCTACTTCATCAACATAATTAGAAGTGATTGCAAACTTGATTTTGCATTGCTTGGTTACTTGCAAATTGTTATCACCACATATCCACCCTAATGGATATGGTTTAGGATGTGGATTTGTTTCAAGTCCCAAATTATTTACAACCTTTTCATTTATTAGATTGGCTTGTGATCCATTGTCTACAAGAGTATCAACTTTAACATTATTTGTTACAACCCTTATGTGGAAAAGTTCATTCTTTTTACACTCATCATTTACATCAACTCATCTAGAAGAGATAGTACTTGCAACAAAATTTATACATCAGATTCCCATAGCTACAACCTGTGTCTCATCACCAAAATCTGATCCAATATCCCCTTGAACTGTCACAGATGTGGTATTCTTCCTTCCATGGTTGGCATACTTCTTTGGTTTCATGTCAGGATGCAAGACCCAACAACGATCTTCATCATGGCTTACTTTCTTGCAATGCTTGCAAGTAGGCTTCTCCTTTATTGTTGTGGTTGTCTTCTTCTCTTTCTCTTTCCTTTTCCCTGCATCCTTTCTTTGCCAAGTAAATGTAGAAACACTATCACCAATAGTCTCTTTACTTGATTCAATGTGAATGGCTTGTACACATACTTCATCAAAGTTAGAAGGATTTAGCATAAGAATAGTGTGCTTGAGATAAGAATGTAAACCACCAATATAATTTAGGAGTGTCTCTTGTGTATATAAAGGAATACCCAAATTTAATGTTTTCTTACGAAATATTTGAGTATATTCTTGTACACTTTGACCTTTAACTTGCCTTAAACTTTGCCAATTCATCATTTCCTGTTGCATGTATGCTAATGGATAGAATTGTTTCTTCAAAGTAGTGATAAAATCATTCCAGGAAGAGATTGTTTTACCATTTTTATTGAAATCATCCTTAGTTTTTCTTTCCCAGCATATGAGATTTGTGCCTCCCAATTTGAGACTTGCAAGTTGGATCTTTGTTTCATCATCTACAATCATTTGTATCATGCAATAGACTTCTAACTCTCTCTCCCAATTATCTAGCTTTTCTGCATCTAATTCACCATCATAAGTGGGTAAATGAAACTTTACATCTAACTTTAATAAAGGCATATCGGTAGAATGATGAGTTTTTTTAGGTTTCTTATCCTTGGAGGGATGTACACTTGCTTCACTTGTATATGACAAGGATGAAGAAGAATAAGGTTATGAAGTTCCACCACCTCCAACTCCTCCTTCTTCTCTTACTGAAGGTTCACCTTCTTTAACCTTTGAAATTCTTTGTTGACTTCTTTCATGGTAAAGTTCCTCTACCATGGCTTTCATCAATTGAAATGCCTCGAAGGAATCATCCTCAGATGCATAAGGACCTAGCTTCCTCAGTGAAGACATCTCTTGTTTATGTGGTCTCCTTTGAA
Organism: Picea engelmannii; assembly: GCA_009831015.1. Lineage (NCBI taxonomy): Eukaryota > Viridiplantae > Streptophyta > Pinopsida > Pinales > Pinaceae > Picea > Picea engelmannii. The sequence continues at coordinate 920,148 of ML789117.1, read as the reverse complement.
TATTTGTATTAGGAGCCTCAAGTTGGCCTTCTCCTCGCTTGAGTTTTTCTCTGGTGAGCATCCAATGCTTGAAATTCCTATCAAACATTCAAAACCAACAACACTATGGTCCACAGTTATCCATGGGACCTTGGTATATGTTGTACATCAAACGTTGAGGACAACACTTTCATAAGGGGGATGGAATGTTAGGTAGATAGAGAGGTACTGGGGGGCATTCAATGTAATTTGGACTAGGTCCACTATGGTATTAAATGAGGCCCACTATGGTAGTTAGATATAATAAATGTAAGAGGACTTACTAAAAGATTATACTTCTAGAAGGTTCCTCCTCTAGAATGTTCGTAGGTGGTTGGTAGCACTATATAAAGGAGTTCAAGCAATGTAATAGGACATGAAGAGAATTATTGTATTTGTAGATGAAGCTCAATAGGAGGATTCCCCCTCAAAGAGGCAAGTGAACAGGAGAGGATCTCTTCCATAATAGCATCCATTGTATGGTGTTTCCATACCCTAAGGGTTTGAAAATAATAAAGGATATTTTGCATATTGTTCTTGTATATCTATTGTGGTGTTTTTGTATTTAGTCTTTGGTACTTGACACAGACATGGTTAGTTACGTGGCTAGATGTCTAAAATGTCAGCAAGTGAAGGTTGAACATAGACATCCAACAAGATTTTTATAGCCACATGTTATTCCCGAATCGAAATGGGAGGTCATTTCGATGGACTTTATCGTTGAATTGCCATTGAAGTCAAGGAGACATGATTCAATTTTTGTGGTAGTTCACACTCTAATGAAGAGTTCACACTTTATTCTAGTGCGTATGACGTATCAGGCGCCATACATAGCAAGAGTATTTGTTAGCAAGATTGTGAGGTTGCATGGAGTACCAAGAAGGATCATAGTCGGGGATCAGTGTTTACAGGACAATTTTGGACCAGTTTCCAAGAGGCTTTGGGAACACAACTAAACTTTAGAATAACTTATCACCGAGAGACAGACGATAAAACAGAAAGTACAAACTAGATTTTGGAGGATATGTTGTGTATTTATGTAATGGACCAGCAGAAACATTGGGAATAATTCCTACCACTAGTAGCGTTTGCATACAACAACACCTATCAAAGTACGATTAAGATGACATCGTTTGAGTTTCTTTATGGATGACCATGTTAGACGCCATTGACATGGGATCAACTTGAGGACAGGGTTCTAGTAGGACCAGAAATGTTTCAATAAATGGAAGAATAACATATGCAATCGATAAGACAGAGGATTAAAGAAGCACAGGATCGACAGAAGAGCTATGCTGATGTGCACCAAGTTGACCACAGTTATGAAGTTGGCGATAGAGTCTTCTTACGGGTAAAACCACACAAGAGTTCGATCCATTTTGGAAAGGGTGTTAAACTCTCTCCTAGGTTTGTGGGACCTTTCGAAGTTGTGGAAAATAAAGGACCTGTGGCTTATCAACTAGCCTTACTTGTTTTTTTTAGGTGTATACATGATATTTTTCATGTATATGTTTTGAGACATTATATTAGTGATCCTTCACATGTTATTGACATGAGTTCCTTGCAGGTGTTAGATGAGAATTCTCTCATTGCGAAGCCAATCCTCATTCTATACCATTGCATTTGATATCTACGACGTCAAACAATCGATTAGGTCAAGGTCCAGTGGGACAATTATAGTCCACACTCGGCTACCTGGGAGGACGCATTTGAGATGTGTCAACAGTTTCCTTACTTGTTTGATAGATTAGACATTTAGATCTATAACAAATACATTTATTTACTTCCTTTTATATACTGTACAAAATTTGGGATGAAGTTTAAAACAAGAGGGGGTGTATGTAACATCCCTCTCTACTTAGCACACTCTTATTGACTTATTCTTTCAGGAAACTTGTGTGCAAGTGATCCGGTTATGGTACATTGTGATTTCATTTATATTATGGGTTATATATGATGATGTTGAGGTTTTATGACTTATTGATTATATTCATGAATATATATAGACAAGATGCTTTTGACAAGTCTTCTTGAGTGTGAAGGACACATGATAGGTTAAGGATGTCGATGGCATTGATGGATTCCCTTGGACTCTGGATTGAGTCAGGGAGTGGATTGTATTTATTGAGTATTTCATTTCACTCACATATGTTGTATGATTTATTTCAGTATGATTTATGTATATGGAATTATTGACAATGTTTTTGTCAGTGGATGCAGGTTTGATGCTTGCTAATCCGACTCACATAAGGAGTAGAGGGGCCATGCACATAAACCAGAAATTTGAGGGAGAGGTGTGGAAACATCCCTTTCACAACCTACTAGCACTCCCACCATGGTCTGAACGGTAGGCTAACGATTACCTAGTTCGAAAGGTCCACGATGTCGTGAGGGCGGAAGTAAGGAAGAAGCGAAATACTTTGAAGGGCATATTCAATACACAACTTCCTTTGGTCGTGGTATTTTTATATTCGATATTTATTGAATTATGAGTTTATTATTATAATATATGTATAGGGTCACTGTGGAATCACTAGCAAGACTGAATGAAAATTGTTACAGTTGATGCCAAAAAATAATAGTTACAATGTTTATATTTTAATTTTCATCATAATTTCAGACGTTTTCCGCAATCTAAAATTGAGTGGCTTGATCCTCATAGTAAAATTGAATTTATATTTTTGTATGGTTTATGTTATAAAATTTGTAATTTATCCATATTGAAAGTTGTATGATTAGAGTTTTAGTTGAGATTATTATGGGAATTTAATAGTGTGTTGTTAGCTGGTAAACTAAGGATTTAAGTCCAAACTGGTATTCGTGAGTTCTCTGTTGAATTTCATTTAACTCATAAGCGAGGTTGACCGGAAGTTGTATCTTAACCCTATCCATCCATGTCCCTTCGTCAACATTTATGAACTTGATCGAATGGATGGTGGATATTCTCCTCACACGAGGATCTATGGTGGATATCTACTCTGCAACTTCAAGCGTCGTGGTTTTTCTCTGCATTCACAACTTAAATTTTTTTTACCTGGATCATCAAACTGTCGAAGGGTATTATAGCAATATTTTCCTCACCCTATGAAAATTTGTGTAGAAGGACTTTTTCCATTTCCCTATGCAGATTTGAAGTCCCTTTTTTTAAATCCCAGAGCTAAAAATAATATTTTTCCACTCATACGCACCCTAACTATTATACAACATGTGTATATGCAAGTTACACCATTACAGCCCGCATACATCAGGTTTTGTGCCCAAAATTAAAAAATAGTGTCGGGTTTCCATGTCACGTAACGGGATCCATGGTCCTTGACATTCCATATATTGGAAATGTTCTGACTTGGCCCTTCAGTTCCATTTGAATGCTATAAATGGGCCATATCCAAGCTATGGAAAAGAGGAGAAGAATTCAACTTTGAGAGCAAAGTTACTTCAGAGAAATTATTCACTTCATATTGAGTCTACATCCCTTTTTCCTTTTAAGTATGGACACATTGTTCATCCCCGAAGCTCTTCCCTACTTAATTGAGAACCTCATTGTCTCTCTTATATGACCTATCCTTTGGTAGAGGATTGAAGTGGTGGAGACCCAACTATAAGGGACATATTTTCTCGGTTCCAAACTGTGCCGACATAAAAGATTGTAATTCATTCACTTTTGTTGATTACATTTTAATAGAAATACTATTTTCTCGTCCAACTAATATATTGCAAATATTTGAATTTTTATTCCATGGGCATATTTGTTATGAATGTTGATGGATTATGCTATTGAATGTGCTAAATTTATATATTATCACCATATGCTTGTGTTTCTTGGTTTTTGGGGATGAGTTGCAGGTGTATTGCTTTGAGTCAGGTGCTCAATGGTGGACTTCATCGAATGTTTGGATGAGGTAGGCTCTTTATCTTGTCTTGTTAGCATATTTTTTTATATAACATACTTGATATTAGAGTTGATTTTTGCAGTCATTTTCATCTATTGTGGTTTACCCTTTTCCATAGAGATATTTTCCTTGTAACAGAATTGGAGACCATACTAGGGATAGAATCTTATTTTTCAGGGTTTGGAGTGTTTTTCTCCTTTGATTTCTCTCGTTTATATTGAATTTCTTGTCGTCTAATTGCTTGACAACTTCTGTTCATTTTGAGCCTAAGTTTCTTAGCCTTATCCTTAACCTAGTAGTGTTTTAACACATATATGCGGGTTTTTACTTGACATTCATGTACATACATGTGTTTTCCTTCTGTAAGAGGCATATTGATGCAGATTTGGATCCAGGAGCTTGATAGGGCTCAGAAAATCATAAAAATCAATGTTCTCGTAATGATGTCAAAACAGACATGTGTGAAGGCCTCATCAATATGAACCCAACGCAACTTGAACGGGCGCAAACGGACGTCATATGCTCCTGATATCGCGATCTGAATTTCAGGTCAAACTGGCAAAAAAAGTCAAAGTCAAAGTCAACAGTCTATACTGTTGATGTCAGTAGTACATCAGTAGGATAGGTGGCATATGAAATCAGCAGGACACATGGAAACACGAAGATGTGCCACGTGGTAGTCATTTTTGGCATTTTTAGGGGCTGATTTGGACCAATAAAAATTGGACACGTGGAAGTCTGTACAGCATGACACATGGCAGGTACGGTGATGACGTGGTAGGTGTGCTTACGTGGCTAGTTGTTGACAGGGAAGGTGCGATTCTAAAACATGGGTGAATCATTGATTCACAAGTGGCATCAGTCCAGCGAATAAGGAGGTGCCACGTGGCACCCAGGTGTTGGTCGAAGTTTCATATGCCAAAATGTTTGGAGTTCGAAGGCTTCGAACTCATGACCTCCAACGAGGGGCCTACACCTTGGGAAAGGTTTGAATTTCATTGGACCATTGGTGGGACTTGTGTATACAAGCTCACGATATTGTATTTAAGGTGTATTAAAGTGTTAAATGGGGGCGGAAAGGGCTGGGGCTAAGCCCCAGCCCACGATTTGTGTAACCACATATGACCACAAGCATGGAAGCTTCTAGGATAAGCCACGACTACGGGAGATAAGGGACCAAATCCTTGTGATATGTTTGGAGCTTGTTACTCGACACAGAAGGATAGGGATAGCTCCCGATCTTGTGGGGGTTTGGATATGACCATATATTTCGAGATAAGGGGCCAGCGCACAACCCTATGGGCTGGCGCTTGGCCACCTAATATAACCATATGACCATAAATGGAGGGAGTGCTAGGCCTAAGGATCTTATCCCTATTATTATGGCATAAAGTGGGTTTTGACATTATCTTTATGGTTTTTTTATTGATTTTTTTAACCAGTTTGGTTATTTGGCCATATCTTGGTGGATATTGGGCCAAATTGAGTGCCACAAAAAGTGGGATGTTGGGATTTGATCCCTCTACCTCATGGCTATATAAACCAAGCCATTGTGAGGTTTTAAACAAGAAATAAGTAGAAAAGAATCTTGAATCCAAGGTCAAGTAGTCTTGAGCAGTGCAAAGTAGCTGAGCTTTGGAGGTAGTTTCTGAGAGTTCTACTACTCCGTTTTTAGTGTCGTCTGTTGCATCAAGTTCCTGAGACAGAGAAAAATATAGCTAGTCAATCAGATCCCTATATTATGTGATTTTAATGTAGATTGTAAAGAATTGAATATTTAATAGAGAAAGCCTCCCTCACTGAAGACAAAGGCCCAAAGACGTAGGAGAGATTACCAAACTCTGTTATCAACTTCTTGTGTACAATTTGTTGATGGTTTGCATTCTTGTGTTATCTATCATTACTCTTAATTATTCAAGTCTTTGTTGTCTTGATATTCACATGCACCATCAGAAAAAGGTCTTGATTAAATTGAGGTTATAGTGTGTAATTGCTAAGCTTCGATTTTCAGATCAAGTGGTATCAGAGCAAGCTCACGTTTGCAAGAACTGTGAATATGGGAAAAATATTGAAGAGAGATAGACTCCAAGAGCTAGAGGAGATCAACCAAGCCATGCAACAAGAGAATGTTTAATTGCGAAGATTGGTGCAGATTATCGAGGAAGACAGGGAAAGAATGCGAACATTGATGTTGGCAATCGAACCAAGGAAAGTTGGAGGAAGTCCTTCAGCTAGAAGCATGAGCCATGTTAGGGATGATGGAACTCATCCATTCCGAAGGAAATCAGATGAAGAGGATTCATATACTCCTGCTACTCCGATTGAGGAGCAGTCCATAGGAGAGGCCATTGGCACATTCTCTTTTCCAGTAGAAAGCACTGATTACACTCCAACCTGACCTGTAGTTGATCAAGAAGTGGAGTCGAACCATCCGGAGATAACAACATTTGAGAAACATACCAAAGTAGTCGGTATGAGAATGCTATCAAAGTTTGGATATTGGAAGGGGCAAGGCCTTGGAAAATATGGCCAAAGCAGAGCCGAGCCGATTGAAGTGCATGAGCATCCACTACGGGAAGGATTGGGATATGCAGGAGGATCTTCTGAGGATGAGAGGTTGGTGATTCGTTGCACACACTGTCAAAAGTTTGGACACACTACTAACCATTGTTGGAAGCAGCATCCAGAATTGACACCAGAATGGTTTTGGACTCGGCAAGGAAAACATGCAACTTGAGCCATCAACGACGCAAACAGTGAGTCGCGAAAGAAAGGTGAACAGGTTGTAAGGTATAAATCACCTTCGTCCACCTTTACTAATGAGCATGCTAGAGTCATGAACGTTATCAGGAAAATGATTCCATGCACGTTTTGTAGCAGCAAGAACCATTGTGTTGCAAACTGCTTGGAACAAAAAGTATATGGAATAAAGATCATTGTGACAAGAAGTACGCCAAGATGCGATGATGCGACATTACAGATAAAAAAGAATCTACGAGCAAATTCAGTGCAGCCAGGGCAGGAGTTAGAGAAATCCAAGGGTGATTCGACTCAGTCAGGGCGCGATTCCATCAAGTTTCATCGAGCAAGAAACAGTTGCTCACATTGTTAGAAGAGAAGACATTGTGAGGATAGTTGTTGGAGGTTGCATCCAGAGTTGCGATGCTCAACAAAGCCTGAAGGGACCGAGCAAAAGACAGATGCTGCAAAGGAACAGAAGGACATTGACGAGGATCAGAAGGACGCTAGAAGAGGACAACAGGCGGATGTTGCAAAGAAGAAGAGGGACAACTGCGACACTCTGTTGGCAGGAGATGGGTCATCCGACTGGAACTGGGAAGATCGTATGCCCTATATGTAAACTGAGTCAGTGTCATTGTCATTGATGTAATAAAAGTGATTTGATTTATGAAATTGCTTATTGAGTCTAGTTAATGTTAAGTCTAGGTTATTTTTCATTAGCTTATTGATGTAAGGATAGATTCAATTGATGTAATAAACCTTTTGGGGTCCAAAAGGTCCTTAGTGAGAAGGCGCGATCTAGATTTGGATCCAAGAGCTTGATAGGGCTCAGAAAAGCCTAAAAATCAATGTTCTTAGAATGACGTCAAAACATACGTGTGCGAAGGCCTCGTCAATACAAACCCAATGCAACTTGAACGGGCTCAAACAAACTTTGTATGCTCCTGATATCACGATATGAAGTTCAGGTCAAACTAGCAAAAAAGTCAAAGTCAAAGTCAACAGTCTGTACTGTTGACGTCAGTAGGAAAGGTGGCAGATGACATCAGCAGGACACATGGAAGCACCAGGACGTGGCATGTGGTAGTCATTTTTGGCATTTTTAGGGGCTGATTTGGACCAATAAAAATTGGACACGTGGAAATAAGTATAACATGACATGTGGCAGGTACAGTGATGACATGGCAGGCATTATTACGTGGCCAGTTGATGACATGGAAAGTATGATGCTGACACATGGGTGAATAATTGATTGACAAGTGGCATCAGTCCAGCGAATAAGGAGGTGCCACGTGGCCCAGACTTGGGTTGCCACATGGCACCTAGGTGTTGGTCAAAGTTTCATATGCCAAAATGTTTGGAGTTTGAAGGATTCTAACTCGTGACCTCCAACGAGGGGCCTACACCTTGGGAAAGGTCTGACTACCTTTGGACCATCGGTGGGACTTGTGTATACAAGCTCACTATATTGTATTTAAGGTGTATTAAAGTGTTAAATGGGGGTGGAAAGGGCTAGGGCTAAGCCCCAACCCATGGTTTGTGTAACTACATACGACCACAAACATGGAAGTTTCCAAGATAAGCCACGGGCGCAGGAGCTAAGCGGCCAACCCCTTGTGATATTTTTGGAGCTTGTTACCCGACACATAAGGATAGAGATAGCTCCCGATCTTGTGGGGGTTTGGATATGACCATATATTTCGAGATAAGGGGCCAGTGCACAGCCCTATCGGCTGGTGCTTGGCCACCTAATATAAACATATGACCATAAATGGGGGACGCACTAGGCCTAAGGAGCTTAGCCCTATTATTATGGCATAAAGTGGGTTTTGACCTTATCTTTATGGTTTTTTTATTGATTGTTTTAACCAGTTTTGGTTATTTGGCCATATCTTGGTGGATATTGGGCCAAATTGAGTGCCACAAAAAGTGGGATGTTGGGATTTGATCCCTCTACCTCATGGCTATACAAACCAAGACATTGTGAGGTTTTAAACAAGCAATAAGCAACAAAGAATATTGAAGCCAAGGTCAAGTAGTATTGAGTAGTGCAAAGTAGCTGAGCTTTGGAGGCAATTTCTGGGAGTTCTACCACTCTGTTTTCAATGTCGTATGTTGCATCAGGTTCATGAGACAGAGAAGAATACATCTAGTTAGTCAGAGCCCTATATGATGTGATTTTAATGCAGATTTTAAATCATTTAATATTTAATAGAGAAATCCTCCCTCACTGAAGACAAAGGCTCGGGGACGTAGGCGAGATTGTCGAACTTCGTTATCAACTTCTTATGTACAATTTGTTGATGGTTTGCATTCTTGTGTTATCTATCATTTCTCTTAATTATTCAATTCTCTGTTGTCTTGATATTCACATGCACCGTCAGAAAAAGGTCTTGATTAAATTGAGGTTATAGTGTGTAATTGCTAAGCTTCGGTTTTCGGATCACATATATATGTGTTTTTCTCCTGAACAACCATGTACATCTTCCTTTTTTTCTTGATTGATGAGTTTGATTTTTGCTTGGTAAGTTTTGATGGTTGTTGAGTCTTCTTGGGTCTCTGTTATGACTATTAAGTGCTTGTGGAATGATAGGAAACCTTTCTTTGGTTGAATTTTCAGGCAGTGCCTTTCTCATCATCCTTTTCATTGTTTTTCCTTACATCTTGGGCTAGGTGTTTGCTTCTTGATATCCTACTTGGTTTGTCTATGTTTCCATATAGTAGAATATTTATATCAAGTTGTTGTTCATTCCTTTCATTTTCATTCTTTTATATCGAAAATACAAAAATATTAAGCATTTTACGTTGTTGGCATTTGATCTTTTGGGTCCTTATCATTGATCTTAGTACATATATAGAAATATTGCATATTATTTGAAATTGCAGAATTAAATTGAAAATTTTATTTTGAAAATCTTATCATTTATTTTGAATTGAAGTTAGGACTTCACATTTTATTTATATTCATTTATTTTACCTGCTGAATCATAACATCATCAGTGTCATGATCGCATATTTTTTAGTAAGCAATGAAACTAAAAACAACGCTGATAATTTAAAATTGATTATAAAAGATTTTATTTTCTAGGGTGCACAAACTAGTTTAGGATTTAGAGACTTGGAATAGGATTTTGTGAGTAAACTTCTCCAAGGATATTAAATCAACATATGTGTCTCACTAAGGGAGTGGTGAAATCCATTGTATAATTGGTGACATCAGGAGGCTCCACTTACACCGGAGTTAAGCATGAGGTCGTGTGAGGTTGGTTGAGGGGATATCCCCCCAATACTTTCTTAGCATCATATATATGTCTAGATCTATTCGTAAATGGGGGTATTGATAGTACCTTTACCTCTGTGAGAGTCGGTTCTTTCAAGGTTTCGAGCTTTGTTACCCTACCCATACGGTATACCTCACTTATGATTGTTCTTTTGTGCATCAGTTACATTGTGGTTGCTTAGTTTCTTGACATAGGTACCACATATCTTACTTGCAGGGGTTATTCGGCAAGTACCCTGGGTCAGATAAGGGTCAGACAACACACAACCTTTATGGAGGATTACCTCTATGGGGGGATCTGACCGATTGGTTGTTAATCCCATGAGGTCCCTTATAACTAATTCTGATACCTCTAATCTTTTGCAGGGAGTCCCAGGCCTCTCTTGGGAGAGGCATACCTACTTTAGGGAGGGAGGCCCCTTTCAACCACTTTATCCTGTTTGTGTGCATATTAGAATTTTTTGTTTATTTTTGTGTGCTCTTTGATTATTAGTTGTCCTTAGGATTTTTTATTGTGTCATGAATTTTCATTGCTATGGTTAGTGGAGTCCCCGTGACTCCCTCAGTTAGCGCTACCCAACCCATGGTCTTTTCTCATTCCATGGGGACGAATCATTTTGTATTTCTGGGTGGTACGTTGAATCATGATACTCAACCAATACCTTGGGCCTCTAATAATTTTTCTCATGGTATGCCAAACATGTTTTCGCACTTTCCATCCTTTGTCTCATCTCCTTATGTGAATCCTAGTTTTGGTTCTAGGGGCATGATGCCTCCTTATTCTCCCTTTTCGTTTGGTGGGAGTCATATCCCTCAACCAACTCTTACGGTAGGAGGTTGGAATCTTCCTTCATATGGATCCAATCCTAGCTTCAATTTTCCAGGAGAAAGTTCTCAAGTGGGTGGTCATTCTTCCTATTAAATTCCATCCATCTATCCTTCTTCTGCTATGTAGGTTACTACAAATTCTTTTCTCCTGGAGGACCTCAATCTATCCTCTGGTATTTCATTTGGGGGGAGTCAGTTTTATAATACAGGAAACCCCCTTCATGGAGTCTCTTCGTCTAGGGGAAACATATTCCCTCACCTGAGTAACCCTTTTCATGTCGATTTCTCTTCACAAGTGACTTCCTCGGTGACGATGCCCTTACAACCCTTTATGAATCAATTTGGAGGAGCACGCTTTCCCGTCGGATAGGTCCATGGTGTATACTAGAACCCTTCCTGGCCCACAATGTCTCAAAACTAGACTTTCCAAAAACCTTGGTCTCAAATTCCACAACCAACCATCACCAGTCCAGTCACTGCAAGTCATACTGGCATTATATCACCAACCTATGCTAGACATGTTGGAGATTGTTCGACAACCTCTGCAAGTCATGTTGAAGACCAGAAACCAGATGTTGCAAGTCATGTCGAGGGCACAAATATAGTCACTACTAGTTACACTGCACATACATCACCAACCTCTGCTACTCATGTTGGGGATTCATCATCAACATCTGCTAGTCGTGTTGAAAGTTCGTCACCAAACTTTTCTAGTCATGTTGGGAATTCATCACCAACCTCTGCAAGTCATGTTGGAGATTTGATACTAGCTTCTACACGTCTTGTTGGGAGCATGTCACTAACCATTGTAAGTCATGTTGGGGGCATTCATGCGATTGAGAAGCTTAGACATATAAGATGTAAGCCCAATTTCCTTTGTAGTCTTTTCAAAGGATATCACCTTACTCATGTGTTCCCTGCTACCATTGTGGTACAAGAAGCATGGTCCTTTCCTAGGGGCCCTTCGGGTTATGAGTCATATTTGGTTTCCCAAACTTCTTGGGTTGATACAGTGGTCATGCTGATGTAATATTCGACTGACACCTCTTATTTTTGGGGGTGATGCATTTATTGACCTTCTTGTCTCGCATCCTATTCAACCAACGGTCTTGTAAATACAATATTTGGCCGACACTGCTCCTATTTTTGGGGGTGATGCATCTCTTGAACTTGTTGTGTTGCATCCTATTCAACCAATGTTTGAAGAAGTGGCCATGTCGATGCAATCTTCATCCTATCCCACTCATCTCTTGGATAGTGACAAGCCTAAGGAAGTGACATTGTCGATGCAATATTCAGTCAATCCCACTCTTCTTTTGGAGGGTGATGCGTCCTTCGACCATGTCCTTAGCATTTCTAATATTGTACCTTCTGAAAAAGGGATCATTGTACTCTCTCTGAGCACTCTCTCTCCAAGTCCTAGAGTGGTTTCCTTTGATTGGAATGATCTTGTAGAGACTCAAATTCCTTCTTCTACACCCTTCCATATAAGGGGCATTCTTCAATATATTGTAGATAAGGTAACCTCTGCAAGTATTTTATCCTCCTCGACTTAGAAATATTTGGGTTTTCCCAAGCTTGTGTTAGCTATCTGTGAGTTGTTGACTTTTGGCAAAAGTCCTGCATCGAAGCCTTGGCCACCCCCATTATATGTTTCTTAGAACAACATCCTCTGAGTCTGGTTTAAGCTCTTTTTTGACTCTCTCAAAAAGAGAAAACATTGTTGAGTGAACTTGTCTCTTTCAGACTCGTTAATTGGATTTGAAAGGAAGTCTATTTGGTGTAATTTTAACCCTCTTTCGGACCAAGTAGACTAATTTAGAAAAAGGAATACTCTAGTTACTAGTGGCTAGAAGATTTCTCCTGGGTATGGTTTTATACTTTTTTGGGCCTAGGGGACTAAATTTACAAAAAAAGACATTTTTTGGTGTTAAGTTGTAATTGCATATCATTATCCTTCTTACAGTATTGAGCCTATTGTCGGTTATCGCTTTCGCATTATAATCCTATCACCTCAACAATTTGTATCATCATCCAAGCAGAGCCTTGTTTATATCATTTGCAACTTGACACCCTATACACAAGAGGAAACATTCCCCCGAGTGTCCATCTCCTGCATGCACCTCCTTGCATTGAGCATAGGTATGTTCCACCGCTATATCTATTTTCTTACTTGCGACACGTGTTTCCTCCTCTGTATCATAACATTCATTTGACTATGAAAAAACAAAAAAATACGAGCGAGAAAAGAATATCATCTTGTATTGCAACAGTTGTGTCACCTTTGAACAGAGCACAAAAATTTTGAGTCCACGTGTCATCAAAATTTTGGGTTTATCATGAACTTAGGAAGCTAAGCTCGTTACTTAGAGTTTACTGCCCTGACTGGTTACTCTTCCATTTCCTATGGAGAATTTGATTGGTGCCTCCTGCATCACAAAGTTTCATCATTGAGTCTATGCTTCCAAAGTCTTCCATATGTCTCATGCTCTTGTTCAAAGGATGTCTATAAACCTGTGTCGTCCATTCCTCATAACTCTTGACTTTGCATGTCGGACATACCCTTAGTATGTCTCATAATCACATGAAGTTGTAGTCCTATCATGCACCCTTGTCCTACTTTCATAATTGGTAGGTAACCTTGAACCCAATAGTAGACATTTCATCATTGGTCACTCATTGGGGGGTTTCCCTTGTGTTTGACAAAAAGAAATATATTCACACATTAGGATTCGTGTAGTGTCTTGGATTCCATTATCCTTATTGGTTTTTTCCTCGCCTTTTTCAACAGTTTTCCTTATTGGATGCTATTAAGAGGGTCTTTTTCATGTCCCGCTTGAATCTAGCACAATCAAAAGATGCACAGGGTCGTTGGTTCATGAACATGTTCTTTGTTTTATTTCCTCCAAATCATCAAGATCCTGCTTTGTACCTAGTGTTGAATGATGAGAGATGTATCAATGTTATCCTTTCAGTGGATCTCCTTTCATCGAATTTATCCCATATATTCGAGAAATGAGATCTAGAGTCCTATGAGTACCTAGAGGCTTGTAGTCATTAGTGGAAAGTTCTCCCACCATCGACAGTTGAGAATACATAAATGTCCCATGATCGATGGATTCTTCAAGTGTTCAACCTCTAAGACTTTATTCACACTTGTAAGAATGTACTCGGTGCCTTGATACCTACTTTAATTATCGGTAGGTTGTCTCGCGTTTGTTAACGGTATACCTTAATGACCAATAATTAAATGAAGTCTCATTGTGTTCGACCTCAACTCCTTTATTCACACGATGTAGACTTGCACCTTTGTCGGATCATGTAGAAGACTCGAAGACATCAATTGCATCTTTCCTGAGTGGTTGCTATCTTTCATTGGACCAGTACCTATGTGACTTCAGTGATCAGGGTCGTATTCGTGACTATGAAAGCCTTTGGCATATATCCACCTTTGTATTTCCTACTCATGGACATGAACAATTTTTTGGTATATTTTCACATGGATATGCAGTGTAATTCAAATTGGAATCCTTGTCAGTATAGATTGTAATATTCTCATGAGCAACTAGTTCTTCCAGATGAGTCTCCATTACTCCACTTCTAGGTATCATAATTTATTTCAGCCAGTGCAGATACTCCTCTGACCTTGCACATTACTGGGCATCTATTATAGCAAGATTTTCCTCACCCTATGCAAATTTTCACATAAGGCCTTTTTGTTAGAAAAATAGGACCGCAGAGCAATAAAATAAAACAAATGCAGAAACAAAACACAGAAGACACACAATACAAGAGAGACACAGATTTATGTGGTTCACCCAGTGTGGGCTATGTCCACCAGAGAAATTTCCAGGTCCTTCCTTTATTATTATCCAACAAATGAAGGGATACAACCTACAGCAAAACCCGATGTAACTTCCTCTTCTTTCTCTCACAGTCTCCTCTCTCAGAATACAATATTCACCATCATCCATAGCCGCAATACATTTCCCTTATAAAAGAGGGTTGCCTTCTAGGGAAAAAAACCCTAACATAATCTCTACCATTAGATCTGCGACCTTATAATGAATGGTCCAGATTTACAATGAAATTACAATATACTTTTACAAGGTGGGTCATGAGTAAATCCAAAGACCCCATACCCCCCAGCCGGGGGGATAGGCCCCCTGGACCCCGTAGAGGGGGTACCCCCCCTCTGCACTCCCCCGCGTGGAAGAGTGTACATACTTCTGGGGTGTAAATACTTCATGGGGTATAAACATGGCTGAAATCAAGGACCTCTGAATCATGAAGATAATCAGGCTCCACAACCAATAATCTCCCACTTGGAGACTGATCTAAACAACTCCACCACTGCTGTATATGCTGGACTTTGAACCTTCTTGGACCTGGAAAATTTCTCATCTTCATCTTCAATCTTGAAGACCAACTGAAATTGAGCAAGAACTCAGTTTCTCCCTGGTTACTCCCTTTGTTAACATGTCTGCAGGATTTTGGCTAGTGTGTATCTTTTCCAGCTTCGATTGTCCATCTTCCAAGGCAGATCGTATGAAGTGGTACCTCAACTGTATATGCTTAGTCTTCGAATGGAAGGTTGAGTTCTTTGCAAGGTGAATGGCACTCTGACTGTCACAGTACAACTTGTTGTTCTCCTACTTCTTTCCC
>ML789117.1:873423-900575 GCA_009831015.1 Picea engelmannii | reverse complement strand
CCAAAATCACCTTGAACATAATCTAGAAAATGTTTCCTATCAGGTGTGGCATGAAATGAAGCTCCTGAATCTACTACCCAAGATTCAGAAATATTATCTACAGAAAGAATCAAAGCATCTTGTAACACATCACCTATTACATTCGCTTCTTGATTTCTCTCCTGTTGTCCATCTCTTTGTTTCTTTGGAGCTCTGCAGTCTTTCTTCAGATGTCCTTTCTTCCCACAATTCTAGTACTCTATATTTCCAAGTCTGGATTTGGATCTGCCCTTCCTAGAATTTCCGCGGTTTTCTGAGCCCTTTCCTCTATCCTTTTGTCTTCCCCTGTTCTCCATGTTCAACTCATTTCCTGATGTCTCACCTATGCTTTTCCGTCGCATTTCCTCACTAAGGATAATACCAACAACATCATCAAATTTTAAAGTATTTGAACCAAAGACAGAGTTACTTACAGCCATGACCAAGCCATTCCATATTTTTGGCAATGAGCACAATATTAGAAGAGCCCTAACCTCATAATCAAAGTCCACTTTTACAGAACTTAGTTGATTAGTAACCATATTAAATTCATTTAAATGATCTGCAACAGACCCACCTTCTGAAATATTCATATTAAATAATCTCTTCATTAGAAATACCTTATTTGACGCCAAGGGTTTTTCATACAATTTGGCCAACGCGTCCATCAAACCTTTCGTTGTCTTTTCTTTCAAAATATTGAAAGCCACCGATGCTGCCAGGCTCAACCATATCGTTCCTAGAGCCTTTCTGTCAAGAATCTCCCATTCTTCGTCCTTCATGGCCGCTGGCTTCTTTGCTACTCCACTCAATGGTAGGAATAGATCCTTCTGATATAAATAGTCTTCCATCTGCATCTTCCATAACTGTTAGTTTTGGTCGTTAAATTTCTCGACCCTAAACTTTCCATCTTTCGACATTGCTCCCACTCGAACCATGAACCCTCTTTTCCTACGAGTTACCTTACACTCTGATACCAGTTGTTAGAAAAACAGGACCGCGGAGAAATAAAATAAAACAAATGCAGAAACAAAACACAGAAGACACACAATACAAGAGAGACACATATTTACGTGGTTCATCCAGTGTGGGCTACGTCCACCAGAGAAATTGCCAGGTCCTTCCTTTATTATTATCCAGCAAATGAAGGGATACAACCTACAACAAAACCCGTTGTAACTTCCTCTTCTTTCTCTCACAGTCTCCTTTCTCAGAATACAATATTCACCATCATCCATAGCCGCAATACATTTCCCTCATAAAAGAGGGTTGCCTTCTAGTGAAAAAAACCCTAACATAATCTCTACCATTAGATCTGCAACCTTATAATGAACGGTCCAGATTTACAATGAAATTACAATATACTTTTACAAGGTAATTTCTGCTTTGGGGGCTTCGCCCCCGAACCCCCGCTGGGGGGCTGCTTGCCCCCAGACCCCCCAGCTGGGGGGATAGGCCCCCCGGACCCCGCAGAGGGGGTACCCCCCTCTACACTCCCCCGCATGGAAGAGTGTACATACTTATCGGGTGTAAATACTTCATGGGGTATAAACATGGCTTAAATCAAGGACCTATGAATCAGGAAGATAATCAGGCTCCACAACCAACACTTTTTCCATTTCCCAATGCAGACTTGAAGTCCCTTTTTGCAAATCCAGAGCTAAAAGCAATATTTTTCCACACATATGCACCATAACTATTATATAGAATGCGTATACGCAGGTTGCACCATTACAGCCTGCATACATCAGGTTTTGTGCCCAAAATAAAAAAATAGTGTAGGGTTTCCATGTCACATCATGGGATCCACGATCCTTTACCTTCCATATACTGGAAAATTTTTGACTCGGCCCTTCAGTTCCATTTAAAGGCTATAAATGGGACATATCCAAGCTGTGGAAAAGAGGAGAAGAATTCAACTTTGAGAGCAAAGTTACTCTGGAGAAATTGTTCACTTCATATTAGGTTTGCATCCCTTTGTCCTTTTAAGTCTGAAGACATTGTTCAATCCATAATCTCTTCCCTACTTGATTGAGAACCTCATTGTCTCTATTATATGAGCTTTCCTTTGGTGTAGGATTGAAGTGGTGGAGTCCCAGCTGGAAGGGACTTAGTTTATCAGTTTTGAACTGTGCTAACACGAAAGTTTGTAATTCATTCACTTCTGTTGATTACATTTTAATAGAAATACTCTTTTCTCGTCCAATTAATATCTTGCAAATATTTGAATTGTTATTCCATGGAAATATTTGTTATGAATGTTGATAGATTATTTTATTGAATGTGCTAACTTTATATATTATCACCATGTGCTTTTGTTTCTTGGTTGTTGAGGACAAGTTGCAGGTGTATTTATTTGAGCCAAGTGCTCAACAGTGGACTTCATTGAATGTGTGGACGAGGTAGGCTCTTTATCTTGTCTTGTTAGTATATTTTCTTATATAGAATACTTGAGATTATAGTTGATTTCTACAGTCATTTTCGTCTGTTGTGGTTTACCCCTTTCCATAGAGATATTTTCCTCGTAGGGCTTAGGGATCTAACAAATGACCCTTCCCTTGATTAACAATTGACGTCCACTCTAAAATTTGGGACTCCAGGAGTCCCTCACATTTTTTCAACAACGAATCAGTTTTTTCTGAAGTACTGAATCCTGAATAACTCGGAGATTAACAGTTCCAACTCCTTCCTCCATTCTACAAATAAAAGAAGCTCTGGGGCTCCAGGCTTCAGAGATTTTTGCGACTACAACTCATGTTACCTCCGAACTAGCGAAGGATGAAACTCACATATCTAACGATCCTTGTTTAACTATTGAAAATGGACAAGATTAACTCTGGGCTCTGGGGCTTCAGTACTTTTCACACCAAAACAACTTTCACCCACCACCTCCTGAATGGTTGAATTATGAATACTCAGAATCTGTGGACACGTGTACCCAGTGACTGAAGGACAGGATTTATTTTGGACTTCAAGACTCCAGGAGTACCTTACCTTTAACAAATACTACTCTTTTTTGTTGAAGTGGCGAACTTCTAAAGGACAAAGACTTGAAGATATAACACTCCTCATTAGATCACTAGATACACATCTGTTCTTTACTATGGGACTTTGGAGCTTCAGGTTTTCATAGCTCTTGACAGTTACGATTCAACTTTCCAAATCATCGAACCACTCTAGATCCAACGGCTCACACTTCCCCTGTGATCTACGGTGTAGATTCACTCTGAGACTTCACATTTCAGGGATTTCACCTCACTTTCTTTAACAACTTGAAAACTGCCAGAGAAGCGAACTTTGAAGGACTCAAGGATTAACGAGTGCGTGTCTCCTATATGATCTAACGGTTGTGGTAATTTTGACTCCTCATGAGCAGATCTCGTACGCCAGTTCTTTAACAAGGAAATTTACACTCCTTGAATCCTCACTTGAACCCTGCACACACTTTTTCTCCTGATCTTGTTACTTTTAAGAAGTAAACTCCAGTGCTTACTTGCGCATCCCTCCTAAGTTCTAGACTTATTTGATCGTGTGTGCACTTTGTTCTTCCTCTATGTAGTTTTTCTTTATCTCTCATGAGCTTCCGATCTTTAGAAGTTAAGGCCTCCACTTGCCTTGAGTGGTCTCTATGCAGACCAGTCATTGTTTCTTCTAAGCTTGAGCCTTCAAGGGGTCTGTTTACACACTTCTAGATTTATCTTTGGACTTTCTTGCATTGTGACACCTAGAAGAGAAAACTTGGGTTTCTTTCATAATTTAACTCTTTCTCGGATCATACTTTCACACGATTGCAAAATTTCTTCATCATAGTGTCTTTTACTTTAGAAAGTACAGAGTAATCTTTCGGTCCCCTATAAGTGTTTGAGAGTTTTTATCTTCTCTTCCCTTCCCTCTTTAAAATACCTATATTATACTAACTCATAGTATCTACTGAATTGGTTGTACAATGGATGGTTGTTACAATTACATAATAATGATTGATGTTTGTAATTCATTGAGGTAAGAGATGTTTGTTAAATGGTGTGTGATAAGATTTTTTTTTATATAAGTGCAGGATAATTGCATGACAAATTTACGAAGGGATGGAATATTATTTAGATGATGGTTAACTATTGTTATTGTAAATTTTTAGGGAAGGAAAATATCTACTATTTTGGGATTGATAGATAAAATTGTGTCATGATTTAGTACTTTACTGTTAATTAATATTGAGTCTAGATTTGAGTTTGGGTTATGGGCATTAGATACTTCCTTGTTCCTCAGAACAGTCACCAATCTTGAGACCTTAAATGGTCAAAATCAATCAGATGAATCCTAGACTTGATATTTTATTATGTGTCTTGGAGGTCCTAACCTTGCAGGATAGGTTGGGCAAGTAGACATTATATAATATGTATTACTATAGAATGATTATATCATGTTCCACTTGTTCTATGTATATATATATATATATATATATATATATATATCTTACTGTTCTCACTTACTTATGTGTCATAACAGAGGGTAAGTTACAATGTCTATAGGGTTTGGAGTATTCTTTGGAGTATTCTTTCAACAAATATTTTGTCTTCCTTTTGAAATTATGTGAACCTATGATCAACAATGAATTTTCAATATGAAATAAAAGTAAAATGGGTAGGTCATCAAAGAAATTTACATGATCCCTTCATTACAACTCAAAAAAATATTTTTATGGAAAATACATTTGAAATCACATGCTTTAGACTCAATGTTTGACAAATCACTAATTTAATTCCCTAAAATATTTCTTTGTGGGAGACATTTATAATAATATCCAAAATTTAACAAGCTTAACAATGTCTAAACAATAGGGCTGAAAAAAACTAAACAATATCTCAAAGATAGTTAGATCAATTGAATTAAATGCAATTGACTTTTTACAAGAAGAGAGTTTTCTCTTATGGATCTGAAATATCATGAGAAATGGATGGAAGAATATAGATAAAGAGTTTATCAAACTCAAATCTTCATGTTTCCAAACATACATGGAAAACCTGATGGAAAGAATCAAGAAGAAAGAAATATGAGGAAGAAAGTTCAATGGGATAATTCACAAAATGTTGGAAAGAAAAAACTTGCTTCTTACAAAACTCTTTACCACTTAAAAAATCTTGAATGCCAACTTCCAACCTTTTTAATATGCTTCTTATCCTCTTTTATATCTTCTCTTCATCTTCTTGAAACTACTTTTCATTTAGGATTTTATTTTCCCCTTTGTAAATGTAAACCTATATATATGTCCCATCAATTGGGACCCACTTTAGAAGCTTAGGAATTTCTTTCAATTGATTTTTTTTCCAAAAATAACTCATTGCCAAGATAGAAAATAGTTCCAATTATAATTTATTTTTTATGGAATGATAGTCATCATTTAATCCATGGAAACCAATTCCAAATTGTTCTTCTTGTCTCTAGCTTTCCATCAATCTATCATTATCTCAATTTGGACATCATGATCAAACGTTATGGCCTCGGAAAGATGACAAATTAGCAACCATTGATCTATGCACATGAATTTTCAGCCCTTGATTAAAAATACACTCCATTTATCCCACATGTATTGGATAATAGTTCTCATATAGGTTTATAAGCAAAATCCATCCCCATATTATTTGTGTGTAAAATAGAGAGAACTATGGAGCCCTTCGTAGCTTGTGCACAGTGTAAATTTTGGTTACCACATCATCACCCATTCATCATGCCAAGTCACTTTCTATGTCATCTGTGTGTCAATAAATATCATCCAAGTGTCACTTGGGGCTAGGTCCACCTCAAAACCACATGTCATCCAGGGACAGGTCTACCTCACTGCCACATGTCCTAATATGGTAGGTCCACGTCACTGCCACATGTTCCAATTTGGTAGGTCCACATCACTACCACATGTTCCAATATTCCAAAGGAGGGGAAAGGGATAAAACTTAGGAATATAATGAATAATTTCATAAAAAAAAAATAATAAAAAATAAAATAAAATAAAATAAAAATTGTGTAGAAATAGGGAAAGGTAATGTGGGTCAGTAAAACTTAGTAAGAGACTTAGAAAAAATGACTAAGTGTTGAGTCTTGCATGGTTGAAGAGTCTCCCACATCTACATTCAAAACTCAAAAATAAACTAAGTATAAGACTTAGTAAAACTAAGAGTAAAACTCAGTAAAATGACTAAGCCATGAGGGTGAAATTTGGTTAATGCCTCAAAAATAAACTAAGTATAAGACTTAGTAAAACTAAGAGTAAAACTCAGTAAAATGACTAAGCCATGAGGGTGAAATTTTGTTAATGCATAAGTGGGATAATGCAAATTGAGTATTATGATATTGGGGGTTGCACGACTAGAAGTGGAAGGTAGAAATGAGGGTATGGAGTCCTGCATCCACATTCAAAAGTAAAAAATAAACTAAGTATAAGAATCAGTAAAAAGTAACTAAGTATGAACTATGGGTAGTAGTATAGAGTATGGATAGTAGTGAAAATGACTAAGTATGGAGAGTAGAAAAGAATGAGTAGGAGAGAATCCTATAGAGGAAAATTGACCCTTCAACTCATGTCTATTATGGTCAGCCATAGCCAAAGAACAAAAATTTTCATGGAATTACAATGCGAACCACAATGGAATCCAAGAAAACCTCACACAAATGCATGCAGACACACCAATGATACATTGTTATTACCTCAAATATTGTCTCAATCCTATAGTGGATAACAATTACATATTCAGTGGAATCTAGTGACAAGGCTCAACTTGGCTCGAAATGCTAACCTTTGAACCTAAAATTGCAACAACTTCACTTGTTGGATTGCAATGACAAGCTACGACTCACCTAATGGACGATTCAATGATGGAGAGTGACAACTAGGGAAAAACCTAGTTGTAGGGGCATCTAGAATTGACTCACATTCTTCCCTTTCGTTCAAATCGCATGCAAATTTTCCATCCACCATTCAATTTCACATCATTTATTTTTATATATAGAATTTATGATATATTTTTCTAATTATTAGAATAATATAATTTTAAATTTTAAATTTTATCATATAATTCATAATTTCATATTTAATAATATTTGTGTGAATATATAAAAATCCAATTGTGGATTGCATAAGCCAATAACAATAGTTTCACTAAGGATTAGCGTTCGAGAATCTCGTGCCTGAGCTAAGTGCCTCCTATAGCCTGCCCTCGGGGCTTCCCCCTCTGGTGTGTTGCACCAATCCTTCTGATACTTCCTAATCCCATATGCCCAAGGGGATGCTCTTGTGGTGCATCCTACCCACAAAGTCATTTTCCCCTAAATCACGATGTGTCCTATTGGAGGCAGGGAGCAGTTGCCTCCCCTCACACCCTATGCCGATGAAGCAGCCTTCAGAAAGTTGTTACTTGCCCAAGGAAAGAAGAAAGAAGGAGGATTTGTTCCAAAGTTCGTAAAAATACTCGATGAAGTCCCAAAAATCAATTTAACCCCAGCACATCCTATGAGTGTGGTCCTTTCTCTTGCAGATCGGGCACTTGTTTGCCAGTTTACAGGGCTATGGCCATCTCCACGAAAAACTAAGAATTGGATCCAAAAAAACTGGAGGCCCCTGATATCAAATAGTGTTACTAGCTATGCAGTTGGAAGAAGCTTCTTCCTGTTCGAATTCATTTCCAAAGAAGATCAGGATCTGATATTTAGGAGTGGGCCTCATTTCATGGGACCGTAGGGGCTCTACTTAAATTGTTGGACACCTGACTTCGATCCCGAAGTGGATGTGCCAAATACGGTTCCTGGCTGGGTACGCCTAACCAACCTGCCAATCCATTGTTGGAATCTTTCCTCTCTTCAAACCATAGGCAACAAACTAGGAAGATACATAGACAAAGCAGATCCAAAAGGTCAATACTCATGTGCCCGGATCTGTGTAGAAGTTGATCTAGAAGCGGGTCTCCCTGAAGAAATCAATCTAACTTTTGGAGAATGGCATCACTATCAAAAACTAGACTACGAGTAGTTGTTGTTCAAGTGTCGTAGCTTCCATGAATACAGACATTTCCAAAAGAAATTCCCAAAAAACTAGACCATGCATAAAGAGAAAGAGTTAGAAGAAGGTTGGCAGCAAGCGAAGAGATCCAAGGTAAACCCTAACCCTAACTCCAAAAAGGAAAAGGAAAAACAAAGAGGACAAAAGGATACGGAAAAAATCTTTGCAATACTTGGGATTCAAGAGAAGGATCCTGTAAGCAAAGAAAATACTACAAAAAAGAAAGACAACTCAGAAGTCGAAAGCTAGCAAAACAAATAAAATAACCCGTAGCTAGAACCAGGAGAAATCCCCGAATCCCAAATATCAGAGACAGAGGAAGAAATATTGAAAGAAGTTGAGGGGGAGGTTGATATTGGTTTAACTCAGAACCCCTAGAAACTAGCTACCATAGGAAGGAAAATGGAAAAGGAAAGAAGAGAACCAGAGACATACAAATAAAAACTTCAAGGATCACAGCCAACACTGGATACAATGTTAAACCTAAGAAATACAAGGAACCAAGGGAAACTCTCTCATAGGAATCCCTCCAACCCAAAAGCAGGTCATGAAAATAATCTACTGGAATTGTAGGGGTCTAGGAAGTCAAAGAAAAAAAGATGCAATGAGGGATCTAATCCGAATCAAAAACCCATATCTACTACTAGTCCAGGAGACTAAGCTGAAGGAACATGAATTCCTCCAAACCAATGCAAGGATGTAGAAAAAAGGAGCAGGGGTAGCGGTCAGTGCCAGAGGAGCCTCAGGAGGGATAGCCTCCCTATGGAAGTCCTCAACATTCAAATTATTGAAGAGAGAGCATTACACTCACTGGATTCTCACCAACCTTCTTCATAAGGAATCATGCATCTAGGTAAGCATTTTTAATATTTATGTCTCTGTACTCTCCGAAGAAAAAAAAGAATGCTCGAATAAATTAAGAGAGTTTATTTACATGCATCAGACTGAGAATATAATTATAGTCGAGGATCTCAATGTCACTTTATCCTAAGGGGAAAAAAAAGGGGGAACCATTGTCAGAGATCCCATACGTGAATGGGTTGAGGACATCATTATCGATTGGGAATTGGAAGATATAAAACCGATTAGAGGAAAATACACCTGGTCCAATAAAATAAATGGACCAGGGCACAATGCAGCAAGGCTAGATAGATTACTGGTCCAAAGCTCTTTCCTCCTTTTAGGCCTCAATGTTGAGTCAAAGAACCTCCCTTTCATTGTCTCTGATCATAAGCCAATAAGTCTAGAAATCACCAAAGACTCCCCCTGGGCCTGATTCCTTTTAGATTTAGCCCTTCCTGGAGCCATCATGAGGATTTTGTTGAGCTGGTCACCAGAGTGTGGAAGGATCCAGTTACAGGGTCGCTCTTCTATGTGTGGGAAGAAAATATTTGAAGGTTGAAGAGGGCTCTCAAACTATGGGCCAAAACTCTAAAATAACCTTCGAACCAAAGAGTGGAATCCCAACAGCACCTGGAAATTCACCAGCAAAAAATGGAAGAAAGTAACATCAACCCACATATGCTGGAAACAGAAAAAGACCTCCATAGGAAGCTCCATATAGCCTGTAGGGAGGAATAAGAATATTGGCGACAAAAATCTTGAATTCTCTGGCTAAAAGATGGAGACAAAAACACAAGCTTCTTTCATAAGCAAGCAAAGGCTAGGAAAAATTACAATTCTGTCGAGGAAATCCAATTTCATAATCAAACTGTCATGGATTTCGAAGGAATCAAGAAAGTTTCCCACCTCCATTTCAAAGGTATTTACATTGAGGACGCCTCCACAGAAACCCAACATTAAATTCTCAATTTAATCCCTTCAGTTGTCAAACTGAGAGCCAATCAACAACTTACTACTCTGGTCACCTTGGAAGAAGTGAAAGCATCCTTGGATATTCTGGCCCTCGATAAAGCTCTAGGGCCTGATGGATTTACAACCCGGTTCCTTCAAGTTTGTTGGCCAATCATAAAGCATGATCTACATAAATGGTACTAAAATCACAAAACTACCACAAGATTGGTGGAAGCACTAATCCTACGTTCTTAGCTTTAATTCTTAGCTTTAGGAAAGATCCCCTCAATATCTGAAGGCAGTTGGATTCAAATCCTTGGTCAAGCCATGATCTTAGGGCAGATCCATAACTGGAGGAGGAAAATCCTCAACTTACCCCAAAGATATCTCAAGTAGTTGGGCCTCTCCAAGCCTATTTAAATAGGCCTTCTCATGGTAAAATAGGGGAAAAGAATTGTGAAGCATCTAACTTATGATCTCATGAATAAGGTGTCTTTCGAAACATCAGCATTCGATGTGTGGATTGTTTGAGCAAGGGTTCGGATGAGGAAGGCTTGACGAAGCTGCTACACTCACATCTATGGTTGTAAGCATTCTTCATTGTTGTTCTCTTTAATATAATATGCTTGGCTTGTTTCTTTCAAATTTGTGTTTGATCTCACATGAATTTGTCTCTAATATATAGATCTATTTCGAACTAATCTCAGTAGAGTAGGAAGTTGTTCTTACTTTTGTTTGTCTACAGGGCTTATCGAGGAGCGTAAGATTGGAGCTCAACTTGGACTGTGCAGGGACAAACACTGGTAAAAGGTACTTATTTTCTCTTTCCTCCTCACACATTAGTTTACCTAGATCTAAAAGGAAGTCATTTTCCATGATAAGCATCTTCTGTCTTAAGAGTTAAGAGTCTAACTCTCAAGAGGAGATCTACCTATCGGTAGGGAGATTTTCCTTCAATAGAAACTGGCGACTCCACTAGGGATGAATCAAAAAATTTTAGTTTTGGTTTTCCTCATAGACCTTGTCATACCCTTTGTTCTTTTTAGACCTTGTTCACCCCATATGTTTGATTTCATATGCTGATTGACTCCTTACCTAATCACATTCATCTTGATTGCCAAAGTTTGATTGAAATTTTGGGTTTTTGGACAATTTTGTGAGTCGTGGAAGCCTGGCGCTCCCCTACCTTGTTATCAGGTTGCCAACGCTCCCTGAAGGCCTTAGACAGAGTGTTATAATGCTCTGGTGTTCCTTACACCAGAGCACCAACCTCTCTTTGCAAAAAATCCTTTCTAGAATTGTCTTTTCTGAAGACTAGTCTTTGTTTTTCACTTGCTGAGCTTATTTTTGATTCAATGCTTCTTCCTATTGACCTTTGACATCCATCCTTATGAGGAATAAGTAATTTTTTGTTCAGATTCTGTAACCTTCCTTCTTATTTTTGATTTTTTCTGCTGTTGAGAGCTTGAAATCAATCCACTGCTTTCTTCTCTCCTATCCGACTGAACAGGAACTTTGGTGAAGGGCATCAGAAATCTATGAATCATCTCATTTGGTTCTTTGAGGTCATTTTTCTTAAACATCTCTCTTTTGTTTGAGGTTCTTGATTTTCTTTGTTATATTTTGTTTTCTTTTTGCTTCTTGTTTCAATCATAGCAAGAAGGTGTGTTGTTTGTGCGAAATCCACTTATGCTTGTCCGAATCTCCTTGATCTGAAAGGGTAGTTGGAAAGAGAATTTTTTTGCATTGAATTAATCGTCATTCACATACAAACAACAAAAATGCATCTTAGTGATTGGTTTGCATATTATAAGGCGTTTCTAAAATGTTTTAGCATTGCATTGGATTCGATTGAGAACATTCCATATTAGTGTTTGATAATGAAAATGACTCTTTCTCTTTCCCTTAAATAGGTGTTCATTGAAAAGAAACAATTACTTATCATCTTTCATGCATTTTTTGGGAATTTGAATCATCATTCCATCAATTTCACTTTCATACACCCTTTGAGTAAAGAACAGATGTAAAACGAATGCTAATTAAAAATTATCTAGAACACTTTTTTTTTTAGGATCTTCCACCAACAGTAGACTAGGGTTAGCACTTTGGATTAGGCTATGAGTACAACTCTCCAAAGTTTTCAAAAAAAACATTAGCATCATGAGCTAGGGAGAGTCAAATCCAATTGTCGTATTGGTTTTCTTGGATCCCCCTCTCACACGGAGGTTACGGACGAGATCGCATTCGGGCGAATTACGGAGATTATCCCTCCATGGTTCAACTGTTTGTAGTGGTCGGATCGTATATTGGGGGTCACTTGAAGGTATACCCACGATTATGTGTGGGAGCCTCTCGGGTTGATTTCAGATTTGTTATCCTGCCCATACATTTCGGATCGGACTGTCGACTGTACCCGCCTAGGGACTCACTGTGAATTGGTGTCTTTAGTTTCCATAATCTTTAGGTACTTACACAAGGTGATGGTGAAGGGAAGTCTCACTGTACCTCAAATAGACATTGGTCAAACTCACTCAGGCTCCTTGGAGGGTAAATCCACAATTAATGCATGGAAGTTTGCACCAAGGTGAAAGTCCATTAAGCAGGTCGCCATTGTAACTATTCCACCATATCCTAGCCCCTTCTCAACTTGATTGCGCGACATTGGATTTCATCACCAACTAGTATGATCATCGAGAGAAGTTTTGTCTACTTGGTTGATTCCTAGATTTTATTAGCGTATGCTGTTTCTTTTTGTTAGTTGGCCCTAGAATTTCAGTGTGTTCTATTATTCTCCACAATTGAGCCTATGGACGATAAAGGTCTTCGTCGATCACGTAGGATTCAAGGGCTTCCTGCGGAAGGCTATCAACCCTTACCTCCTAACCCTCCAGAATACAACTACCATAGAGAGGTAGAAAATCAATCCGACGCTGGAAGTGTTATTGCTCCTCTGTTAGATAACTTAGAAGGCACTTTGGTCACAGTTGAAAATCCCACTACATCTGTGTTGGTAACTCCTCTTGAACCACTTTTGGTTCGTTTAGACTCCCTTGGGAACGTCATAGACGAATAGGTCCCATGATTATCGGAGAGGATTTTTACCGAAACATATATGGGATCCACAGAACCAATATTTGGTGACGAGTATAGGACTCATGTTCGTCCTGGCACCGCAGTAGATACCAATCCCACACCTTCTCGTTCTGTATGGAGGACTTCATCGGGACGCGATCTCTATGAACATTTTGAATCCTTTCGACAACCCTTTCATCCTCATGACCCTCCTAGTGAAACAGGACCATCCGGTCAAACCATGAATCACCTAGTCAATCAGGTTATTAACCCTATTGTTACACCAACACAAGTCCATCCTAATGTTGGATTCATCACCTCTACTCATCTCCAAGGCACTTCAATCTCTACCCCCGTTTCTACAAGCTTTTACTCTACAGCTCCACATGTTCCACACAATCCTGTTGGGACATCTCTTCAGCCAAGAATGTAGACCCCTGCTATCCCAACACAACCGGTTGGATGGAAACCACCATCTAATGAACCTTTCCCTCCTAGAGGACTACCTTTCTATGGTGGGCCTACCCCTCCCGAGGGACAGCCCCCTTTTCATGCTCCTCCTGGAGGGAAACTTTTGTTTTCCAGTCATTCCCTGGTCGTTAATCCACCATTGTCAGGGGGGAAACCTTCATTTGCTAGAAACCCTTCACAATCATGGGGAGTATCTTTAGGAGGCACTTTCATTCAAACTCACGTTGGGGGGCACTCATCTAATAATCCACTAGGAGGGGTACCAAATCATGTTCCTTCTGGAACATCTTACGGACAATCTTATCCAAGCGACATCCCAAACACCACCTGGAGTTCTCTGGGACCACAGTATTATCCTCCTCATGGGTCTAATGTGTATCCGCCTCCGGGATCTACTCCTTACCATTCTCAAGGGAAAAATTTTTATCCTCCTCATGGGAAAATAAATCACCCAGCCTGTAATGCTCAAACCCAACCAGGTTATGCAAATGTTTCTAATCCATCATCAAATCCTGTTTATCCTGGCCAGCAACAACCGTATGTAGGAGGACCTACTGGTTACAACTATACACCTAAGCTAGTTTATGGTCCTACTGGTGTTCCTATGCCGCACCAGTATCATCTGCAAATTAACTGACAGCTACCTTTCCTTGCGACTTTGGATCTCCCAGACTTGTCTCGGTTAACTAATGATCCTATTTTTCATTCACCAGTTTGGCCAGTCATTCCAACTAAACTTCCTTCTGATATTCTGAAATTTGACGAAAAATCTGGCAAAGATCCAAACAACCATGTGATGAATTTCCATTTTTGGTGTTCATCAAACTCCCTCATGGATGATTCTGTACATTTGCGTCTTTTCCAGCGAACACTTACAGGTTTGGCAGCAAAGTGGTATATTGAACTATCATGTGCTTCTTTTCATGATTTCAATTCCCTCGCCATGTCTTTCCTCACGCACTTTCAACTGCCTATTCGCTACGAGATGGGTACTGAACTCTTGACCTCCCTTCGTCAAACTAACTCCGTGCATATCTCTGATCATATTCATGAGTGGAGGCAATGACGAAGGATGATCAAGGAAATCATTCCTGACATATTATTGGTGGAATGGTTTACTAAATCACTTTTACCCCCGATCACTCGCAATGTCACTATGGGTGGTGCGGTCACAAAGGAACAAGCCATCACTCGGGCTCAGTATTTAGATTTGGTTTATTCCCAATCTGGTACTTTGTATTATTTTCTTCCAAATGTTGCTCGAGCTAATACTGATCCATCTAAGCCGTCAGCCTCATCTCATGCGGATGGTGTTATGGGTTCTGTCAAAAATCAATCTTTTTCCCAATCGACCACACTCTCCTCTACCTCCCCCCAAACTCAGATCTCTGAGGTGAATGCAGTTCAATCTTCCCCTTCACAACAATCCGTAGGTAAGAAAAATACAAAGAATAAATAAAAAAATAACAATGAATAGCCAAAAAATCAAACACCTGCTACCGAGAAGAAAACACAACAGAAACTGAAATTCCCATGTATCATTTGTGGTGACGATCACTACACTCTAGGCTATCCACTTCGCAATGAAGTGGACAAAATTTTCCAAAGAAATTCACAACCTGCTGTGCTTACTTAGCCTTTTCCACAACAGCAATCCATGGTTTCTGAAACCCCCTCTCCTGGGGGCAGTTCAAGCCATCCTAATGATGAGGCCTCATTGAGTGCACATATTCCTATGTTTAATGGGATTAATTTGACCACTCACTCTAAGACCTACGACACACCAGGTAACCCTGACAAAGGAAAAGACATTAATGGTATCGGTACTTTACTGGATCCATCATCATCCTCCGTTAGTCTTCCATCGGTTAATCCTTCGTCTGGACCCCTTCAGATTGAGAAACCTGCGTTCGACTCTATATTACGCCCTCCTAAGAGAAATATACATAAAGCTATCTTTAATCCTAGTTCACATGATGCCCAGAACTACAACATTGTTGAATATTTGACTCAAGCACCGTGTGCTATGTCTGTTTTAGAAGTTCTACAACACTGCCCCAGTCAATGTAGAACGCTCTTGGCCACTCTTGGTGCTATTGATCTTGAGTCGTCCAACCATATCATGTTTAACTTGGACAATTATGCGTCTCGACTCTCCCACCAACTTGCTTTCCAAGTTTATGTTGTTGTTCACAACCAACAAATACACTGAACTATTCTGGATGAGGGAGCCTCGACTTGTGTCATGTCTTTGGTGTGTTGTAAAGGTTTAAAATCACTAGCACTCAACAAATCCCCAACGATGTTACGCGCCTTCGATGGGCGAGGTTTTCATCCCCATGGGATTTTACAGTCCCTGCCCATCTAATTGGGTGGAAAAACTGTTACTTTTGATGTCGAGGTGGTCGATGCTCCCCTCGATTACAACTTGTTACTTGGAAGAAATTGGTTTTATGCTATGACTGTTGTTGCCTCATCAGTTTTTCGATGTGTCCAATTTCCTCATCAGGGAAAAATTGTCACAGTTGATCAGTTGGATTTCTGCACGACCGATGCTCGCGCTCCCACTACCAACAATATTCCTTTCTTGGGAGACCACAAGATCATGTATGAAAGCATTGGTGTTGGCTTACTGAAAGATTATAGCCTCATGGGTACCTTCCCTACACCACTTCCACCAACTACACATCATATTGCCACCATCGATATGATTTCGACCGCAACTTATCAATCTTTGGAATCATCTGACCCTTGGATTGTACCTTGTCCGTTGGAATTCGATGCACTAGGTGACATCGTGCCACTTGGTCCAGCCAAACCATATTACGTTTCTATCCAATCCACTTCTCCCTGATCAGATGACCAACATCTATTGGCACCCAATAGTTCCTCAATGTAATCATGTTTGAGTTCCTTGTCATCTGCGATCGACTACATTTCCCCAATTTTTCCTTTTCATGAATCTATTCCAGAAATGCTTCACATTGACAAGTTACCTCGGGATAATAACCATCATTGATCCTCTTTTCTTCCCCCTCGTGAAGAAATTCGGGAAGATATACACTCTATCTCCCCTCCTGGTGTTGATTTTCCATCATCTCCCATGATTTCAACTTTCGATGATTTGGATCCGGTAGTGGACATGGTTATTTCTACGGTAAGGTTATTGGAGCCTAATCTCCTTACCCCTATCGTGACACTCGACATGTGTTCCTTTCCGAGTGATTATCTTCCATCTAGTGAATATCGCCTGGAGGCCATGACCGAGTTTTGTCCCTTGACATGGTATCCTTCCATAACATTATTCTCTTGGAAGCCATGATCAAGAAGCAGTCACGAGCATAGTTTATCTTCTCTATGGCAAGATCATTAAAAAATCAAACAAAGGCCCTGAGCATAGTTCTTTTCCTGTGTCAAGATCGTTAAAAATTGAAATAGTTACCTCTCTTGAACCTTCTTTTCATCCACCCTTCTCCTTTTTCTCATCTAGCAGAGAAATTGGTGACAACCTCAAAGTCGGTGAATGAATTGAAGCTTGGGGGGCATGTCTCCAGCCTTTGATGATCATTCTGGAGTTAAGCCACTAGCTTTCAAGATGGGGGCATACCGAGCTTAGTCTTTGTTATTTCTAGTGCTCGTAAATACATGAGAATGCATCCGGGTAAACTTTTATCTCTTTTTCGAACCTGTATGCATACACGAAAAAGGAACCCCTTGAAGTCTCCTTTAATATTTTTTCAGACTCTCTAAACATGAAAAGATTGCTGAGTGATCTTGCTTCCTTTCCCACTCGTTAAAAGGTTTGAAAGGGCGTCCTTCAAGTGATAATTTATCTCTTTTTCGGCCTCGCGAGACTAACATTGCGAAAAAGGACAACATTGGAGTCATCTTTAAGTTCTTTTCAGACTCTCTAAACATGAAAAGATTGTCGAGGGACCTTGTTCTCTTCACGCTCGTTAAAGTATTTGAATAAAACGTTTGTTGAGAGATAGTTTATCTCTTTTCCGGTCTCATCAGACTAATTTACGAAAAAGGAACTGAGAGAGTTCTCTTTTAAGTGTTTCTCCAGACTCTATAATCATGAAAAACCTTCGAGTTTTCTATCTTTGGACTTGTTAAAACAAACATCGACAGGCCCATACAGGATCGAACCCATACTTCTTCCAGTTTGTTAAACAAAGGAAGAGGAACTTACTGAAGTTAAGTTATATCGAGCATGTGTTACCCTCCTCGAGCTCGTTAAATTAAAAAGAGGTATTCATCTATCTGGATGGGGGGGAAATTGAAGGAAGCAAGCCAAGCAGTTTTTGAGAACATTACCAAGTAACTCTTAGAGTTGCCCTTGAACATAGCACTTTGTCTTTGCGCACATATTAATCCGCTGAACCTCTACACTAAAACAATCCTCTGATTTTTTCTTACTTCTTTGGGTCACCCGACAAAAGTCACAGTATCCACTGCATCATCATGTTTTGGTCCATGTCATGTTTTTCCTGCTGTGCCTTAGTGTTCAAGTGAAGTATTTGCCTCGAGAGTCAGCCATCACAAATATCTTATCTCAATACCCGTGTCAGTCCATGTTCATTTGATCTACCAATTACATCTCTGTGTCAGTTTTGTGTCGTTGATGAGGGATACATCAAGGCCCTCCTTCGACGAGTCTATTCCTATCGACTTCAACACATTATCCGGGAACTAGACTTAGAAACCAATTAGTACTTTGGGACCTGCATGCCTCAATGGCAGGCCTCCTCACATTCGACAATGGGTTTACATCATTGACCTCTGATCATATTATTCCACGAATGTTCGACTTCAGCTCATCCATTCACATTCGTTGGAATGTACTAGAGTACCTTCAGAATCATTGACATCAATGGTGATTTCCCTCGCGCTTGTTAACGGTTTACATCATTGACCGGTAATCAAGTGGTTTCTGCCATGTTCGACATCAGGACATCTATTCGCATGGTTAGATTCGTACTACATTGGAATCGGTAAGAATACCCTGGGTTGAGTCGTCACGCTTATATGTACTTTTCCCAGGTTGCGAAGGAGTTTCTCTTGAACAATGACACATATACTCTCACATAGATCCACTTTGTATTGGTTGTGGCTATGTCTTGTCATCTCGTAGATCCTGTTGGAGCCACCCTTATTTTTACCTTGCACAATTTTCAATTTTTGATACTTGGAATCTAAAGATTGATTTTCCTTTTCCTTCCGAGATCTTAAGACTCTGAAATCTTGTCACCTGGACAACAATGTTTTCTACTTTCAAAACAGATCCATTTTCGCGAGTATGTTCGCTCTTTTGTTTCATTTCAGGGTCTCGCAAGGTCAGATACTTTAAACCTTGATTTCACACATCCCAAGTCACGAAACGGCGAAATCGTTTTCAATTTCCGCCCAAGACATTAACTAGGGTAAATCTTGTAACTCATGAGTGGATGTTGTCGGGGGTTTGCGTCTCGGCATTCGTCAACCCCGAGAGCCGAGAATGCGATAATTCTTGCGATAACCTTAGTCACGGATTAAAGGTCAAAAAACTAACCATGGTTAAAATTGGTACTCGGCGTTTCGCCACTCGTCACTTTCTTTCATAAAGTTAAGGCGCCTAAAATCCTGACTCACGAGGTTGCGACATGATTATGGAAAGATTAATTAGTAACCTAATCTAAGATTTTCTTCCCGTATTTTGAGCCTTAATTATCGCCACATTGCGGTATCGCGACTCGGCATACCATTCTCCCAAAAATCTGTCTTCAAACTTCCGAGTTGCGATATGGCGAATAAATTAATTATGAAATTAATGACGCTCCAAATCATGATTACTATTAATTGAATCCAAATCGGCCCTCGCAGTCTCGCGAGTTGAAGAGTCGAAATGTTAAAGGGAAATTCACGATGTAGCGAACAGCGAGAAAATTATTTAAGTTGCTAAGATTTGAAATTTTAAAATAAAACAAGATGCGTCCCGTCCCGCGCATCGAGGTTTGCACATTTCACGAGGTAGCTACTTGATATCCATACCCCGATGGCCTATCAAGCTATCGAACATTAATGACATTAATGAAGAATTAGGGTAAATCCATGAATAAATAAGATCGAATTTACGCAATAAATTTGTTTCTAATTGCGATTTGACAGACTTATTTCGAATAGTACAAAATTTTCAAATATATACAGGAGTTTGATTTTATTTAAAACATTTCTCATAAGTGCACAAAGCTCACCTTTCTACGAGTGAACTAATTTATGCATGTATACACAGGTCTATCACAGAAGAGAGAAAAAGCAAGCTTCATCCATGGCTCCACGGAAAGCTGCGAAGGCAAAGGTCGAGATCACAGCGCAGGGTTCCGACAATATCTCTGATACTTCACCTCGGACTGGCGGCTCAGTACCCACCTGGTCGTTTGTTTCAGATATTCTTCAATCTGAGTTGGTGAATTACTTAGACTCCGATGACAATGATAACGAAAAAGACGACCTGAACACTAAATAAAAGATAGTTGTTCAGTCGGGAATGCACCTGGTTGCAACCAAACCATGGTTGCTCCCATACTACAACACGATCCAATGGGCATTGGATCACATAGACCTACCCACCAGAACTATCATAAGTGACCAACGGACCACAGTCGGAACTTTTAGAGCAGATCATATCCAAACCATGTACAAGCTCCCAGCAACTTCTGAATACACATATGATGTTGAATTCCTGGATGAATTCAAAAAGAAGGAGTGCACAGAATATGATAAAACCATGCCAGGTTTGATAAAGGATTGGGTTTCGCGCTCCGCGAAATTCAGAGCGAATGACCAAGTTGTATATACAATTGCTTCGCTGGAGCCACACTATATGTATGTGGTGATGATGACATGCCGACTCTTTGGAAAGGAGGATACAACGCATTTCTACATTGCATGGGTACCTCTCATATTTCGGGTAGCAGAAGGTTGCTCATTTAATTGGGAAAAAATACTCTCGGACAGTCTGTTCAACCGGGTCACCGAATACCGAGAGCAGAAAGAAAGCGGAGTACCATCCTCTTTTTTCATGTCTGCATATATCATGGACGCGATATGTTCTATGACTCCATTCCCTTTGATGAACTGGGCTTGGAGTCCAGCCCAAGAAAAGTCGGTGCATGAGTATCACGACAAACTGTGGGAAAATAAAGCAAACAAATTTATTTATGAAGTTTTCAACTGGGTGATAGTGCCTTTACACATGACCATTTTTTGTCGTTCGGCACCTCGTATCTTCGAAAGCGTTGCGGAAAATCTGAGTGGTATAGTTGATTGGTACATAGAAGCAGATTTTTCCTATTTCAGGGTATTCGGAGCTACTGTTCATCCCCGACAAGCCGGCATGTCGCGAGATTGTTCGACAAACAATGATCGGCGGAGTAAGTAAAGAGATCAAAGCATCTTTGAAAAAGGTATGGTCGTTTTTCCCTGTTCGGCTAAATTCTTATTCATTATTGGATTTTAGGCATGCTAAAGCCGAGGCTACAGCTCTGGAATACCTGAGTTTGGTCTCTATTGAGTATAAAAAGCATGATCCTCAGAGAATTGTAAGTAACCATTTGGTAAATTGTGGGCTGAAGAAGTTTGAACACGAGTGTTCACCCTCGGATGATATTTTCCGAGGGGCGAGGTCTTATGGGGAAGTGCTAGTTCGAATCTGATCTTTAGCACCCGAAGACATGACCTCTGTTTTGAAATTCCAAGAGCATAGACGAAGAAGCCTTCCCACTGTGGTGGGAGGTTTGGGTATTTCCGAGGAAAAAGGGAAGGATGTTGAAGGTTCCGAAGAGAAAATTCCTAACCCCGAAAAACACCAGGAAGGGGGGTCTGGGAAGAATCCCGAAGCAGAGGAAGAGACCAAGGATCCATCCAAGGAACATAGTCCAGAGATGGAAGTTAAGAACACAGAACCGCCAGAAACCCAGAATCCCAAAACCGAGACGAAGACCTCTGATCCTCCGAAGAGGCAGGACTCAGTCGTCACACCAGGAAAGGCAGCGAAACAGATCAGGGAACCCATTACTTCTGTCACCCCCTTGCATTCAACGCAAGGGAATATAGAAGAGGGATGGATTTTCGGTGAGGAGCTAATGCCTATCAGAGAGGAAGAGCTTCCCCCAAATGAGTTCTTTTTTGACAAAAAGAGGAAAGCAGTTGTGAAAAGGGAGTTCTACCAGGATGAAGGATCAACAGCTAAAAAATTCAAAGTGACGACAGATGGAAAGAATAAAAAGAGTGAGGAATTCGCCACAGAGATCGCAGGGACGATAGGAGCGTATGCGTCGGCAAATCAATTCTCGGTCAGGATGTTGAAAAATCAGCTCAAAAGGAAGAATCGCCTGATCAAGACACTCGAAGCCCGAGTAGCTTCGGCCGCAGAAAGCGCTAAGAGTCAGGCGAGTGGAGAAATAGAACTAGCCCGATTGGCTGATCAAAAGAAAATTGAAGTCCTCAAAACCAAGTTGGAACAAGCGAATCCAGTGATCTGAGATGGTCAGATACAGGCAAGTCAGCAGAGGAGTATGATCACAGGGTTGCAGGCTCAGTTAGAGGTTGTTGAAAGAAAAATGATCGACGTCGAGGGGTTTAAATCCTGAGCGATTGATATCAGGGGCAGGATCTCTTCTTTACAACAAAGTATGTTAGACAAAGTGGGGGTGATCCAAGAAGATTGCGTGTTAATGCATCGTATTTCAAAAAATCTGACTGTCAAAGAAAAGAACGCAGAGGTTGCTCGGGTCGCTTTCCAAGAGGCGGTGATAGATACCAACAACAGATTTTCGACAGATTCTCTGGGACTCACCATCGCTAAACAAACAAGAGGTAATATTCTGTTAAAGGATTGGGAAAATAATATTACCTTAAGCAAGGAACAGGCTCAAAAAGTAACCAATTCATTAGAAGAAGCCTTCAATGCCATAGATGGCGAGCTGCTAGGAATGGAGAATGGAGGTGACTCAGAGACGCTAAGGCAAATGAATGTAGATCAAATCTCCCTTGATCTAAAGGAGAAGAATGAAAGAGATTCGGCGGATATCTCTAAGATGGACAGGGTAGACATGGCTCAAGTTGATAAACATTTGATTCAACTGATTGCACAACTCAGCGCTCTTGACATCATTGATGCACAAATAGGTGATAAACTTCTACAGTTGGCCCGAGAGTGCTATTTCGCCGAGGCCAGCTGTCAAGCGGAGCCTTCACAGCTTGTATATGAGTTCGTGGACAAATGTATCATATGCACCGAATCCACGCAAAGACAAACACTTGGCACCTTTTGAAAATAGAGTAGAAGAGATGGAGTGATTTCGCTCCTCCCAGCTGTCAAGCGAAACCTTCGCAGCTTGTATCCCAGTTCGTGGACAAATGTATCATATGCATCGAATCACGCAAAGGCAAGCACCTGGCACTTTTTGAAAATAGAGTAGGAGAGGTGGAGTGATTTCGCTCCTCTCGTTTGTAACTGAATTTATGAAACCGTTGAGTTTCTAAAAAAGGGGGGAAAATTTTGTATAAATAGACACAAAAAGAAGAAGAATAGGCTGGACCTTTTTGGTAGTGATTGTAATAGAGTTTTTTGCATTCGAGAAGTTAATGCCAGAAAATTTGAAGATTCCTGATTCCGTCACGACTGTGTTTCAAGTTTGTTTCGTTATGTTTCTTGTTTCATTTCATTCCACTTTTCATAATTGATGTGTATCGCTATATTTTAGTACGACCACTACTATAGTGAAGGGATTTCATCTTTCTGTAATTGTTTCTTGTCTTTCCTCTACACCAGCTATCAGCGGGTGTAAGACCAATTTGCATTTACAGAATTATATATTTATTTACACTATGTCAATTATTTCTATACTAATTTCTTCTTCTGTATATGCGTGAGTTTTCTATTGACAGGAACCTTACTTTATCTACAGCTAAATTTTTTTCTCTCACCCCACATCTTTTACTAAAAATAATACAGTTACGGGAAAGGGCCTTCATTTTTCATTCCTATTTTGTTCTTCATGCAAAAATCTCTCTTTATTTCGACCAAATTGAAACAACGTTGAAATCTATCTTTAAATCATTCCTTACTGGTATTGTTCCTCAATGACCGTCCCTACAACAAATCAACCTAATATTCAAACTGGACTATATAATCAAACGCATATTGCTTTAAATATTTTCGACACAATCCTTAAAACCGCTAACACCCGGGAGGAACTGGAATGTTCATGGGTAGCCATTGAACAAGATATTTCTACCAAGGAACAGTTGGAAGCTAGACAACTAGAACGTAGAAACCCTCATTAGTTTCCTATACCGAAGGTTAGCGTAACCTTTTTTATAAATATTTAGTATACTTTCGGATGCCTTGACACTGTACTTTAAAGCCTTAAGTACAGACTCAGGAACAACATCTTTATGGCGCCATTGCCGGGGAGCGAAGTTACGAAATCTTTTCCCTGGAAAACGACAAACTATTTCATTGATAGTGTTACTCTTTGATAGTGAACATAGAGTGCACACAGTTTTAAGACTTTTTTAAATCTTTCACTTGGAGACTCCACTGAAACACAAACTGGCATCTGGTAGAAAAAATACCAGACAGAACCCGGATGGCAAGCTGATTACGCCTGTTAATGATCCTGAAAATTTTTTAAGAGCGAGAGGCTCAGTCGAGGCAACCACTACAGTTTATAAGCCCAAAAACCCACTTTTAAAGACTAAATGCCCTTCAGAACCTCCTACTTTCTACAGCCCTCTGTCTGATACCAAAGACCCGAAAACAAACTACTCTGAATTTAGGAGGGAGATCCATCAGACTTTCCCATCTATAAACAAAGGAAAGGGTCCTTTAGAAAGATCGTTGTCATTTGACATACCAGCCTTTCTTCGGCAAAACTTCCTAGTTTCACCTGATTCAAAAGAGTGTGTTACACCCTCATTTCCTACTCCCAAGTCGATGGTAGGCGTCGAAGGAGGAGGTGGAGGACAACCGAATGTCCCTCCTCCCAGAGTATTTGCAAAAGTAGCAGTGAGATACGCTCCCCTGGTTTTACCCGTTCACCTCCATGATTTTCCTG
This sequence comes from Picea engelmannii, assembly GCA_009831015.1. NCBI lineage: Eukaryota > Viridiplantae > Streptophyta > Pinopsida > Pinales > Pinaceae > Picea > Picea engelmannii. The sequence continues at coordinate 876,071 of ML789117.1, read as the reverse complement.
AAAACTACATCAAAAATATTCCTAAGTTCACTGGGGAGAGAGATCTAACCGCAGTCGAGCATATAAACTTCTTTGACCAGTTCGCAGACATCTGTGGTATTGAGCACGAGGATGTCTATTCGAGACTACTTGTCCATACCTTCGAAGGACAAGTCCGAAATTGGTTTCGGAGTCTTCCTGCAGCTTCTATTCGGACATATGACGCCTTGGAAGATGCTTTCCTCAGACAATGGGGAGAGTGAAAGGATCACTTATATTACCTTACCGAGTTTGGGTCCCTAAAGAAAAAGAACTCAGAAAATGTTATAGAATTTATTCTGAGATTTAACAAACTTTATAATAAAATTCCAGCCGCTATTAAACCTTCCGAACCCTCAGCCAAAGTAACCTTTGCGAGAGCTTTCAAGCCTGATTTTCCATTGCTTTTGCGAGAAAGAAGAGGAGCCACCCTGAATAGAATGCAAGACGATGCTGTTGAAATAGAATCTAATATGATGGCTTCAGGTAAGTTAAAGGCTAAATTAGAAACAGTCAACCGTGAAAATAGACGCTATAGGGAACTAGCGGGTCCTTCCGGGTCAAATAGATACAATGACGACAGAGTAGGTGATATGGCCCGAATAATTAAAGAACTGTCTAACAAAATCTCTAGGATGGAGTTGGATCAGGCTAAAGCTGATTCCTCTAACAAAAAGGACTTTAGGAGAAACCCAAATCGCCAAAATCAACAGAGGCAAATAAAGAATGAAGATAAAAAAATACAAGCTCCACTAAAAAACGAAAATTTTATAGGAGCAAATGACCTCCAAGATTTCGGAGATTCGGAAGATGAAGTTGCGGGTTTCGGTGATGAATGTTCGCAGCCATTTTTGACCAGGGAAGACTATGAGAAGTCCTTAAATACCCCTCAACCGTCTAATGAAGAGGAAGAAGGTGATCATACTGACCTCTGTGTATCTCAACCAAAAACAGAAATGATAGCGGCTGATTTTCAACCCAAATACAATCTGAGATCTAAAAATAATCCCACCTCAACCGACCAACCTAAGAGAATCCTACAAAGGGGTCAATATCATGAACCTCCTTTGGAAGAGACATTGTTACCCAGCAATAAAGTCAAGGTAGCAAAAACTCAAGAGTCTGAGGTGAAAAAAGTTGAAACCCAAACAAAGGAAACATGACCGATAGATAAGGTTACATATTCGACTAAGATCAGGAGTGATAAAGCGATCCAAACAAACAAGTCGGAAGGAAAAAGCTCGGAAGTCTTAACCAAAGAAACAGACAAGGTAAATACATCTTTCAATTTTGAAAATGAATTAAATAAAATTAAGATATCGATTCCTTTGGTAGAATTAGCTAAAAACCCCACTTATCAGAAGCAAATTGCCAAAGTAATGGGTGTTTATGAGCCAGAAAGTCACTCTGATGTTATTAACCTAGAAGACGACAGACCTAACATCACCTTTGGTCCTCATTTTGAGGGATCGAAGGACAACGTCGCTCCTTTCTATATCACCCTGAATATACATGACCAGTTACTGCATAACTGCATGTTAGACTCCGGGGCTTCACATAATGTTATGCCCAAAATTATAATGGAGAGGCTGGGGCTCCAGATCACTAGACCCTATGGAAACCTATACTCGTTTGATTCAAGAAAGGTTAAATGTATGGGACTGATAAAATATCGGGTAGTTACCCTGGCTCAGGTCCCGGTCAAGAGTATCCTGATGGATATGGTTATTGCAGATATTCCCCCCAAATATGGTATGTTGTTATCCAGATCATGGGGAGCCAAGTTGGGGGGTTCTCTACAATTGGACATGTCATATGCCACAATCCCAATTTTTGGTGGTCAGTTTACCCGTTTGTACTGAGAAACAAGATTAGCCTATACTGTCAGTGATCCTCAGAACCCAAATAACTTTCCCATTTACGTTGCAGAACAAGATCTGGGGAATTGCATATTGTCATTTGATGATGGTTTAGATGGGTGTCCAGAAGAACTTAATATGAATAAGGAAGAGCTTAGCCCCTTGACTGAAGAACTATGAAAAAGTGGTATCTGGAAAATGTACTTCAATGGTGCTTCGTCTTCTGAAGGAGCTGGTGTCGGCATACTTTTAGTAGTGCCTGAAGGTAAGTTTATTGTTCCTTTCTCATATCGTTTGCAGTGGGACATAGATTACACCAATAACGTATGTGAGTATGAAGCATTAATCTTAGGTTTAGAGGCTGCAAAGAAGTTAAATATAAAAAACTTGGAGGTTTACGGTGACGCTGAATTGATAGTAAGACAAGTAAACCAACAATACCAAGCAAAGCATCCCAGACTAAGAACATACAGAAATTGTGCTTGGGATTTGATTGAGAATTTTTTCTCATCTATAAAAGTCCATTTTATTCCTCGCACAGAAAATCTACATGCTGATGCATTGGCTAAGGCAGCCTCAACCTTTTCTCCTCCCACGAACGTTAAACTGAAATATCATATTGAAATCGGATATAAACCCTCTATACCCGACAATGTCAGACACTGGCAGATCTTTGAAGATGACGAACAAATTCAGAAATTTCTTATGGCAATAGGTGAGTTCTCTGAAACTCATCCAGACCAAGAAAACCAAAACGACCCGATGTGGATT
>ML789117.1:859066-870595 GCA_009831015.1 Picea engelmannii | reverse complement strand
TTATTATGAGTGTTTTGTACATATTTATATTTTTTCGTTCAAACATTTACTTTTAATTTTTGGTTTTCGTTCCTAAATTTTCAACACATTTTCAACAAGATTTGTATTTTTTTTTACAGGATTCCAGCCTCAGACGAAACTAGCAGAAAAAATAATGTGCAGGTCGGTGTTGGAAATAGAACGACATAAAACAGGTGATACATAAGATAATTCATAGTCCATAAAGAAATTGAAAAGAAAAGACAGAGGTGAGTTTTCTCAATATACATGTCATGAAAGGTTGTTTTAGCAATCTAAGGTAGTATTGTTCCAATTACAATATAAAAGGTTAGATAATAGGATTAGTTTTGACTTCATAATCCTCAAACTAAATAATTTGAATAAATACAATAAACCCAAAAACAGTCAGTCATAATTTTTGTTCCTAAATATATTCGAAAACCAGTCCCAAACTGTTGTGACCTTTTGTATATTAAGCCATTGAATTGTTGCCTTGTTTCCTGTCTATATTTGGGCCTAACTTTTAGCGAGTCACTATCTTCCCGAGTCTTTGTGAAGGGGTAAAGGTTTTTTGTTTTAAACCTCAGGGATTCCGAAGCAGATCTTAACAAGAAAGTTGGTCTTCACAACTACTTGATCTTCCGCTAAGCTAAGGAACGTTTATAGCGATCCTAACTTTCCTAGGTTTTTCAACAGCGTCGGAAAAATCAAAGTTTGCTTGAACAGGATGTTCCTTAAAATTTTATTATTCTCCCTTGTCTCCCTAAGAACGAAAGGTCTTGTGAGGGTCAAAGGAAGGTTGATACCGAGTAATCAAAATAAGTTGACAGACCTCTGATAAAAAATATTACACAGATCTCAGCCCTGATATAAACTGATTGCTCCCATCTTCGTGTTTTAAAAGTAAATACTAAGACAGGTGGTGAAAGGAAATTCAGAAATGATTGCCCCCACCTAGTCCATTAAGACGATGAAAGGAAATTCAGAAATGATTTCCCTCGTCTTAGCGTTTAAATGCATAAATATTTTCCGAAGTGGTGAAAACAAATTCAGTGAAAAAGGGGCCAGACAACGTCATCGGGGTACTGAACATGCTCGCTGGCAGTGAAGCAATGTCTGAGATATCTGTAAGGCTGTTATACATAAATATCAATCTACTCCGGTAACCAATGCTTTCTGAAAACCTGATCATTTCCCCAATTTCCGACGGGACTTCCCTATTTAAAATTATATAATATCATTCTTTGATGCAAGCTAAGAATCACAAGATATGTTGAATATCCTAGGGACGTTTTGACCGTCTTAAAGCGTCCCTGGTTAGAAATGAGAAAGAGAAAGTTGTGAAAGTGACTTCAGCCGTGTTTGGAAAGAGTATCTGAGTTCGAAAAAACTTCTTGAAGTACAAAACAAAGCTTTTCCCTCCCTTCTATCTTTTTCCTTGAGTTTTCTATTGATTTTAGCTTGTGACTCCATTACCCAATATTGGCGCCTGGTCTACTGTTCTTCCCGCCTCACAGGAAGGCGGGATCCCTAGTTGGAGCCTATGTTGGAGCCGCCCTTGTTTTTACCTTGCACAATTTTCAATTTTTGATACTTGGAATCTAAAGATTGATTTTCCTTTTCCTTCCGAGATCTTAAGACTCTGAAATCTTGTCGCCTGGAAAACAATGTTTTCTACTTTCAAAACATATCCATTTTTGCGAGTATGTTCACTCTTTTCTTTCATTTCGGGGTCTCGCAAGGTCGGATACTTTAAACCTTGAGTTCACACGTCCCGAGTCACGAAACAGCGAAATCGTTTTCAATTTCCACCCAAGACATTAACTAGGGTAAATCTTGTAACTCATGAGTGGACGTTGTCGGGGGTTCGCGTCTCAGCATTCGTCAAACCCAAGTTTCTGTTCTTACAACCCCGAGAGCCGAGAACGTGATAATTCTTGCGATAACCTTGGTCAAGGATTAAAGGTCAAAAAACTAACCATGGTTAAAATTGGTACTCGGCGTTTCGCCACTCATCACTTTCTTTCATAAAGTTAAGGTGCCTAAAATCCCGACTCACGAGGTTGCGACATGATTATGGAAAGATTAATTAGTAACCTAATCTAAGATTTTATTCCTATATTTTGAGCCTTAATTATCGTTACATCGCGGTATCGCGACTCGGCATACCATTCTCCCAAAAATTTGTCTTCGAACTTTCGAGTCGCGATATGGCGAATAAATTAATTATGCAATTAATGACGCTCGAAATCATGATTACTATTAATTGAATCCAAATCGGCCCTCGCAGTCTCGCGAGTTGAAGAGTCGAAATGTTAAAAGGAAATTCACGATGCAGCGAACAGCGAGAAAATTATTTAAGTTGCTAAGATTTGAAATTTTAAAATAAAATGAGATGCGTCCCGTCCCGCGCATCGAGGTTTGCACATTTCACGAGGTAGCTACTTAATCTCCATACCCCGACGGCCTGTCAAGCCGCTGAACATTGATGAAATTAATGAAGAATTAGGGTAAATCCATGAATAAATAAGATCGGATTTACGCAATAAATTTGTTTCTAATTGTGATTTGATAGACTTATTTCGAATAGTACAGAATTTTCAAATATATACGGAAGTTTCATTTTATTTAAAACATTTCTCATAAGCGCACAGAGCTCACCTTTCTACGAGTGAACTAATTTCTGCATGTATACACAGGTCTATCACAGAAGAGCGAAAAATCAATCTTCAACCATGGCTCCATGGAAAGCTGCGAAGGTAAAGGTCGAGATCGTAGCGCAGGGTTCCGACAATATCTCTGATACTTCACCTCAGACTGGCGGCTCAATACCCAGCTGGTCGTTTGTTTCAGATATTCTTCAATCTGAGTTGGTGAATTACTCAGACTCCGATGACAATGATAATGAAAAAGACGACCTGAACACTAAATACAAGATAGTTGTTCAGTCGGGAATGCACCTAGTTGCAACAATACCACGGTTGCTCCCATACTACGACATGATCCGATGGGCATTGGATCACATAGACCTACCCACCAGAACTATCATAAGTGACCAATGGACCACAGTCAGAAATTTTAGACCAGAGCATATCCAAACCATGTACAAGCTCCCAGCAACTTCTGAATACACATATGATGTTGAATTCCTGGAGGAATTCAAAAACAAGGAGTGCACAAAATATGACAAAACCATGTCAGGTTTGATAAAGGATTGATTTTCGCACTCTGCGAAATTCAGAGCAAATGACCAAGGTGTATATACAATTGCTTCACTGGAGCCACAGTATATGTATGTGGCGATGATGACATGCCAACTCTTTGGAAAGGAGGATACAGCGCATTTCTACATTGCATGGGTACCTCTCATATTTCGGGTAGCAGAAGGCTGCTCATTTAATTGGGAAAAAATACTCTCAGACAGTCTGTTCAACCGGGTCACCGAATACCGAGAGCAGAAAGAAAGCGGAATACCATCCTCTTTTTTCATGTCTGCATATATCATGGACGCGATATGTTCTATGACTCCATTCCCTTTGATGAACTAGGCTTGGAGTCCATCCCAAGAAAAGTCGGTGCATGAGTATCATGACAAACTGTGGGAAAATAAAGCAAACAAATTTGTTTATGAAGTTTTCAATTAGGTGATAGTGCCTTTACTCATCACCATTTTTTGTCGTTCGCCTCCTCGTATCTCCGAAAGCGTTGCGGCAAATCTAAGCGGTATAGCTGATTGGTACATAGAAGCAGAGTTTTCATATTTCAGGGTGTTCAGAGCTACTGTTCCCCTGCTTGCGCTACCACTGTTCATCCCCGACAAGCTGGAATGTCGCGAGATTTCCCAACAAATAATGATCGGTGGAGTAAGTAAAGATCTCAAAGCATCTTCGAAAAAGGTATGGCCGTTTTTCCCTGTTCGGCTAAATTCTTATTCGTTATTGGATTTCAGGCATGCTAAAGCCGAGGCTGCAGCTTTGGAAGACCTGAGTTTGGTCTCTATTGAGTATAAAAAGCATGATCCTCAGAGAATTGTAAGTAACCATTTGGCAAATTGTGGGCTGAAGAAGTTTGAACACGAGTGTTCACCCTCGGATGATATTTTTCGAGGGGTGAGGTCTTATGGGGAAGTGCTAGTTCGAATCCGATCTTTAGCACCCAAAGACATGACCTCTATTTTGAAATTCCAAGAGCATAGACGAAGAAGCCTTCCCACTGTGTTGGGAGGTTTGGGTATTTCCGAGGAAAAAGGGAAGGATGTTGAAGGTTCCGAAGAGCAAATTCCTAACCCCGAAAAACACCAGGAAGGGGGGTCTGGGAAGAATCCCGAAGCAGAGGAAGAGACCAAGGATCCATCCAAGGAACATAGTCCAGAGATGGAAGTTAAGAACACAGACCCGCCAGAAACCCAGAATCCCGAAACCAAGACGAAGACCTTTGATCCTCCGAAGAAGCAAGACTCAGTTGTCACACTAGGAAAGGCAGCGAAACAGATCAGGGAACCCATTACTTCTGTCACCCCCTTGCAGTCAACGCAAGGGAATATAGAAGAGGGATGGATTTTCGGTGAGGAGCTAATGCCTATCAGAGCGGAAGAGCTTCCCCCAAATGAGTTCTTCTTTGACAAAAAGAGGAAACCAGTTGTGAAAAGGGAGTTCTACCAGGATGAAGGATCAAAAGATAAAAAAATCAAAGTGATGACAGATGGAAAGAATAAAAAGAGTGAGGAATTCGCCACAGAGATCACAGGGACGCTAGGAGCGTATGCGTCGACAAATCAATTCTCGGTCGAGATGTTGAAAAATCAACTCAAAAGGAAGAATCGCCTGATCAAGACACTCGAAGCCCGAGTAGCTTCGGCTGCAGAAAGCGCTAAGAGTCAGGCGAGTGGAGAAATAGAACTAGCCCGATTGGCTGATCAAAAGAAAATTGAAGTCCTCAAAACCAAGTTGGAACAAGCGAATTCAGTGATTCGAGATGGTCAGATACAGGCAAGTCAACAGAGGAGTATGATCACAGGGTTGCAGGCTCAATTAGAGGTTGATGAAAGAAAAATGATCGATGTCGAGGGGTTTAAATCCAGAGCGATTGATATCAGGGGCAGGATCTCTTCTGTACAACAAATTTTGTTAGACAAAGTGGGGTTGATCCGAGAAGATTGCATGTTAATGCATCGTATTTCAAAAAATATGACTGTCAAAGAAAAGAACGCAGAGGTTGCTCGGGTCGCTTTCCAAGAGGCGGTGATAGCTACCAACAACAGATTTTCGACAGATTCTCCGGGACTCACCATCACTGAACAAACAAGAGGTAATATTCTGTTAAAGGATTGGGAAAATAATATTACCTTAAGCAAGGAACAGGCTCAAAAAGTAACCAATTCATTAGAAGAAACCTTCAATGCCATAGATGGCGAGCTGCTAGGAATGGAGAATGGAGGTGACTCAGAGACGCTAAGGAAAATGAATGTAGATCAAGTCTCTCTCGATCTAAAGGAAAAGAATGAAAGAGATTCGAAGGATATCTCTAAGATGGACAGGGTAGACATGGCTCAAGTTGATAAACATTTGATTCAACCGAGCGCACAACTCAGCGCTCTTGACATCATTGACGCACACATAGGTGATAAACTTCCACAGTTGACTCGAGAGTGCTATTTCACCGAGGCCATTTGTCAAGCGGAGCCTTCACAGCTTGTATCATAGTTCGTGGACAAATGTATCATATGCATCGAATCCACACAAAGACAAGCACCTGGCACCTTTTGAAAATAGAGTAGAAGAGATGGAGTGATTTCGCTCCTCCCAGCTGTCAAGCAGAACCTTTGCAGCTTGTATCCCAGTTCGTGGACAAATGTATCATATGTACCGAATCACGCAAAGGCAAGCACCTGACACTTTTTGAAAATAGAGTAGGAGAGGTGGAGTGATTTCGCTCCTCTCGTTTGTAACTGAATTTATGAAACCATTGAGTTTCTAAAAAAGGGGGGAAAATTTTGTATAAATAGACACAAAAAGAAGAAGAACAGGCTCGACCTTTTTGGTAGTGATTGTAATAGAGTTTTTTGCATTCGAGAAGTTAATGCTAGCAAATGTGAAGATTCTCGATTCCGTCACGACTGTGTTTCAAGTTTGTTTCGTTATGTTTCTTGTTTCATTTCATTCCACTTTTCATAATTGATGTGTATCGCTATATTTTAGTACGACCACTACTATAGTGAAGGGATTTCATCTTTCTGTAATTGTTACTTGTCTTTCCTCTGCACCAGCTATCAGTGGGTGTAAGACCAATTTGCATTTACAGAATTATATATTTATTTACACTATGTCAATTATTTCTATACTAATTTCTTCTTCTGTATATGCGTGAGTTTTCTATTGACAGGAACCTTACTTTATCTACAGCTAAATGTTTTTCTCTCACCCCACATCTTTTACTAAAAATAATACAGTTACGGGAAAGGGCCTTCATTTTTCATTCCTATTTTGATCTTCATGCAAAAATCTCTCTTTATTTCGACCAAATTGAAACAGCATTGAAATCTATCTTTAAATCATTCATTATTGGTACCGTTCCTCAATGACCGTCCCTACAGCAAATCAACCTAATATTCAACCCAGACTATCTAATCAAACACATATTGCTTTAAATATTTTCGACACAATCCTTAAAACTGCTAACACCCGGGAGGAACTGGAACGTTCATGGGCAGCCATTGAACAAGATATTGCTACCCAGGAACAGTTGGAAGCTAGACAAATAGAACGTAGAAACCCTCATTAGTTTCCTATACCGAAGGTTAGCGTAACCTTTTTTATAAATCTTTAGTATACTTTCGGATGCCTTGACATTGTACTTTAAAGACTTAAGTACAGACTCAGGAACAACAGATCCACTGTGTATTCTTTGTGGCTACGATCAGTTCAGGTCATGGGAGTATAGATCCACAGTGTATTTTCGGTGGCTATACCTTTTATCAATATAATTATGGATCTGCAGTGTATTTATGGCAGCCATACCTTGAAAGTCTCTATCACTCAATCATAGGTATGCCTTCCTTGGGTTTGAATCATGTCTTAACATTTGTTTGATGGTTGTGTGCAACTTCTATCAAGTTCTCTGAGCCCACACCCTTGCTTGAAAGTCTGCAAAGTATTTCAGTTATCAGTTCTCGTCTTCTAACGGGGTTTTCTATGAGGGTTTACATCAATGAAAACTAACCTTAATCAACAATATCCCCCTTTGTCATTGATGGAGACACTCTGATGCAATACTAAAACCATATCACTCATGCTCCCCCTGGAACCATGCCTTTGTCCTCTACATCTGATAAATCTTCTCCCCCTAGAACCATGCCTCTGTCCTCTGCATCTGATAAATATGCTCCCCCTGGAACCATGCCTCTGTCCTCTGCATCTGATAAATCTCTCCCCCTTTGTCATCAATGGCAAAGGTATCTTTCCATCCGGGGCTGCTCCCCCTGACAAATTGTCCTCTTATGGTGCTTCCTCGTGTACATCTAAGACATATAAGATAAGCATTCAAAAAGAATTCATTTTTAGAGTAGAAATAACTCCAAGTCTTTGGTGAAGATATTCAAAGGCTTCCCGTGGAAGTGGTTTTTTAAAGATGTTTGTCACTTGTTCTTTTATACCCACATACTCAATTCTGATGTTATTTTCTGCAACCTGTTCCCGTAGAAAGTGATACTTGATTGGAATGTGCTTCTTCTTGGAGTGCATCACCGGGTTTTTTGAGATATTGATGGCAGTTGTATTATCACAATACATTGGAATGGGCTCATCATCCTCAGCCTGTATATCTATCAAAGTTTGTTTCATCCAAAGAACCTGTGTACAACATGTTGATGTTGAAATATACTCTACCTCGGCTATAGATAGAGATACCAATGAGTGTTTCTTTCTTAGCCATGATACCAAACACTCACCTAAGTATAATGTTGCTCCACTGGTTCTTTTTCGGTCATCAATACAACCTGCCCAATCTGCATCTGTGTAGGCAATAAGTGATAGGTCTTTTCCTTTTTGATACCATAATCCAAAATATTATGTTCCTTTGAGATATCTGAAGATCCTCTTTACTGCTAATACATGTGATTCCTTTGGTGCTGCTTGAAATCGTGCCACTTGTCCAACTTCCTGTATCACATCTGGTCTGGATGCTATCACATATAGTAGGTTGTCAATCATTGACCTATATTTCCTCTGATCTGTAGACTTTGAATCATCATCATTGCTCAACTTACAACTAGTTTGCATGGGAGTGATAATTGGTTTGCAATCTTCCATTCCGAAACTCTTTATCATTTCTCTGATATACTTGGTTTGAGAAATAAAAATTCCTTGGTTTCTTTAACGTATCTGAAGTCCCAGAAAGAAGGATAGTTCTCCAAGTAACGACATTTCAAATTCATTCTACATGTCTTTTGCAAATTTCTGGCTTAACCTGTCATCATCACTACCAAAAATAATATCATCAACATAAAATTCGATTAATAAAATATTAGCTCGACTTACCTTGATGTAGAGGTAGTTGTCTGCACTTCATTTTTTGAACCCTGCCTGCTGCAGATACTTATCTAGTTTGGAGTACCATGCTCTAGGAGCTTGTTTTAGACCATACAAGGCCTTCTTTAATTTACACACATAGTCTGTGTTCTCTGATACTTGAAATCCTTCTGGTTGTTCAATGTAGACTTCTTCTTCAAGTTCCCCATTCAAAAAAGTTGAATTTACATCTATCTGATATACTTTAACATTTTTGGAGCATGCATAAGCTAAAAGCAAACGGATTGCTTCCATTCTGGCAACTGGGGCAAATGTCTCTTCAAAGTTGATTCCTTCAATCTGTGCATATCCTTTACATACCAATCTAGCTTTGTTCCTTGTAACTTATCCATCTTCATTCAATTTATTCATGAAAACCCATTTTGTTCCTATCACATTCTTATTCTTTGGTCTTGGAAGCAATTCCCAAGTGTCATTTTTCTCTATTTGATCCAATTCTTCATCCATGGCCTTATTCCAAAATTCATCCTTGTTGGCTTCTTCAAAACAGTTTGATTCAATTGTAGATAAGAGTGTTAGGTGTGTTTGTTCTAGTGAATGGATTTTTCTTCTTGTCTCAACTCCTGCATCTTTGTTTCCAATAATTTGATCTGAAGGATGATTCTTCTGTACTTGTTTGCTAGGTGTCTTTGGAGATACTTGTTGAACTTGTTCTTCTACTTCTGTCGGATTTTGTTCATCTTCATCTTCCTCTTCTTCTTCTTTTTCATCTTCTTCTTCAAAAAGTTGTTCCATTGATTTGTTTTCTTCTTCCTTTGATTTTGGTCTTCCTGTTTCATCCATTGTTATGTGGATGCTTTCCACAACTTTATTTAATCGTAGATTGTAACACTTGTATGCTTTCCTTGTACTTGAGTAACCAACAATTATTCCTTTGTCCACATGAGAGTCAAACTTTCTCATTCATCCATCTTCTCTTTTGATGTAGCATTTGCTTCCAAAAACTCTGAAGTGCTTCACATTTGTTGGTCTTCCTTTCCATAGCTCGTAGGGAGTTTTATCAGTGGTGTTTCTGAGCATTAATTTATTTTGAATGTGAACTGTTGTATGCACTTCCCGTGTCCAAAAAATATATGTCAACTTTGAATCCATTATCATTGTTCAAGCCATATCTTGTACTATCCTATTCTTTCTTTCAACAACTCCATTCTGTTGAGGTGTCCTAGCGACGAAGAATCATCTTTTTATTCCATGATTGCTGCAGTAGTCCATAAATTCCTTTGAGGTGAATTCTCCTCCATTATCCGATCTTAAACATTTGATTCTTGAATCCATCTCATTTTCAACCATTTCCTTGTAGATCTTGAAATTTTCAAAAGATTCTTATTTGTTCTTGAGAAAGCAAACTGTAGTCATTCTTGTATAATCATCAACTAATAACATAAAGTATCTCTCACCTTTTAAGCCTTTTGTTGTAGTTGGTCCAACTAAATCAGTATGCACAATTTCCAGTGGTTTTTTTGTTGAATATTCCTTTGATTTGAACCTAGTCTTTGTTTGCTTTCCTTGTTGGAAATGCTTGCATAAAGTGTTGGTTAGTTTTGTGATCTGGGGCATTTCTCTGACTGCTTCTCTTTTGTTGACTTTGAAAAGGTTATCAAAATGCATGTGACCCATTATTTTGTGCCATAGCCAACTTTCATCTTCCTTTCCTGGAAAACACTTTTCATTTCCAATTTCGCTTAACACATATATGTTGCTTGAAGTTCTTGCAGCTGTAGTGACCAATTTCCTTGAACCTTCTTTTCTTATCTTACACTTTTGTGAATCGAAAGTAACTTTATGACCTTGGTCACACATTTGACTCACATTTAAAAGATTATGTTTCATATCTTCTACTAGTAGAACATTTTCTGTCTTTTCATTCTTGTTTCCAATTCGGACTGTGCCTTTTCCAATGATTTTGGATGAATCATCATTTCCAAAGGAGACCAGTCCATCTCTTTCCTTTCGTAATGTAAGAAACTTGTCTCTAACACCTGTCATGTGTTTTGAACATCCACTGTCAACATACCAACCACGTTTCTTCTGTTTAGCTTGTAGATCGATTGTGCATTCTTCATTGCTATACTAATCTTTCTTTCTTATCCATGTCATTTTCTAAGGTTCTTGTTTGTGACTCTGTTGAGGTTCTTTAGGAGGGACTGTCATTCTGTAATTTTTGGCCATGTGTCCAAAATTGTTACATTTGTAACATTCCACTTCAGTGCTCAAAGATTCAAACTTGTTGTAACTTTTTCTCTGTGTTTCACTAGGTCTTCTTGAATAACCCCTTTGTGTATGGCTCTCAAAGTGGTTATTGTTCCTGTTGTTAGCTCTGCAATTTACAACTTTATGTCCAAAATTATTACATGCATAACATAAACCAAAAAATATAGTTTGATACCTGGTAGTTGAAGATCTTATGAAAGGAGGTGCTCTTATGAATACTTATTCTTCTTAAGGCCTATATATTTATTGTTGATTCTGAAATCTGAATCTTCTCGGTGGAGGAGTGTCCCTGTAATCTTCCTTGTATATCTTTGTATCCCCTTTGATTATTTCTGCATAAATTTTTGGATTTGTTTCTTGCTCTGTTGTTTTGGAGCTTGATCCCTTTTCTGTCTGATTGTATCCAAGTCCGGACTTGTCAAGATAAGATTTTTGACTGTTGATAATGTCATCCAGAACTTTTGAGCTATTCTACATATTTTTCTTTTGAATATCCTTTCTTAGTGTGACAATATATGCTTCCAGGTTTCCAATTATCCCGTCCTTTCCTTTCCTTCTAACTGTTCTTTGAGTGCTTCTTAAATTCTTTTATCTTCTTCTATTTGAACCTTCAATTTTGTGATCATTTGTTCTAGTTCTTGAGTGTCTTTTTTCTTATCTAGTTCTACTTGTAGTTTATTGTTTTTCTTCTTTTCTCTTCTGATAACTTTTATGGCACTCATTAATTCTTCTC
>ML789117.1:841051-852775 GCA_009831015.1 Picea engelmannii | reverse complement strand
GAGCCTGTGGATGTACTGTATGTATGCAGGTCAATTAATAAAATATAAATACCGCCAGTGCAGACCGACCACGATGAAAGAGTGATGGGGGACTGAGCGTCCACAGAGTGGGCAAGGGATCAAGGGGCTGAAAGGTGGGAAAGAGGCTGAGTAAGGAGCCTAGGGGCTAAGCCTAGGGGGCTTAGGCCTGGAATAATATTTTATTATTGTTCCTAAAAAAATCCATGTGCACATTCTTTTATCCTAAGTCCTTTTGCAGGACCCGTGATTCCCCAAGTGGTGGGAGAAAGGCGTACGGATGGAACGCATGCAGTTCCCAGGGTGACAAGTGTCAACCCTGGTGCATGCAAATATAAGCCTTGAACTGAACCGTGGGTGGGGGACTCATCCATTCTGAACCGAACCTCTGTGCGTGGAACTGTACGACCTCTGTCAGATATCCTGATTCATCTCTGAACCTGTTAAGCTGTTTTTTCCTGAGGAAAACCGGGTATTACCCTGTCCAGAGCTACGAGTCTGTATCTGTCCCAGACAATCCCGAGTGCGTATTCCCTGAACTAGAATTCCCTGTGTTGAACTCGAGTGGAAGAATCCCTGGTGGTTCGGGAAAAAAAAAAAAATTGAACTAGCATGTGTGTGAAGCCTGCTCCGAAATCGTCTCTGTGAGATCATTTCGTGATTGCCAAGCCGGTGTTGGAAGTATTGTATGTGTTTCCTGTGGATTGTTTTGAATGCGCAGAACTGGACTGCGTGAGGTTTGTTGGCCTATGAGCGACCCCTCCAGGTGAGGGAGTGCGCAGAGGGAGAAGAGGACTCCTGGAAGGAATCCATGTAGCTGCCATAGAGCCCAGAGAATTCTGGTCCGGTCTGTTCCTGTAACCCAAGGTAAGGGAGACTGGCAGCGGAAGGACTGTCTAGGTGACAGAGAAGGTGCACTCTCCTGGGGTGGAACAGGCATGTGGGGAATGAGGGTCTGTGTGCAGTGAGCGTGGGAGATTCCTGGGAGAGATTATTCTTGGTGAATGTGTATGTGTTATCTTCCCTGTAACCTCAGCCTGAGTCTAGATTCCTTGCCTTGGGGTGGAGCTTGGTCCCAGCTCGGGGGTGACCTACTGCTGAGCTGATGAACAGTGTGGTCTAAGGCTGGGAGGTTCGTGGAAGGCCTGCACTTGGTTGGTGATCTCTCCAGCTGATACAAGATAAGTATTCTGAATTATGTTTTAACACTTTTGACATGACTGTGTTGTTCATGTATCATGTATTCCGCTGTGTAAATGAATTAAACATAAATGCTATGGAACATTTAATATAGAAGTACCCATATATTTTACTCTGAGTTTTAAGTGTGTTTAAATGTGTTAAATGCATTTGCTTATAATTCCATGTAAGGAATGGTAAACTGAGAGGTTGGGAAACCTGGGTAGTGAAGGGTATATTGATTATGCTAATTATATTTATTATTTGAGAAATGTTATAATTTAACATAATTCTTAAAGAATATTGCAATTTAATATAACTTTTGAGAAACATTACAATGCAACATAACTATTTTTTATTATCATAATGTAATATTTTTTTTTTAAATATCGATTGTATTTTTTTATAAACCATATTAAATTATTAAAATTCAATTAATATTAATCATATATTTGTGTAGTAATATATAATAAGTAAAAAAATATCTTTATTTTTATTTTTTAAAATGTTTTATTTTTTTAAATATCAATGATATGTTTTTATAAAATATGCTAGAGGTATTAGAATTCAATTTAAATTCTATATTATATTTAAACAAAACCATGTGATATTTTGTATTATGAAAAAAAAAACATAATTTAAGGAACACATGTTTTTTCTCATTCTTTTATACTAGCATAGCAATATGATTGTGGTTGATGAACGTTGAAAGGTTAATTCCATTTACAAACCCTAATTAGGGTTTCTCTTATAATTAAGGTTCGTAAATGAAATATGCATATCTGACAGCTATATAATTGTTGATGTCCAAAAAAACTATTATACTATTTCTCTCCCCAATCGAGCAAGATGTCAAACAATCGATCTCTGTACTGACTACCGATTCATTGAATCAGAATTGTGCTAGTCCCACTGCAGTGGAGATTTATGGCCATTGACCAAACCACCAAATTCCAATACCAATCAAAAATTAATTTATGGAACCAAATAGTCAATATCATTCATGACGTTGTGATGTGATGCTGATTGATTGCACTGGGAAGTGGTTTTTGTTAGGATGGTGGGAGCACACAGCTAATCCCTTTATTTATTAACTAAATGAAAACAAAATATATCTTCACGCTTCAGTTGCCACATGATACTGTATAATAATTCCACTGCGCACTATTATACACATGTAAATAAACCTAATTCTTTTCATAATTCCCATGGTATGAATAAACAGAATCAATGGGCATTGAAGACAAAAATATACATATTTAAATATGTAGTTCACGTTTTATAATCATGTGTTTTATGGGCATTGTTCAGCGTTTCATATTCATGTGTGATGAATATAGAACAACAACACATGAACCACCGCCATGCTAGTTGAAACGCCTTGCATGCTAGTTGAAACGACGCCCAGCTTAACCACTGCGTCCAGCTACCACTGTCGTGGCTACCACTGCGTCTAGCTACAAATGCTTAATCTCAAGGAACGTGGCAATGCAGAGTTTTATACATATTATTTTTTCTTAATCAGTTAACCTGTCAATCAATGGTTAGAGAAGTAATTTCTTAATCATATTAAGTAAATGTGAAAAAGAAAACAAGGTAACAGAAGCATTCAGAAATGCAAGGAAGTTATGAGCATTAAATTTCATCCATTGATTAGAGAGTACGACTAAGAATATGCCAGCATCTTCAATTGTTAGCCATAAGATTAGAATTTTAGATTAAAAGGTGATTAATTGTGCCCATTGTCAATAGGTGTACGCCTTTCGGCATAAAAATTTAACGATGTTCATTTTCAATTTTAAATTAAACTTATATTCTCTTTTGTCAAAACTATATGATAATATTATCTTCGTTTTTCCACATCAGAATTTTATATTCATGAAAAACATATGGATTATTGCATACAAGTATTTTTTTAATTGTATGATATAATTTAACAATGTTCTTAATAAAATTTAAAATTAATAGGAAATAACAATAACCTTAAAGGAAACAAGTTATGTTCTATTATTGTTAAGGTTGAGTTTTTTTTCTTCACAGCTGCAAATATTTTCAATAATCATGGGTTAAAATTGTATAGAGTTTAACTTGTGTAGTATATTAAATTAAGTTGTCCACTTTCTAATAAAGTTTTAATAATCAACATAACCATTGAGAAATGTAGCAATACAAAATAACCCTTCATAAACATAAAAATAAAAAACAATTCAGCGAGGAATGTAGCAATTTAAAATAAGTCAACCAAAATAAATATCACAATGAAACACAACTAATGTGAAATGTCACAATCCCACAAAACAATGTCACAATGTTATATAATGTCACAATGTGTACTTTTATTATGTATCAATTACATATCAGTTGAAATCATTGCTAATTTAATTCTCTTGGAAAATATCCATTTAGTATTAAGTGTTTTAGGTAATACTTGTATGAAAATAATGTGTGTGTTCAAATGTGAATGGTCAAATTCCCTTTTCTAAAATTAAATTGGAGAACATATTACATATAAAAGACCAACAATGCACTTAACATTACGATAACCATACCTAAATTTTATCTTCTTTGAGACCGTTAAGAATGTATTAGCTCTCAATACCAGTTGTATGTATGAATACATTTATTTCTTCAAGAAATGTAATAGCCTTCTTAGATCACACCAAATGTATTAACTCTACATTGTAGTATTTAATACACACCAAATGTATTAACTCTACATTGTGGTATTTAATATATACATTTCAATGATTAGAAAAAACTTGGAAATTACCTAATTTAAATTTTAAATATAAGTTATCAAGTAATAAGGAATTTAAAACACAAAAATGTAGATACTCCAAAATTCACATAAAAATACATTTGCTTAGATAAAGAAATAATGATGATTATTATTAACTTCTTTATGTTGCAATGTTACATATACTTGAAGTCAACCTTTTAATGTCAACCATGGTCAACCCTTTTAATTTCGCAATATGATAACAATCTATGATGAATATCACAATGTGACATACCTATTGAGGAACATAGGGAATCCCACAATTCAACATAAGTCAAGAAAGATGAATGTCACAATGGGACATAACCATCAAGGAATTTAACAATTCAACATAACCTTTCAAGAACAATGCAATGTAACATAACCCTTTATGAACATCATAATGCTCCATAATCATTCAAGGACATATGAATTTGACTTAATTCAACCAAGATGAATGTTGTGATGCAACATAAACCTTTAGCAACATTGCAATGCGAAATAACCATTTTTTATCATCACAATGCGACACCGCCATTATAAAATGTAGCAATTTGACATGTGTTAACCAAGATGCATGCCAAAGTGACAAATAATCATTTTCAACCATGGTCTACAAGATTCAACCCAATTCAACCATGTCCAACCATAGTCAATCATGGACAACGATGTTCAACCAAAGTCAACCATAGAAAAACATGGTCAACCATAGTCAACCAAATGTATTAACACTACATTATATTATTTAATAGATACAAATAAGTGATAACAAAAAAACTTAGAAATTACCTAACTAAAATTTAGATATGTTATATCAAGTAACGAGGAACTTCAAACCCAACAATATAGATACACCAAAGTTCACAAAAAACAATTTTGTTTAACTAAGGAAATAATTGTTATCATTACTAAGCTCTTGATGTCAGAATGAGACACAATGATGAATTCAACCTTTTAAAGTTAACCATGATCATCTCTCTTAAGTTGCAATGTGGCATAACCCTTAATGGATGTCACAATGCACCATATCCATTGAGGAACATATCAATTCAACTTAAATCAATAAAGATGAACATCACAACACAACATAACCATTTATGAACATTGTCATCCAATAAAACACTTCAAGTTTGTCACAATGCGACATAACCCCTAATGAGCATTGTAAGCCAACAAAACCATTCAAGAATGTCACAATGTAACATAATCGTTGTTGAATTTCATAATGCGACAAAACTATTATAGAATGTAGCAATTCAACTTAAGTTAACCAAGATGAATGTCGCAATCTGAAATACCCATTAAGGAACATCTGTAATCCAACACAACCCTTAAGGAATGTCACAATGTCACATAACCCTTTTTGAGCTTTRYAGTGCAATATAACCATTAACAAACATAACAATTCAACYAAGATRWACATTGCAATGTGACATAGCCATAGTCAACCATAGCCAACCATAGTCAACCGTGGAAAACCATGGTTAACCAAATTCAACCATAGTTAACCAAGTTCAATAAGGTGAACCAAAGTCGACCATAGTCAACCATGGTCAACTATGTTCAACCAAAGGAAGCCATGGTAAAACATGGTCAATCATAGTCATCCATAATCCAACATACCCATCCATGCTCAATGAGAGTCAAACATAGTCAACAAAGTTCAACTATGGACAACCATAGTCAAACATGATTAACCATAGTCAAATATGGCCAACCATGCCCAACGAAAGTCAACTATAGTCAACCATGATCATCCATAGTTAACTATAATAAACCATGGCCAACCAAAGTCAACATAACTAACCAAAGTCAAACATGGTTAACCATTGTCATCCATTATAAACCATAGTGAAACATAGTCAACTATAGTAAAACATGGTCAACCATAATCATCCACAGTTAAACATGGAAAACCATGTTCAATGTAAGTCAACCATGGTCAGCATGGTCAAAGATGGTAAATTATGCTCAATGAAAGTCAACCATCATCAACCATAGTCAACCATATCTAAACATAATCAACAACCAACATGGTCAGCCATAGTCAATCACAATGAAGCATGGTCAACCATTATTAACTATGTCCAACCAAATTCAACCATAGACAAATATGGCCAACCATGATCAACAAAATTTAACCATAGTCAAACATTATCAGCCATAGTCAAACATTATCAACATAGTCAACTATAATCAACCACAACTAACTTGGCCACCCACAATCACCCATAGTCAACCATAATCAATTAAAGTAAGGTGTAGTTAACATGGTCAACCATGGACTTCCATAGTCAATCATAGTCAAACATGGTAAACCATGGTCAGCCAAATTTAAGCATAGTCAACCATGGATGAACATGATCAACCATTGTGAAACAAATTGAACCAAAGTTAGCCATAGTTAAACATAGTCCACCATAGTTGGCCATAATCAAACATAGTCATTAAAAGTCAACCATGGTTAACTAAAGTCCACCATGGTTGACTATAGTCAACCATAGTCAACCTTGGTCCACCATGGTCAACCTTGGTCCACCATGGTCAACCTTGGTCCACCATGGTCAACCATAGTCAAACATGGCCAAACATGCTTTGAAACCATGGTTAAACATAGTCAAGCTTAGTAAACCATGTTTATACATGATCAACTATATCCAAACATGCTCAACTATGGTCAAACATGGTCAAACATTCTCAAAACATAATCAACCATGGTTAACCATATTCGACCAAAGTCAACATTAAACATCCAAATCCAACCATGATCAAACATGATTAACCATAGTCAACCATGCTTAAGCATAGTCAACCATAGTCAAACGAAGTCAATCATAGTCTACCATGATCAACCAAAGTTAACTAGAGCTAAACATGGCGAACCATGTTCAACCGTAGTCAAATATGGTCAATCATGTTTAAACATAGTCAATGATAATGAAATATCATATATTTTCATACTAATGATATTGATATTTTAATTAAAAAATCTACTAATCCTCTTCACACACCTTAGTTGTCAAATAGTAAAACCACACAATTAAAAGTGATTCATATACATTCATTGACACCATTAATTAAAAAATGTTGAAAAAAATGTGAATCAACATATATCAACCACGTTTAATTATATGGTTGTACTAATAATTTAATATCAAATAAAATATGAAAAATAACATCGATTAACATATATTTAACCACTTTCAATTATATGATTATACTAATCATTATTATATAACACAATTCATTTAACATTAAAAATCTACCCTTCAATTATAATATGAGATAAATGTTGACTAATATCAAAAGTACACCAATTAAAATAATTACATTTTTATCATTTCTTACAAATATAAATAAAATATGAAACTTTTACACATATAAATAATAAGTTGGATTAATAACAATACTCTTACGCATAAATTGCATGAGTATTTAATTAAATCCTTACTAGTAAACTCAATTAATTTCCAGAACTCGACCTCAATTGCATAAAAGCTTGTTGGCACCCCGCACTTACATTTTAATAAAAAATAATATTTTGTATGTTCGCCGCTCAATGAGAATTATACTTCAATGTTTATTTGATGAGCAAGCATCGAGGGAGTTAATACGTTTAACTAAAAACAAATCAACATTTTATTTTTTCATTTTAATGTTACAATCAATTTGTTTATCTTTTCCTTCCTTTCTAGTTGAAAAGTGACATGCCATTAGAGTTTTTAATTAAGTTTATATTTTTTCCATTTCAATGTTATAATTAATGTATTTGGCTTTTTAAGTTTACACCATTTAAAATTTTAAAGATAATGGTTTTTAAAGCATGAGAAATTTTAAAGTGATTTTTTTGTTAGATTAATTGTTGCCAAAGAATAGTTCAAGTTCAAACTTCAACAAGTTTTTGTTTCAATACTGAAAAAAAATAAAAAAAAATACTTATATTAGTGAATATAAAGAGTTTTATTGCAAGAAAACTTGAAAATTTCCTTTTACATCGTTATACACATGAGGTATAAGTTATAGACCACAAAAAAGATTCATCATCCACCACGATAGATATAAGTACAATTCAGAAAAATAAAGATCTTCTGCAATTACATATCATGTTTGAAAAAGACAATTCTCAAGTTCTTCTATTTTGTTGTAGAAATATATTAGTTGATTGGCAATCTTTCAAATCTCTCAGCTTGAATTCATGTACCAACTACATAGTATATTCCTTCTTCGTACAACTGCAAGACTTGTTTTGATAGCTGATCCGCTTCCTTGTTATATTCCCTATAGACGTGTTGAGCTTTAAGTTGTTGAAACTTCCCGCTCAATACACGAATTTTTGTCATCCATGGCTGAAGTTAAACCACATGTAAATTTTTTTCATGGGAAAACCAGTCAATAATAATCTTCGAGTCTCCTACCAGTTGTATGCTTTTAACCTTTTTCTATACAACAAAATATAAAATACACCACAGGGATAAAAGTTCACCCCTGGTATTGGTTCCAGTGCCACAATTCATCATTAGGCTGAAAGTATCCAAATCTTGACATTTTAGTACAGCTCCAGCCCCACATTTTGTGCCCTCACATTGTGAGGCTCCATCAAAAAAACCCACTACCAAGTTCCATTCTAATAAGGGAGGCCTAACAATGCTATCATGTTGGACATAAAGTATGTTTTTGTTTTCCCCCAAGACCTGTAAAATTTTGTTGCAAACCCTTACCAGTGAAGGTAGATGTTCCCCAAAGATAACCAAGTTCTTTTGCTTCCATATCTCCCAGCATATATAACAAGGAATTTCTTTCCAAAAATCCATCTTCCTAATCCAAATTTGAAAATACTTAATTATCTGACCACCCTCCGAGAAACTATTTAGTTTTAGTTCCTTTAAGATTGAGTACCAAATATCTTCGGTGAAGTTGCACTTAACAAACAGGTGATTTAAAGTTTCCTCATCTTCCCCACATAGAACACATCTGCTAGGACCAATCATCCCTCTTTTGGTCAAAATTTCTCAGGTGAGTATCTTTTGTTCTAACATTAACCAACATAAAAGTTTAACTTTAAGTGGAATCTGCCACTTCCAAAGTTCTTTGTACCAGAACATATGACATCCCTCCGACTCCTCCATCATTTGTACTTCATATTCTTGTTTGACATTAACTTGTCCCTCTTTGGTATTCCACGACCATATTAATGTATCGTTTTCTTCATTTAATTCAAAACCTGACCCCACTAAACCTTTAACATAATTATCCCATTCCTCTTTTAGTCCACCCTCTAGCCCAAGAGTCTCTACCTTCTTCCATCTTAAAATACTTGGATCCTCAATATCAAATGTCCATGCTTGTGCAAGAAAATTTATCTCTTGTGCCTATAGAATACTAAATAATTCTTTGAGAGTTTATAATAGGATTGAGACCCAATCATTGGATCTTCTCCTATTCTAATGTCCCACCCATTTCCAAGCTTCCAGACAA
The DNA here is from genome assembly GCA_009831015.1 of Picea engelmannii. Taxonomy (NCBI): domain Eukaryota; kingdom Viridiplantae; phylum Streptophyta; class Pinopsida; order Pinales; family Pinaceae; genus Picea; species Picea engelmannii. The sequence goes on along the minus strand of ML789117.1, from coordinate 843,345 downwards.
GCCAATCAGTTATGATGGATAATGATGAAGTTAAGGCTCTCTAATAGTTTGATAACCCAACCCAATTTTTCCTGCCTTGTCTGAACCATTCAACAACATTTTTCTTTTTTAAGTATTTTTTATATGCCACTTCATGCCAGAGCCTAGGAACCATTAGCCACCTCCACAAACTTTTAGTTGCCAGTGCTTTTCCAAAAAATAAGATATTTTTAATACCCCACCTTCATGTTTTCTTTGGTTTAGCAATTCTTTTCCAGTTTACCAGGTGCATACCTTCTTTTAATTTTTTCCCAATCCATAAGAAGCTAAACATATTCCTTCTAATTCTATTTAGTAGGCTTTTTGGAATATTTGCCAAAGAAATCTAGTAAACAGGTATGCTTTCTAAGATAGATTTTACTAGAGTGACCCTGCCCCCTAAGGTAAGCCATCTATGACTCCAATTCGAGATTATGTTTTCAATTTTTTTCTCAAGCCAACTCGAGTATGCCAATGTATAGCAGTTTGGTTTAAGAAAGAAACTCAGGTACTTAAAACTAGCATCTAAAGGTTTAAATTCAAGAGGCATAAACTCTTTTAGTACTGTAAGATCCTTTTCTATCCATCCTGCTTCAAGAAATAAGGACTTATATGGGTTTAATGACATCCCCGTTGATTTATAGAATAGATCCAGTACCTCAAAAATTTTCCATTATGTAATGGTTCCATTCCCAAATAATAACACATCATCCACAAATAGTATATGTGTAATTCTTATACCTTTTGCCACTAAAACACCTTCAATCTTCCTTTCCTCAACCAGCTTCTGGATGGATCTACTCAAACCTTATACAATAAGTAGAAACAGTAGTGGGGATAACATGAAACCTTTCCTTATTCCTCTTGAAATTTTAAAAAATATGGAAGGGATACCATTTATCAGGACATCAAAATTTGCAGTAGATACACACCCCGTAATCCAATCTGTAGCCTCTAAACTCAATCCAACCTGTAGTAAAAATAACCTTAAAAATCCCCAATCCACCCTATCATATGCCTTCATCATATCCAATTTAAGGACCAAAGATTTTATATTTTTTACCTTGATACTATGTAAGGCTTCTTGTGCCACTCCTATGGCATCTGAAATTTGTCTACCCTCCAGAAAGCCAAATTGTTCCTTTGATATCCCGGTTGAGAGTGATGCTTTAATTCTGGTTGCAATAATTTTTGTGATAATCTTATACGCCAAATTACAAACTGAAATAGGTCTATACCCCTCAAATGATTATGGCCTATCCCTTTTGTTGGAAGATTGGTAGTTGTCATTGATGTCAACCCTAGTCATGGGTTTTGGACCGCAAGATTGATGAAGGTATTTGGACATGAAGAAAAATGCACATGAAGATACAAAACCCATGGATGGATAGTATACATCATGTTGTTTCCGGTGGTATGTGACACATCACGTGGATCCTCATGGTTGAGGAGAAATGAATTTTTGAAGATGACAAAGTGAATTGTACGTGTAGGCCTTGAAGATAATTAAAGAAAAGAATTACAAAATAAGAAAGTGTCAAGTCGGCCCTAATGTTAAAAGGAAGTGACATAAATGGTATAAATAAACATCATTATACATTCATTTTATAGAAGTCGAATTTCAGAGGGAATAAGAAGTAAAGGAAGGCCAAATTTCAAGGGAGGATGAAGTCTTTTGGTGATGTGTTCCAAGGTATGATATTTTCAAGTCATCTTACCATTTTTTCTATAAAAAAAATTTCTAGAACGATTCAAATGGTGAAATCGCTATGGTATTGAGAATGCATATCAAGGTACCTCTGGTAAAAATTTCAGCTCTTGATTTGCTATAATTATGGAGATACACTCTGTGGAAGATAGGGTTTGTGACCAGTCCTAAAGCTAGTCAATAAACAAGTGTTCCGGGTAAAATAGTCATAACTTCTTCATACATAATCCAAATGTAGTGGGACCACTTCCATTGGAAAGCATATGGATGGTAGTTTCTATTGTGCGAGTTTCAGAATTGGATGTTAAATATTGAGCGCAGGGCATATTGTACAAGTTGGGTCTTATGAACATAACAGAATTGAATGAAGTCTACCATTCTTTCTATAACCTCTTTTTGGGAAGGATTCAAGGAGTGAAAATTGGAGGAGTTTCAAAGAATACATTGAGTAATATTATCTACGGGATCAAAGTACTCCAAGAATTGAAGAAGTCTTAAGAATCATTATCAGGTTCTATGTGATGATTGGTTGATGGTGATGATTTAATGTAAAGTTTTATTATCTCTC
>ML789117.1:821752-838588 GCA_009831015.1 Picea engelmannii | reverse complement strand
GACAAAGTGAATTGTACATGTAGGCCCTGAAGATAATTAAAGAAAAGAATTACAAAATAAGAAAGTGTCAGATCGGCCCTAATGTTAAAAGGAAGTGACATAAATGGTATAAATAAACATCATTATACATTCATTTGATACAATTCAAATTTCAGAGGAAATAATAAGTAAAAGAAGGCCGGATTTCAAGGGAGGATGAAGTATTTTGGTGATGTGTTATAAGGTATGTTTTTTTCAGGTCATCTTACCATTTTTGCTATAACTTTTTTTCTATAACGATTCATATGGTGAAATCGCTATGGTATTGAGAATAAATATCAAGGTACCTCTAGTGAAAAGTTCAGCTCTTGATTCACTATAATTATGGAGATACACTCTTTGGAAGATAGGGTTTGTGACTAGTCCTGAAGCTAGTCAATAAACAGGTGTCCGGGTAAAATAGTCATAACTTCTTCATACAGAATTCAAATGCAGTGGGACCACTTCCATTGGAAAGAGTACAGACTTTAGTTTCTTTTGTGCAAGTTTCAGAATCGTATGTTAAATATTGAGTGCGGGGCATGCTATACAAGTTGGGTCTTCTAAATAGACCAGAATTGAATAAATTCTACCATTCTTTCTATAACCTCTTTTTGGGGAGGATCCAAGGAGTGAAAATTGGAGGAGTTTCAAAGAATACATTGAATAATATTATCTACAGGATCAAATTACTCCAAGAATTGAAGAATTGCATAAATTGAAGAAGTCTCGGGAAGCATTATCAAGTTTTATGTGATGATTGGTTGATGGTGATGATTTAATGTAAAGTTTTATTATCTCTTATATATTCTTGGGTGGAAGGAAGGGGCAAGGATGGAGAGTTCAAATCTTTCTTGATATTGGGGGATTGTATCTTCCTCTTGGAGGTTTATCCCTCCCTTTACATTTGGAAGTTGTAGCTACCTTTGGAAGTCATTACTTCCCTTGAACAAAAACTATTGATTATTTCTCATATATTGTGCATGGTGTATTGTGGTGTATTGGTGTAACTCTTATACTATTGTTTATTGCTCATTGGATATAATTGAATGGTTTAAGTATAAGTTGAAAAAGGTTTTTAAATTGTACTTGATACTAATTCACCCCCCTCTTAGTATCAACACCTTTTAGGAATAAGGGATAGAAAGCTATCATTCAGAGCTCCAACAACCCTACCTTTGAGTCTAGACTCTTCAACCGCATGTTGGATGCAGGCCGAGTTAGGAAGAAAGGGTATTTTTGGAGGAGAAGCATGAAAAGAGGAAAGGACAACTGAAAGGAAAAGCAACACGTGTAAGAGAAGAAGGCTAGGTGCGCATTCAAGGAAGACCTAATGACGCTAGGGTTAGGGTTTTTGTAATGTATCATAATGGCTAGTGAGCCAAGGATATAAATAAGTAGTACTTAGAGTAAGAAAGGGGGGAGATACATAGACACACACAGAGGGAAAGAAAATTTAAGAACTATACGAGTCATTAAGTTGGTGAGCTAGGGAAGTAGTGAGTGGCTCGATCCCGAGGGTTAGTTCGCAGGTTGAAGAGCCTAGTGTGATCTAGTCAGCCTCACAGGGATCGAGGATCATGTGGAAAGGAATGAGACCTAAGATTGTAAACACATGTGGCGTGATATATTACTGAATCATAATAAAAGATTGAGTGCTAGATCTTTGTGGATGTAGCACAGGAGGGGGTGAACCACTGTAACACCTGTGTTATGTGAATGAATGTATGCATCTTTATGGTTGATTAATTGTTGAATGTTAGATGAATTAATTAACTAGTTAGATCCGGTATTCCACATGCATGAATAGAATGATTGTTATAATTAGATGCTAGATTGAATAAATATTACAGAGTACAACTGCAGATCTCCACTCATTCCCAAGTTGCAAACACCTGAGTATTGCAACCACCCATAGAGCTATCTCGGGTGAGATTTTGTAGTACACTCAGTGTGTTGAATTTCCTTTTGTTCTACCAGAGGGGCCATAGTTTTAAATGGATTTCGTTGGGAGCTTATCAAATCTAAACAAAGGTCAATCTATGATAGTAAGATAGAATAAGAATAACCCATAATGAATCCTAAGTAATACAAAGACCAATACAAGAGAAGGAAAGCCAAAAAATGGTTTTGTTGCCAGTTGAATTGGAAGAAAATGGGATTGAGTATGTGATATTTGTGGAATACGCATCAAAAGAGTGTTGAATCGGACAAGAAGTTGTTGAGAGAATGAAAATCTAAAATGGAATGTTGAGACTGTGGAATCAAACGAAGGTAGAGATAGAGAGCTGGTTGAAGACAAAGGATCTAGAGTTTGCGCAGAAAGATAACAGAAATCCAAAGTTCTCACCGCGCAAATATATGAACAAGTACGTATTCAGTGACTTGCATGAAGTATTTTTTTGTGATTTCCCGCATGTATTGCAAGAGTGGATAAAAATGTTGAAACAAAACCATCCTACAAATCGGATCATACAACTAGAGTGGAATCCTGAAGAGATCGCGCACTTACAATGAGTTGATAATAAGTTTACGCGTACAGTAAATTTCTGGTTAGACAACATTGTTGCAGGATTTATCATAGAATTTGCAGTAGATACAACGAAGTATTATAGCACAGTTGAACAAGAGTTATTGAAGGGACCTCGAGGTAGGTACATCAGAGCATTATATACTTCCATTAAGAAATTACTATATAACAAAGGTGTAATGACAATGGAATCAAACAGCTAGACTTCCCTGCGTATATTGGAGAAGGGGGGAAGCACTGACAGGAGAAGGAGAAATGGAAGGAGAAGTGGATAAAGGAAAGAAGGGGGAGGCCTTGGACCCAATTATGATGAATGAAGAGAAGATCAAGCAGATCATGGAAACAGCTGGAAAGAGGTGCAATGGAGTACCCTACCAATATAAGGTTAACACCAAAAAAAGAGCCATAGCCATGAGGGAAGGCTTGGAAAGTGATGAAGAGGAGTTAGAGGATCTCTGAGCTATGGAGAATATTGAGGAAATCCTGCGTGTGACATATGAAAGGAAGACAGAAGGTCCAAGAGAAGGAATAGAAGGAAACACTCCTATCCATATTAGTGTCAGTGTGGAACCCATAAACCCATGTGCAACTAATACACCAAGAAGAACACCACCATTTAGACAATCGAATTTCTAGAGAGGGAAGACATAAGGAAGTACATCTACACAAGGAACAACAACTAGGGGAGCTAGTTCAGGAAGCATTGGTCAAGTATCTACACTGCATGGATGTAGTAGTTCAACATTTAGGATGGTAGGACATGATCCCACCATCAGGTTACCAGGAGAATGAGAAATGGAAGGAGAAGTGGATAAAGGAAAGAAGGAGGAGGCCTTGGACCCAATTATGATGAACAAAGACCAAATCAAGCGGATCATGTCAACATCTATAAATACACGCAGTGGAGTACCCTACCAATATAAGGTGAAAACCTAGAAGCGAGCCATAGCCGTGAGGGAAGGCTTGGAAAGTGATGAAGAGGAGGTAGAGGATCTCTGGGATGTGGAGCAGATTGAGGAAATTATGCACGCAAGACGAGAGGTCCAAGAGCGGGAATAGAAGGCAAAACTCCTATCCATATTAGTGTCAGTGTGGAACCCATAAACCCATGTGCAACTAAAACACTAAGAAAAACACCACCATTTAGACTGTTGGAAATACTAAGACAATTGAGAGGGGGGGGGGGAGAATCAATTGTTACTATGCTTAAAAAAAATTGTTCCTATTAAAATAGTATTAACCTTCTCTAAGTGATCATCAAGATTATGAAAGTCATTCCCCGGATGGGGTGTTAGTGTGGTCACCGTGGCATGCGATGGGAGTAGGCACCAGCCACCGAGGCATGAAGCCACGTGATGGGCTCGTGCCACAGCCCGCCACCCTCCGTTGAGATTAAATGGCCTTAACTACGATACGAGGGAGCATTTACGGAGTCTTCTCCCCTTCTTTGCGCTTTCGCATGGTTTGGTTCACAATGCTTGTCATTTACCTCCACTTGCTTCCCGCAGGACTCATCCCTTCGCAGCACTAGCTTGACCCTGCTCGAATTCTCTGGGTCGATGTTGCCCCTGCCATTCTCCTTCACTGAGTGCTCTTAATATCATCAGTCGGTCACACTGTGTATCTTATGACACGACCACGAGGAAGACCGAGGAGGGGCTCTCCTTAGAAGCCTCGTCGGCCCTCGGTCATGCCTCCTGACTCGCCCTCCATATGCTCTTCCCCCCACCTTCAGTCTGAGTTTATCTCTGCTTCCTCTCATGTTCCACCAAACGCCCAGTTCAATTCTCTGGCATTAATCCCCCGGTCGCCAAACTCACTCTTGCGACACTTTCAAGACCCTCTGGTGAATCCCTCTGCCCCCACGCCAGTCCTTGACCCTCTGGGAAACTTAGGCTACGAACCTTCTCCTCACCATGTGCCTAAGAAGGCTGGACACCATTTCACTGACTCCTTCGATAGTGCATAGTTCAGAGACAGACTGGCTATATTGCACGACCTAGTCTTTGAAATCTGCCAGGGGGTGGCAGATCTTCATTTTCGCCTACAGGCTACAGATGAAAAGGTGGCGATTTTTCTTGAAACTCTCTCCTCCATGCATGAATCTTTATCCTCGGACCCGATCGAAATGAATCCAATGGAGGAACCCACTTCCACTACAGGTGAAGATCAGGACACGACGCCGTGCCCAGCAGAAATGGAACAGAAGAAGGATGAGCGAGAGAGCAACGCTGATGGAATTGCGTGCGACGTGAAGGATGGAAGGAAATGGGCAGACCAGACGACGTATGTTGAGGAAGAGCCTTGGACAGAGGACCTCCACGCCACGTGGCCAGGTTATCTGCCAGATGTCTAGGTATTTAGTGTTTTTCAAGTCTTGTCAGTCTTCTAGTCTTAGATGATAAACAGTTTGTATACTGTCTTTTTATTAGCTTATCATATGACTTGTTTGACTCTTGGGTTGGCTGGACTGGTTTCCCCTTTGTTGGGGCAGTCCAGTAACTACAACGTGGATATATCTGTATTTTGCTACTCTACTTCAGATCTGGAAGGCTCTTAATATATATATACTTCTTATTTACAAAAAAAAGATTATGAAATTCATGAAAAACAGAAATAATAAACATCAATCACATATATGACATACACAGAGATAGATATTCATGAGGAAACCCATAAAGGGAGAAAACCTCTTCTTCTTGGAATGATAGGCAGTCTTTTATGTTATGTACATCATCAATCTTATGAGAACCAACTCTTTGTGAGGATACCACCTTTGTTTTACAAGCTGCAACTTGTGGAGAGCACCAACTCTCTGGTTTCTCTACCACCCACTAGAAGGAAGCACCAACTCTCTGAGTGTTCTAGCACCAACTGGATGGAAGCATCAACTTCTAGTCACACAGCACCAAATTGTATAACAGAGAACAATGGTTCTCCCTTGCACCACCCTACCACCCTAGTTCTTCTGGCTACAACCCGATAGAAGCTACAACTCCCTGTGTTCAAGAACCCACTTGAAACTCTGAGGAAAATAGTCCTCCCTAGCACCACCCTACCACCCTAAAATATAAATCTTTTTTTACTGAAATTTATTACAGTGATACAGTATTTATCAATGGATTACCAGTCTCATCATTATTTTTCTACACTGATCTTCTCTTCTTGCATCGGTGTCTTGTTGTTGCTCACATATTTTTGCGCACACTTGTTCAACTTCTCTTTCAACTTTCATGATCTTTGATGCCTCTTCATACTTTTCACTGCATCTATGATCTTCCCTTCAGATCATTCACAAATCCTCTTGCTACTGACATGACTCACTATCGAAGAAGCATGCTCTCTTCACTATTCTTCATGTCTTTCTCATGCCAAGTCATCTTCTGGATCATCATTCGAACTCTTCATATTCTGTGGTGGTTATTCTTAATCTGTTCATCATAAGTGGTCATTCTCCCAATATTCTTTGGCTTCTCTGGCAGTTATCCTGAGCCTGATCATCACTATCGGGCATTATCCTAAGATTCTTTTGCTTCTCTGGCAATCGTCACTCTTCATCTTGTATGGTAATTACAGTAAGTCATTTTTGGCTTCTAAGCCCCTTCCTTCACGTGACCACCAACAGTGACCAAACGCCTATTCAAAGGGCACTTCCTTATCTCAGACTAGTGAGTGCTAGCTTCGTTTCTCATTATGACCTTGGGCGATGAACTTCACGTGACCACGTGATTGTGGGTGCATCCATAGGAAGCTTGAGGGAAACCTTCTTTTCACCCCGCAATTTACTACGAGCCTCCACATGTCCTTTCTCCAAAATCGTGGTTTCGATTGCGGCCCGCTCACGAAAAATTAAGACTTGGGCATGTTCTAACCCTGCAATGCGACGGGGCCATCGATCTCACAATATTGATGGTGCTCCTAAACAGATGGTTCATATTTTTTCTTTCACGATCTACGAATCAAATCTAACCTCCCTAAATCAACGAATGTGATTTATTTCATGATCTGGGCTTCGGGAGTTTCAAATATCAAACCTTGCCTTCTTCCATACACCAATCTTCTGGATTTGATGATCCACGGACACCTATCCTTCTCAATCGACGACCCTGCCTCCACTTAGGGAATTTGACCTTTCAACCAGATTAATGGTTTTGCGTCCCCTTTCTCAATCAACAGTCAACATATCCTTCAGGTCTTCGGAATTCTGAAATCTCAAATCTCAAACTTACACTCTGGATAAGACGGCCCAGATTTTCTTCAGACGATCTGACGCTTGAGGTCTTCTTTGAATGATCTGACGGTTGTGATCTTCTTCGGATGATCTGACGGTTGAAAATTTACTTCGACTCTCTGGCTCTCTAGGATTCGGGTATTTTAGTTCTCAACTTGAAACTTGAAGTGAGATTTTTCCAAAGCATAACCTCCCCACATATTTAGACTCGAAACGAATGATAATCATTTGATCAAGGACTTAGATCAACGGCTTGATTTGTATGCAATGTTGTTTTTCCTTCGTTTAAATCCGACCCTCCAACTTTGCTTATCTTATCCTTCCACTTTATTTGATCTGATGGTTGACGAATATTCGGATAATCGAGAACTCATCCTTTTTTCCATGTTTATATTATTATTCAATTAATTTCATCTGACAGCTGACAGATATTCAGGTGATCGAGATATCAGATCTCAGCCCTTGCTTATCCTGTCCTTCCACTAATTCAATTTGATGGTTGATGTGGTCTGCCAACCTGGTTTGCCACATGTCCTTGTAGACATGGTCTGTTGACATGGTTCTCCTTGATCTAACAGTCATCACATTTTCTCCAGATCCGATGGTCCTTATTCATTTTGGACTTTCAGGCTTCAGGTAATTCAACTTTCAAGTTGCCAATTCTTCTGAAGTGAGATTCCTGAACAGTAACCTCCTCGCAACTTTTAACGTGAACCAAATGTTTTTCATCGATCATTTTCTTAGATCTATGGCTCGATCTATCTGCAGTGCTACTCTTCTAGCTTATATTGTCCTTCCACTTAGAATGATCCAACGGTTGTCAGGTATTTAGATAATCAAATTCTCAATCGTTTGACCCTGATCACGTTTCAATATTGTGCTTTCCCTTCTGAGCTTTGATCTCTCTGACTTAGAAGGTTTTCTAAGTGTTCAAAGGTCTCGACCTTTTCTCCTCCTGCGAGTTCATCTCTTGGACCTCGTCTGCGCGTCTGAAAACACTGTCTCTCCTGAGCTTTGGCAATAGTTCTATCATCGTTGTTTTCCTATTTTTCTTGTCATTAATGACAAGCACACTCTTCCTGTAAACATGCCAACATAGACAACCGAATTTTGGGAGAAGGAAGACAACAGGAAGTACATCTACACAAGAAAAAATAACTGGGGGAGCTAATTCAGGAAGCATTAGTCAAGTATCTATACCGTACGAAGGTAGTAGTTCAACATTTAGGATGGTAAGACATGATCCCGCCATCAGGTTTCCATAATTCAAAGGAGAGGCGTTGGAAGACCTGAAGAAGCACCTGTTTATCTGTGAAAATATCTGGGAAGTGAAACAAATCACAGACGAGGACACTAAACTTGCACAATTAGCTATCACACTAAGAGATCGTGCACCTGATTGGTACATGAGTTTAGCTACAAACAGTCCTCCAAGGACAACTAGAACGATTGGAGATATCAATAAGTTGTTGATAAATGAGTTCCAGAAGCCTAGTTCATAGGATCAATACATGAACGAGATGATAGATATTAGACAGAAACCAGGAGAATTTGTATGGGAGATCGACCAGAGATTCAAATGATTGAAAGGAAAGATAAAATATGTCATGATAGATATGCAGCATAGGAATATGTTCGTCAATTCACTACTACCACACTTGAAATATGTGTTGCGACAACATAAGTTTTAGACACAGGAAGAGGCTCTATAGACAACCCTACAACTTGAAGAGAACCAATATCAGAAGACAGATCCAACCATAGAGGAGTTGAAGGAGGATCTGAAGAACTTAACATTCCAGCTAAACCAAAACAAAGGTAAGGACAAAAGAGAATTTGTTTGGTGTACCACATGTAGAACATAAGGACATCATAACAATGAATGTCCAACATTCGCGCAGTACATGGAAGCAGGAATTCCAAACCCTTTTCCAACATGAGGACTATGCTGTGAGATATGTAAGAAACAGGAACATGATCCATATCAATGCCCAATGATGCAGAAGTACTAGATAGTACCGAAGAGCTCGTATTGAAACTTTTGTAAGTCAGTAGTCCATGATGACAAAGATTACAGAACCATGGACCTCATGAGGGATACAACATCAGATGCATACAGGGTGTAGTAAAAAATGATGATCGGGAAAGCCGCACCATATTTTAACCAAGTACCAGCCCCGTATAACACTGCGCAACAACAATAAAAAACTACGCAACCGCAGTACAATACCGTGCATCCACACTATAATTCTATGCAGTATAACCAAGCGCCTCAGTATAATGTGCCATGAAGGGATCGAGCTGGCTACGGAGGTGGATAAAGAGAAAGAGGAGGATTTGGAAGAGGCAGAGGACTAGTGGTATGCTACAACTATCAACAACATGACACTATGCAGGAGAATGTCCACTGCCACCCATGACCTATATGTATTGCCGTGCATCAGATCATAACACGAAAGAATGTCGAACACTATTAGGGAAGATCTAGGAGAAGAGAAATCAGAAAAATCAGAATGCTCAGTGTGTTATCACATATTTTTTCAACGGGATTGTTTTCCTTTGAATTTGATCATTGGGTGACCAAATGCGAAAGAAGTGTGCTTAAAAAACCCACAAATTTTTTTCATCCAATGTCAGGGCGCGATTGTGAAAAGGCATGCACGTACCTGGTCGAAGAAAATCCATCAAGCACAGGCTCAATCTTGGCCATCAGGAAATCAGGATCATAGAGTTACATGAAGTATAGCATCAGACAAAGATCTGAAATCGTGAGGCCAATCCTAGTCGTTGGTGTTGCAAAAGACACGTGGTGCACGATCAACATTTAGTGGTTTCGCGAGATGGAGTGATCAAGGAGCAGAGTCATCAGAACTCGTGAAATGAAAAATTGCGAAAATATCGCAGTCATTGATTAAAGGAGAGATCTGGACCATTGTATCAGATTTTCATGATTTCGTGAGTCGTGAAAGTAAGAGGGTAGATTCTTGAAGACTCACGACGCGCGAAGTCCCGAAATGATCTTGGTCGTCCATTCCATAAGAACACCCGGCGCAGGATCAACGTGAAGAAAGTCATTTCGGGAAAGATGAAGTGAGAAATGTCGATGTCCCAAGGTATCGAAATTCCAATGTTCATCAGTACCATCTAATGCAAAGGGACAAGTGTCGCCCGATCCAAACAATCATGATTTCGTGACTCAGATATTTCAACATGGAACACAATGCAAACTCACAAAATGCGAAATCCCGAAACGCCTGGGAATTAGGCACACGGTATTAGCCCGGGGTCATATGGAAAGTGGGGCTAAATGAAATGTTAGCGCTTATTGAGTGGCAGGAAGCTGAGGCCATTCGATAAAATTATCTTGGCCGTCATATTCAAAACGAGTCTGATCATCAATATGGATAGGTCATTTCGCAAGATCAAGCATCGATATTTTGAAGGTTGAATGGATTGAAAACTCCCGAAATGCGAAATCCCAAAATTTCACATGGGATCCCCAGGTCATGGCCCAAGGTCATGTGGAGCAATGGAGAAAAGTTGCACCAAAGGCCCAAAGCGCTCGTCTTGGTATCAAAAAAGGGTTGTGTGGTTTCAAAGCATTGAGATCAGTTCGAAGGGATCATTGGCACTACCTAGAACATGCATAAGTACTGGGCCTCTTATCGATCCCAATGAAAGTAGTTAATGAAAGTAGAGGGGTGGTTGGAACCTCATTTCATTCCATAAATGGAAAGCATGGAAGAATTGGCTGTGGAGGAAGACTGTCAACCCAAAGTTCCCCTGTCAGTACATTTTCCTGCAAATCCCATACTGATCTAATCTTGCGTCTGACAGAAGAATGCAAGTGCAACTTGACAGAAGAAAATGTGGATGTTGAGCATTGAATATAGTGACCAGAGCACGCTCCTGGTGGGAGCTAGTGGCTCTGAGTATATATACTCAGTTTTGATATTTTGTAAGGGTCGATGGTAGAGAAAAGATATTGTATTGTAAAGTTTTAATGAACATTCTGGTTCTCTGGCTATGTATATGCATTTGAGACAACTTGTTTAATGACAATCAGCTTTCTTACTCCCTCTTGTTTCCCTCTGATGCTGAAAGAGTTCATGGTTGAATGATTCACTTGAATTATTGTGACTGCATTATGATGAAAGTTTGATTATAGTGTTGTTATAGTTCCTTTCAGTTTCTTTGAGATTTAAATTCGAGAATTTCGTGTGTTTAAATTGTTCCTCCTTGGGCTGCTGAAAGACTTGATGTCCTTGGCAGATCTCTACATTTTTTCACCGAAGTCTTACACCTACTCACCCTTACTACAAATTACTGTCTGAAGTTAAGCTAAGACCTCACATGTTTGTGCATATCAATCCAGTTTTCTGAGTTAAGATGATATTTTCTTGATACTGCGCCCACTTGACCCTTTCATAGCCAATCTGTGACATAAAATTTGATGGGTATCAGGCTTTCCTTTCCCGCAATCTGAAAGGCGAATTTTGGTGCTAACATTTATGGCATCGTTGCCGAGGATGAAAGTGAAGATATCTTCCTTGGGAGAATGACAACGAAATTCTAATTCTGAAGGTGCATCAGAATTCAAAACCTTTGAAGATTGTGATTGCACCTGGCGACTCCACTATGGAGAATTCATTGTGGTGAATCCACTGTCTCAACTCCGTTGTTTCAGTGTGACTTCTTTTGGCTACACCTGGTAGCCCCTGGGATAACACAATGCTTATATCTGGTCTTTGATGATGAACAAAGACTATACACACTCATTATGCATATCTTTCACCTGGAAAATCCACAATCAAAGACTCCACTAGAGAGGATCTTGTTGACAAAAAGATGACCATGCCAAAGGGAAAGACCAGATATCAGTTTATGAGCTTGCTTCATGAAATCTCATTTTTCTTTATCAGCTCATTTCTCTCTTTCCCTTTACTTATAGAGAGGATTATCCTCTGCTTTGTATATTCAGATGTCCTTAAGCCTTCTTTTGTTCATCCATCCTTGGATGAAGAAATCATACCCCCTTATTGTGTTGTAGATATTGATCTTGTGCCTTCACCTCTACCTATTCATAAAAGTGAGATCTCTATTGCATCTCCTCTCGAAATTGATCACCCTTGTAGCCTTGAGGAGGTTGAAAATAATTCACAGTCTTCTCAAATCTTATTACCTTCTGTTATTCCTGCTGAGCCTCCCCATCCTCTTGTTGAATCCCATATTCATCCCACTACTTTTGAAATTAAAATCAGAAATAAGTTGTTTAAACCTCTGAGGCTCCTATATCGCCTTAACCCTTATCCTCTTGATTCCTTTGAGTATCTTCCTCGGTTTTCTGGGGAGGATCATGTTACAGCTGAGAGTCATTTGGGGGCCTTTGAGAAATTTATTGATCAATTTGAGATCATTCATGATGATTTTACCATGAGGTTGTTCTCACATTCCATGTCTGGAGATGTTGTTGTGTGGTTTAGATGTCATGAAGTTGGTTCTATTGGTTTTTGGACCGAGCCATACCATGCTTTTTTAAAGTGTTGGGGTGAGAACAAATCCCTTGATCAATATTGGTTTGAGTTTAATGCCTTGAGGAGAGGGGAAGATGAAGCCTTGGTTTTCTTAAACAGGAGGTTTTACAGCATCTATCATAACATGCCTATGGATATCAGACCCACAGAGATTGCTTCCATGGTGTACTATATTATGGCTCAGCATCCAAATCTTGTCCTTCTCTTGAGAGAGAGGAAATCTTCATCGTTGAGACATCTATTTGAGGATGTTGGAGAGGTTGAAGAGAACATCAGGGCTAGCAGGTGGGTTCATAGGAACGCATATTTGTATGAACATGCGGAAGAAGAATGTCAGCTTGTTTCAGATTCTGAGCAAGAAGATAGTGAACATGAATCGGATATGGAACAATAACCGGGAAGTAGGTATGATTCACAGTTGGAATCAAGTTCTTTATCATTTGTAGATTTTTCTATGGGCAGAAATACATATTCATCTTATGACCAGTTTCCAGAACCTGAGCATCTAGCAGTAGTTGATTGCATAAATAGTTGTATGTTCTTGACTGATCATAGTTATCATGGTCTAAATCTTGCTGCCCCTTTATCTTATGATCATTTTTCTAGAGAAAAAATTGCAACTATTGATGATCGAGAGTTGGTTTTAGATGAATAAGAAGGGCATTTATTTATGAGCAGAGAGATTTTTGTAGAGGAGCATCCTGGCCTTCTAAAGCAACTAGGATTATGTCACAATATTCATGATCTCGTGTCCATATACATGGAGTCCTACATTTCATATTTTCTGAAATGTTCAAATTGAATTAGTTCACCAATACTCACAGGTGAGAATGGTGTTATGAAATATTTCCAAGACCACACTATAGAGTCTTTTCCTCTATTAATTAAGGAAAAGCATTGGGTGGAAATCAGCTATCCTAGACTCACATAAAGCATAGAGCAGCATGTAAAGGAGGAGCTTAGTGGGCAGTTTATCTCTTGTCTAGAACCTGTAATTGAGCAGGTATCACCTGGTATCAACCAGCCTGCATCAGTTCTCCACCCACATGTGCACTCTGAGAACATCACATGACGGGTGAGCCGCAATAAAGGACAGGAGTTAATTTCTTACCAGTTGAGCTCCCCTGATTATAAATTTTGTGACCCTGTGGGATTATATATGGAGTTATGTTTTCCAAAAGCATTGAAGCCTACAGTTTTATTCACCTTATCATCATTTGGGGGTATAGTCAGTGTTTCAAGCCATGTCCTCGTTTTTTTGTCATACTTCCTTAGCCTTTTGTGGATTATCGACAGGAAAGAAAAGGATCATATTACCAGACGGTCTGGGTGGCTATGGTGGAAGTTTGCTTTCACCTAATGCTTTGTAAAAATCAGTTAGCTTAGGTTTTTGTACATAAATAAGCTCCTTGGAGCATGTGTGTTTATTTTATTTTTTACTTGTCAGATTTATAGTCTTCAGCAGGGTGTTTTTGAGCTTGAATCCATAGCCCAACATAAGGCGACTGGAACTACAAAGGGAGATCTTAGAGCCTCGCAAGGAGGACTCTATCCCCCATGGAGCCTAATGATATCACATATTTTTGCAAGGGGATTGTTTTCCTTTGAAGTTGGTCATTGGGTGACCAAATGTGAAAGAAGTGTTCTTAAAAAACCCACAAATGTTTTTCATCCAATGTCGGGGCGCGATTTTGAAAAGGCGCGCATGTACTTCTTTGGATAAAATCCATCAAGCACAGGCTCAATCTCGATCATCGGATCCATCAGACAAAAAATATCGGCGACCATCAGGCGATCGAGATCATAGAGTTACACGAAGTATAGCGTCAAACAGAGATCTAAAATCACGAGGCCAATCCTAGCTATTGGTGTTGTGAAAGACACATGGTGCACGATCATCATTTCGTGGTTTCGCGAGATGGAGGGGTCAAGGAGCATAGTCATCAAAACTCGTGAAATGCAAAATCATGAAAAGATTGTAGTTGTTGATTAAAGGAGAGATCTTGACCATTGGATCAGATTTTCGTGATTTCATGAGTCGAGAAAGTAAGAGGGTAGAGTCTTGAATACTCGCAAAGCGCAAAGTCACGAAATGATCTTGGTCATCCATTCCAGAAGAACACGTGGTGCAGGATCATTGTGAAGAAAGTCATTTCGGGAAAGATGAAGTGAGAAATGTCGATGGCCCAAGGTCCTGAAATGCCGATGTTCATCAGGACCGTCCGATGAAAAGGGACATGTGTCGCCCGATCCAAACAATCTCGATTTCACGACTCAGATATTTCAACATGGAACACAATGTAAACTCGCAAAACGTGAAATCCCAAAATGCCTATGAATTAGCCACACGGTCGCAGCCCAGGGTCATATGGAAAGTGGGGCTAAATGAAAGGTAGTCTCTTATTGAGTGGAAAGCAGCTAAGGCCATTCGAGAAAATGATCTTGGCCATCAAATTCAAAATGAGTCTGATCGCCGATCTGGATAGGTCATTTCACAGAATCGGGCATCGAGATTTTGGAGGTTGAATGGATTGAAAACTCCCGAAATGAGAAATCCTGAAATTTCACATGGGAGACCCAGGTCATGGCTCGAGGTCATGTGGAGCAATGGAGAAAACTCACACCAAAGGCCCAAAGCACCCGTCTTGGTCTCAGCAAAGGGCTGCGTGGTTTCAAAGCCCCGATATTAGTTTGAAGGGATCATTGGCACTGCCTAGAACATGCATAAGTATTAGGCCTCTTCTCGATCCCTATGAAAGTAGTTAATGAAATTAGAGGGGTGGTTGGAATCTCATTTCATTCCATAAATGGAAAGCATGGAAGAATTTTCCGTGGAGGCAGACTGTCAACCCAAATTTCCCTTGTCAACAGATTTTCCTACAAAGCCCATACTGATCTGATCTTGCGTCTGATTAAAGAATGCAAGTGCATCTTGACAGAAGAAAATGTGGATGTTGAGACTTGAATGCAGTGACCAGAGCGCACTCCTGGTGGGAGCTATTAGCTCTGAGTATATATACTCAGTTTTGATATTTTGTAAGGGTCGATGGTAGAGCAAAGCTCCCGTATTGTAAATTTTTAATGAACATTATAGTTCTCTGGTTATGTATATGAATTTGAGACATCTTGTTTAATGACAGTCATCTTTATTACTCCCTCTTGTTTCCCTCTAATGCTGAAAGAGTTCATGGTTTAATGATTCACTTGAATTATTGTGATTGCATTATGATGAAAGTTTGATTATAGTGTTGTTATAGTTCCTTTCAGTTTCTTTGAGATTTAAATTTGAGAAGTTCTTGTGTTTAAATTGTTCCTCCTTGGGTTGTTGAAAGACTTGATTTCTTTGGCATATCTCTACTTTTTCTCACCGAAGTCTTCCTCCTACTCACCCTTACTACAACTCACTGTCTGAAGTAAAGATAAGACCTCACATGTTCGTGCATATTAGTCCAGTTTCCTGAGTTAAGATGATATTTTATTGAGACTATGCCCATTTGACCCTTTCATAACCAATCTGTGACATAAACTCTAATGGGTATCAGGCTTGCCTTTCCCACAATCTGAAAGGCGACTTTTGGTGCTAACACAGTGGATTTCAGCAGAAGCAAGGGATGAAAGAAGAAACATCAACATAGTTATGCGGGGAGGAGCTAAAACAAGAAACGATGCAGTAAGACAAGAGATAGCACAACACCAATCACTACTGCATTTGGGTCAAATTCCGATGGCGCGTTCAACGCAATTGCCACTTTCTATTGTCGGAAGACCAACAAACCTCGGACCCCCTCAAACGTCGTTTCACATGACGTCGTTTTTCCGACAACCTAATTTTCGTCTCTCTTGCGACGTTTCAAACGTGGCAAGAGAGACATTGCAAATGTGGCAAGACCGACGTTTCAAACGTCGCAAGAGAGACGTTTCAAACGTGGCAAGAGAGACGTTGCAAACGTGGCAAGAGCGACATTTCAAACGTGGCAAGAATGACGTTTCAAACGTCGCAAGAGAGACATTGCAAACGTGGCAAGAGAGACGTTGCAAACGTGGCAAGACCGACGTTTCAAACGTCGCAAGAGAGACGTTTCAAACGTGGCAAGAGAGACGTTGCAAACGTGGCAAGACCGACGTTTCAAACGTCGCAAGAGAGACGTTGCAAACGTGGCAAGTGAGACATTTCAGAGGTGGCAAGACCGACATTTCAAACGTGGCAAGTGAGACGTTTCAGACGTGGCAAGAGAGACGTTCTGAAGGTGGGAGCGACACTCTTGAACGTCGCAAGAATGACGTCCATCAAGTGGCAACAGCGACGGCCAGGAGTTACTAGCTCCGACGTGGTTGCTATGGGAGCGACAATCTTGGAGGTGGAAAGAGAGACGTCTCGGACGTGGAAATAGCGACGGGAAGAGAGTGAAAGACGTCACAATTGCCACCTTTGTGTAGGTATTTAAAAAAAAAATACAATATCAATATCAAGACCTAATAGTCATTCCAAGCCCAAAGGAGGAGTAAGTCATATAGGTGTCAGC
>ML789117.1:810749-821240 GCA_009831015.1 Picea engelmannii | reverse complement strand
CATATTGGTAGACACCTAGAGGATTATCTTATGTTTCAATTTAATGAAAATATAAAGAGAATCAAAATGAAAACCATTAAGTGGGCCTCCAAACCATTCTTAAACACTTTCCTTTCCCTAAAACCATTGAGGTATTCTTTCCTTGCCATTTAAGTGGGGGTTAGATTTTTTTTTGCATGATGTCCACACCAAGACAAAGGTTTCACAGGAGATTAATGATTCCCACATTACACAAGACCTATATCAAACTGCAGCTATGGTTACATTTTCATCCCTTCTAGGAGGAAGATCAAGGTACTTCTTCCTATTGGACCTATCAAGGGTCTCTTAGCTAATATTCCTGGCTATCTTTTCCTAGACATCAACAAATTCTCTACTGCATACACAGGAAGCATGAATATACAATTTCATTCATAAGAGGAGACCCTTGTACAGTTCCTTAATCATTCAAGGTAAAAGGCAAGACTCTCCTGCTCAGATATGTACTACACATAAACCTAGTTTCGCAATCGTCACAATTGCGACATACATTTTCACAAACGTGGCAAGAGAGACGTTCTAGTGGAAAATGTGGCAAGATCGACGTTAACGTGGCGATTGCGACATACATCTTCACAAACGTGGCAAGAGAGACGTTCCAGTGGAAAACGTGGCAAGACCGACGTTAACGTGGCAAGACCGACGTTAACGTGGCAATTGCGACATACATCTTCAGAAACGTGGCAAGAGTGACGTTCCAGTGGAAAACGCGGCAAGAGCGACATTCCAATGGAAAACGTGGCAAGAGCGACGTTAACGTGGCAATTGAGACGTACATCTTCACAAACGTGGCAAGAGCGACGTTCCAATGGAAAACGTGGCAAGAGCGACGTTCCAATGGAAAACGTGGCAAGAGCGACGTTAACGTGGCAAGACCGACGTTATCGGGCAACATGAACTTTTTTTTTTATAAATTTCCTCTATTTTGCGACAATATGGACAATTTTGTCCATAACGCCGCAAATAAAACGTCGGAATTTTTACAATATGTAGTAGTGAATGGGTGAAGAAGAATGTTGAACCAAAGAAGCAGTTTAATGCATAGGATCAAAAGGAGATATTCAAGCAATCTAGAAAAGCATTTATGAAGCCAGAAATTGCATCGACATCAACTATGCAATATAATAAGGAAGTATCAGTGTACGATATGCCTCCATCTTTGGATCACATCGAAGAAACACAATCATTGGGACAAGTAAGTACGATTAAGGGTTTTTTGAAATCCTGTGTTAAACTACTAAATGATCCATCCTCTATTAAAGTATTACAAAATATGCTAGAAAGATGTAGCATAGAGGAAGAAGGAAAGCTAGAACATAAAACAGTTAATCATTTGCATACAAGAAGGAGAACAAATAGGGAATTCAGATTGAATGCCAACATTGGAGATTTTAACATGGGAGATATTATACTGAATTTAGGATCCGAAGTAAATGTATTACCTAAGAATACATGGAAATGTATGGGAGAACCCACATTAGGATATTCACCTATTCAGCTGAAACTAGCAAATCAACACAGAGTTCTACCAATTGGAAGACTAAAATAAGTGATAGTATATCTAGATGGAGTGTGCACTAGAGTCGACTTTGAAGTAATCGAGATATTGGATGTCACAACACTTTATCTGGCATTGCTTGGCTTGGATTGGCATTTGAAAACTAGACCATAATAAACTTAAAGACGAGGAAGATGACATTCGATTCAGGAGAATACAAAGACATTGTGCCATTGGACCCATCAGAAGGGGAAAGGTTTGTAGAACCTACTTGCTTGGACCTAGCAGAAATTAACCAGTTGTACATAACAACCACTTGAAAAGAATATTATGTGAACCCAACTGCAAATGGGGTACTCAGTTGGAGGATCATTACCTCATGTGTGTCAGACTCGGATACAGGTTTAGAAAATTGGCAGCAGAGGTTACACGAAGTCTCTACAAGAAGATTCGCAAGAATAGACCGCGCAGTTAGATGGGTAGGTATGGAGATAAGGGAACCTCCCAGCTTCCATGGGGTGAATGATTTAGAAGTATTCTTGGTACGATACGAAGATGAAGTGTTAGAAAATTATAGGCTCTTATCCCTGGATATAGCACTCAAGGAAACAACTACAAGAGGGTGGGGTGTACACAAACAAACAGTTAAGGATTGGTACCAATGTAAGCGGTTACTGTGTATTAGGTTTGGCGTTGAACAGGGAAGCGACCGGCTACATAAATACAATGGACAAGGGGCACCAAAAGAACACTTGGAGAATTGCAAAACACTGTGGAGAATGAAACCACCGGAGGAATGACCTCATCATTTTTTTCACACATTAGAATGGATTCCAACAAATTGGTATATAGACTAGTAATTGCACAGAGGAACTACAAACTAGACAGTATTACAACAAAAAATTACAGTCACTTTCTCATTTGAGCATGAGAACCCCAATATAGACTCAACACTCAAACAAATCAGAGGGGTGATATTCATTAAAAAACTAGAAGTTGAACTCATGATAGAAGAACAACAACAAAAACGGACAGACAATAAAAGACCCACTGTCATGTTACCATGTTCAATAAGAAGCACCAGATGAAGATGACCCGTGAAATATTCAAACTGAGGAGGTTGAAGGTGAAAGAGAAGTGGAAGGTCCACCTATGGAATCAGAAGTATTTGTTGTGCCAGTCAAGGTGAAGAAATTCAACATTGGGATAGTTGAGAATCCCAAAATGGCCAGCATTGGAGACTACTGGGATGAGAAAATAGTGGAAAACATAACAGAGTTATTGCGCGAGTACAACGACCTATTCCTAACAACATTCACATAAATGAAACGCATAGCAGGAGAGATAGGAAAAATGAAGACACCGCTCAGAGATGAGGCAAGACCGATCAGACAACGACCATACAAACTAAACCCTATATATAAGCAAAAATTCAAAGCCGAAATCGATAGGATGTTGGAGGATGGAATCATAGAAAATGTTGAGGAATCAGAATGGGTAAGATCGATGGTAGTTTAGGAAAATAAACAAGGGGGGATAAGGATATGTTTCGATCTGAGGAATTTGAATGATGCGTGACTACATGACATGTTCCCTACTCCTTTCATAGATGAGGTGTTGGAGAACGTAGGAGAACATGAAGCTTATTCATTCACCGACGGATTCTCAGGATACCATCAAGTCAAGATAGCTCCGAAAGTCAGATACAAGACCACTTTTTCCACGGAATGGGGATCCTACCAGTACACAATCATGCCATTCAGACTGAAGAATGCACCAACAATATTTTCTAGAGTAGTCATAGCTGCATTCAAATAATTCATCCACCAGTTTCTAGAGGTATATCTCGATGATTGGACAGTCTATAGTCTGTTGAAAGACCATGTAGGGGTGATGAGGTTGATGTTAGAAAGATGTAGGTTGTGTCAGGTATCATTAAAAATCAATAATTTCATCTTCGAAACACCTTTTAGGATACTATTGGGCCATATAGTATGCAAAGAAGGCTTGCTAGTAGATCCTCCCAAGATTGCAGTAATTGTTAATCCACCACCACCAAAATCAGTTCGTCAATTAAGAGCAACATTGGGACACACGAGATACTACATGAAATTTATAAAAGGGTATGTCTAGATCACTGCGCCAATGGAGAAATTGTTAAGAAAAGACAACAAGTTCCAGTGGAATGAGGATTGTCAGCGTGGATTGGACACCCTGAAAGAGAAGATTGTAACTGCACCAATACTAGTATTCCTAGATTGGGAAAAGACATTCCATGTACATGTAGATGCATTAACCATAGCACTTGGAGCTATTCTGGCACAACCAGGATCAAGAGAATTGGACCATCCTATATCATTTGCTAGCAGAAAATTGTCTGAATTAGAGCAAAATTACAATACCGTAGAGAGAGAAGGATTAGTCATGGTCTATGCACTTCAGAAGTTCAAACATTATTTATTGGAAAAACATTTCAATATGTTCACAGACCATTCATCTCTCAAATACCTCGTCAACAAGCCAGTGTTGGGGGCGAGAATTTGTCGATGGTTATTGTTATTTCGGGAATTTGACTTTGAAGTGATAGTCAAACCAGGGAAGTTGAATGTAGCACCTGATCACCTATCGAGGATCACTAATGGGGAAGAACCTACGAATATATAGGACAACTTTCCCGATGCACAATTATTTTTAGTCCAAATAGCCGATGAATACTTCGGAGACATCATCCAATATTGGAGTACAGGGACTGTGCCACAGGAATTCAACAATGCGCAAAAGTAAAACCTGGTAGCTAGGGCTGCAAACTATCAATTGATTGCAGGACACTTATACAAAATGGGTTCAGATAGCATTTTGATAAGATGTGTCCTAGAATATGAAAGACCTAGGATTTTAGCAGAAGCCCATGAGGCAATAGCAGGAGGACATTATGTAGGCAAAGATACCGCATAGAAGGTATTGTGCGTAGGACTATGGTGGACGACGGTTCATAGAGACTCAAAGGACTACTACCATAAATGTGATGTATGTCAGAGGGTGGGTAAACTGAATAGAAGGGATGATATGCCCCTTAGATGAAAATTAACCTTGCAGGTATTTGACAAATGGGCAATAGATTTTGTGGGACCAATTAACCCACCAAAAAAAAGGTTAGGAATGAGGTACATTTACCACGACAGAGTACTTAACAAGATGGACAGAAGCAGCACCAGTAAAAGATTGCAGTGCAGAGGAAGCAACACACTTCTTGTTTGAGCAAGTGATCACTATATTTGGATGCCCAGGGATTTTGATGAGTGACCAAGGCACTCACTTCATTAAAATCACTATTAAGGCTATGATTGAGGAGTTTGAATTTTATCATCAAAAGAGTATGCCATATCATCCTCAAGCAAATGGAACAGTGGAAGCCTTTAACAAGATCCTTGAGAATGCACTAACAAAGATCTGCAACGTTAATAGGCACAATTGGGACTTGAATATACCAGCGGTATTGTGGGTGTACAGGACCACATTCAAACAATTGACAGGGCAGACACCATTCATATTGGTCTATGTACAAGACACAGTGGTGCCATTAGAGTTCTTGGTACCTAGTCTACGTGTAATAGCCATTACCAATATGATAGAGCGAAGTGCAGTACAGGAAAGACTATGTCAATTGATTATAATGGAAGAAGATAGGATTCTAGTAGGATTTCACCAAGAAGTACAGAAATCAAGGGTCAAATCTTGGCATGATAGACATATCAAGAAGAAAAATTTCAAGGAAGGAGACTTAGTCTTGGTGTACGACAGTAAATCTCTTCAGCACCAAGGAAAAATCAGACTACATTGGTTAGGACCATACAAAGTAAAGACTGTCAAAGATGGGGGAGCTATACAGTTGAAGGATTTAGGAGGAAAAAAAATCAGAGGGATGATCAATGGGAGTCGACTGAAGCTGTATAGGGATAGTCAACCTACTAGCACTTACAAAAAAAAAAAACTAAGTGCCACACATCAAAAGATAGAAACAAAGGCGTAGCACGTCGAAAATAGAATGGGCGCGTGCACTAGGAAACTCTAATGTGACGGAGAAAGGACCAATGGTAACTAAAAGGAAAAAACATCAAAAATGGAGAGTATGGAAAATAGGCGCCAACGGACGGTGACTATCAAAATTGAATGACAAGAACAATTGATGGGACGCCACATTAATCGTGCCAACTAACGACGGCAAGGGAATTCAATGGCTAGTGCGTGGGAAGCACCAGTTCATTCAAAATGAAAATTGGGTAATGTCTTCGAGAAGCTTCACACGATTCCTATAAAAGGTAAGCACGCGGGATGGGAAGGGTTATTGGGAAATTGAGAAAAGCATAGAACGAAAAATTATACAACGGAGTGAGTGAGTTTACAGGAGTTATAGAGCCAAATAAGCTCAGTGGAGAACACCTTTACCACCATGCCACCACCCAAGCTAGGAGCACCAAGCCAGGCCTGTAGACAACCTAGAAGAAACCTCAAAGCACCTCAACAGCCATAGGGAAGCGAACAACAACCACCTCAGCCTTTGAAATTCATCAACTTTGATGAAATCCCGTCGCTCGATATGGAACCAGGAAGCCCCACACTAGTGGCGGAGGAAATCCAACAGACATCACCAGTCGACATGGATATCAATATGCTAGAAGTAGGATAGAGCCAACAAACCTAGGATACAAGAAATCCTTCATGCTCGGATAGCCCTGAAGAAGCCCCAAGGGTTAATGGGACAGTCTCAAACCAGACAGAAATGGTTGCACCAGAAAGGTCACACACAACCACGCCGGAGCAGCCACTGGAGGTCATAGTAGAAGTTATTACCGGTCGGGCAGAGGAGTATGCAGAAGAGAGAAAAATGGAGGATAGAACCTTGATTCATCCACCACAACGGAAGGGAAAGAAACCAATCGCAAGATCATTGTGCATGCAGGATTCCACAACCATAGTATTGTCACGCATTCTGGAAGGGGTGCATATCGCGGGTGATCTGTTAGGCCATGTGGAAACAACACGGTACTCAGATCACGATGTGACCAAAGTAGACAAGTTTCTGAAGTTTGCAAAGAAGGTTTACTTGGATACTATGGGTATAGGACACTTCGGTGAACCAATTAACCAACCAAAATAGTGGGCAACCAGACTATCCAAAATTGGGATTCTAGGCCTGTTGGAGATCCCGCACTTTGGAAGGGGTCGGGACGTAACCAATTGCATCAAGAAGCGGATGGAAGTTACCCACAGAGGATACATATGGGTGGAAGAGCATGTCTCGATAGACGTACAACTCATTACATATATTACAGGGCTGCCACCTCGGGGGAGACACCCGCATAGTTTTTCGATGACAAAACGAAGGAGAAGACACTAACCGAGGAAATGAAGAAGACATATGGTTCAAAAAGAGGGTCACACAGAATCATAATTAAGCACATTAGTGACGCAACAATAAGGATGGCCAAAAAAATCATGGCGTGCAAGTTACTCAGGAATTGTTGCAAGGAGGAAGTCCATGTCAGGTTCGTCGCAGTTGCAACTCAGTGTGCGGAGGGCACTATACTCATCTAGGCCCCATACTTTTTAAATCTATTCCTGGAAGACTGCAAGGATGCACAGGACTCGAGGACAAAATTTCACTATTCTTGGTTACTTTTCCTGATCACCTTGGTCAGATGGAGGGAGCCTAAGTATACATACTTTGCTGATAGATCCAATCGTTGTCATGCAACGCAATACCTATCACTAGGGAGCACTTCAGACCCTAAGAACAATAGTGTGAATGAAGCCAAGTTCACAGGGTATTACAATGACCTGCAGGAAAGCATTTCCAACACTTGGTGGATTACGCCAGAAGTGGTCGCACAATATCAAGGCATAGCCAACTTTAAAGTGACGAGGTATGCAGTATGGATCCAAGCACTGAAGGATCCTGAGAATGAATGGTTAAAAATACGGTATTGTGTCAAGGAATAGGATGTAGAAATGGCCATCAAGGATTGGAACGAGGACTGGAGGATTCCATAATTGAATCAAGAGATTCTCATGGATAAGGAGGCTAATGTAGGGCAAGAACAAACACTTTAAGGAGACAAAATGACGACCAAGAATCAGAAGCCCGGTTAGAACCCAATGCAACAAAAGAAAGGGGTGTGTCCAAGAAAGGTGCCCAGGCGGGGAAGAAGAACAACACCCACGCATCGTAGAAACAGGAAAAAGAGACTGAGACAACACAAGAGAACACATCAAGTTCTACTCAGTAAGAGCAAGGCTAGACCAAAATGTCAATCATACAAATGGGAGGTGTGCGCAAGAAAACTAAGGCGCACAAAACACTACTAGAATATACGATCACCAAGGATGACGCAGACCTCGTAGCCCAAATGGTCCAGGATAGAACAACGGAGAATTTTGACAAAGCTCAACGCCAAAGGGACAGGATTCAGGATGATATGGTAGACATGAGGCATCTCCTCGAGTAGATCAGAGAAACAAAAAAGGTCATCAAAGTAATATAATTAGTCACCAGAACATCATAGACGGGAGCCAAAGCTGGATCGAGCGAGCAGGATAGGATCTAGACGATAGTACAACCAAGATCAACGTTTCACGTTACACCTAGCATGATGCGCATGGATGAAATTGTGGGTCATACACCCTTGAAATATCTAGCCCAAATACAATTGGTAATGATGTGGATACCAACCAAGGCATTGTACAAGTCAGCATCACACATGAGGTACAATCACGTGCATGCACAGACACAATAGAACTGCAACAAACGAAGGAAAAGAGATAAGAGTTGGAATTGGTGCTCGATCAGGTCAAGCTCGATACCAAAGAAGAGAAATATCATGCGGATAGGATCGAGCAAGGATTGTTTATAGCCTATGACAAAATTCCAAAGAGCGCGCTGACAACAGAGCTCACAATGATGCAAAAGACTAATCAAATTGTGCAGAAAATCAATCAATACAGGTAAGAGATCGAGAACCTATGGGAACATCTCATTCCTACCACTCCCCCAGAGGTGAAAGAGAAAAGGAAGTAGGAAGTATCAGGGCAGATGGAGGAGATGCAGCGACAAGTCCACGCAGCTACCGACTTGTTCGATAAAGCAACACAACTATGGACAAGGATGGAGGAGGATCAATAGGTCTAGTAGTGAAACCAGGAAGAGGAGAAGATAAGAACAGCTATCTAGGACCTCAAGGAGAGGCATAAGATGATGTCGATCAATGAGCACCTCAAAGGAGTACAAGATATGAAGAAGTTGCAAGAAGAACTCATAGCCACGCAGACAGAGAAGAAGGAACGAGTCGCAACAGGATCAAATGGAACCTCTCCAAGAGCAGGCAGTGGAGGTCATTGCATAGGCAGAAGAGGTGAATAATAACATGGCACAAACTCAGGCAGAGTGCGCAGGGATTATCAACGACGAGATTGCAACACAAGTATTGGACGCACTCAGAGAAAAGACCACGCAAGATCAAACACAAGCAAAGGAAATCACAGAGAAGTTTCAGGCTCTTGCAAGAGCTGTCGAAGAAGAACAAAAAATTTAGGTGGCTCAGTATGAGCCACATGTCAGTGTTGGGGTCCTATTGGATGCAGGTCGAGTCTAGAAGAAAAATTGTTTTTGGAGGAGAAGCATGCAAGGAGGAAAGGAAAATTGGAAGGAAAAGTAGCACGTGTAAGAGAAGTAGGCGAGGTGCACATGAAAGGAAGACCGAACTATGTTAGGGTTAGGGTTTTTGTAATGTATCATAATGGTTGGTGAGCCAAGGATATAAATAAGTAGTACTTAGAGGAAGAAAGGGGGGAGAGACATACACACACATAGAGGGAGAGAGAATTATAAGAACTATATGAGTCACTAAGTTGGTGAGCTAGGGAAGTAGTGAGAAACTCGATCCCGAGGGTTATTTCATAGGCTGAGGATCCTGGTGCGATCTAGTTAGCCTCACAGGGATCGAGGAGCCTGTGGAAGGGAATACTACCTAAGATTGTAAACACGCATGGTGTGATATATTACTGAATCATAATAAAATCTTGAGAGCCAGATATTTGTGGACGTAGCCCAGGAAGGGGTGAACCACGGTAACACTTGTGTTATGTGAATTAATGCATGGGTCTTTATGGATGATTAATTGTTGAATGTTAGATGAATTAATTAACTAGTTAGATCTGGTATTCCACACGCATGAATAGAATGATTGTTATAATTAGATTTTAGACTGAATAAATATTACAGAGTACAACCGTAGATATCCACTCATTCCCAGGTTGCAAAAACCTGAGTATTACAGCCACCCATAGAGCTATCTTGGATGAGACTGTCCAGTACACTCAGTGTGTTCCGTTGCCTTATGGTCTACCAGAGGGGCCAATAGTTTTATAGGGAATTTTTTTGGGAGATTATCAAATCTGAACCAGGTTCAATCTATGATAGTAAGATAGAATAAGAATAACCCATAAGGAATCCTAAGTAAGAAAAATACCAATACAAGAGAGGGAAATCCAACACCGCCTCTAGAAGTTCATTACCCAAGATATCAAAGAAAGACAGGAAAAATTATACAGTCCATCCATCCGGCCCAAGACTTTTTGATACAGTAAAACCTTTCAGAGTCGCTAATATTTTAGATGGGGTAACTGGATCATCAATTCTAAGGCCTTCTTCCTCAGAGAAAATCCTATGATAAGCCCTTATAAATTCCAGTTGATTGGAGATAGTAAGGTCTTCCTGAGCCTTAAATATATTGTGAAAATATCCAATGGCTTCCTTTTGTTGGAAATACTAAAACAACTGAGAGGGGGGGGTGAATCAGTTGTTTATAAGCTTAAACAATTTTACACTTTTTAAATACTTATTAAGATTTCTTCATGTGTCATCAAGCAACATACAACATATGGACAGTAAGAGTAAA
>ML789117.1:786042-802944 GCA_009831015.1 Picea engelmannii | reverse complement strand
CATACGTAAGCCCTGCTGGCTATAGCCCTTGGCCCATAAGACCGTCAACACATGACCTCGGTCAAACATCGCATCGGGGTTTCGGCATTTGCGATGACATAATGTTTGTGTCCACGTGATTCGCGATTTCCCGATTCGCGATGTGCTTCAGCCCTCCTGGCTGAGCCCTGGTCCACGTGACCGTTATCCGTGACCGCAGCTTTATCCTGTCGGGGCTACGGGGTTTACAGTGATAATGTACCTACGCCCTTTGGACCCGCGATATGCCGATCCCCGACTTCTTCTATACTCCTTACACCTGTCCTTCACCGACTCTTGGTCATTTCTGGATCTGACGGTTCAGATTCATTCTGGATTCAACGGCTGCGATTAAATCGTGATTTCGGAGTTTCTATTGCAGTGAGTTCTTGACATATCAAAGTCCCGATCGCCGATGTCTTTGCTGACGTCACACGTGGTTTGACACGTGTTAGGTCCTGCCACGTGTCACTCTGATTCGTGAATTGCATGAGCCTAAAGTGTTAGATCTGCCTGACACCTTTCATCCTCTGATTGTGCCACGTGTCCCTGGGTGACGTGGTCTACCGACGTGAGTTGGATCAACGGTCTAGATCATATGTTGATCTGACGGTTCAGATTCAGTCGGGATTTCGCATATCGCGAAGTTGGGAATTACGTTGTAGAGTGAACTTTGCATTATGAAGTCCCGATCCCCGAATTGCCGATAAGGCCTCCTGGCTGCCACGTGTCCATATAAATGAACGGTCCAGATCCCTGCTTGATTTTAACGGCTACGATTAAATCGCGAAATCGCATATCGCGATTTCAGGGTTTTCAATGTTAAGTGTTCTTTGCACTTTGAAATCGCGATCCTCGATTCTCCGATGAATTTATCTCTCTCGCAGCTTCTACAGATCTGACGGTCCTGGTTCTTTCGGGAAATTTGGATGGGATCCAACGGTCACTGACTCTTCTTCCTTTTTCYTCTGTAAGCTCTTGCTGTGCGCGTTTTCTTCAAGGTTGTTCCTCCTGAGCTTTTACTTCCAAATCCCCACGGGGTTTTATCCTTCTTATCCTACTGTCTCTACTGTTGCCATTAATGACAACAACCATCACTGCATTCTATCCACTAAATTTGCCAACACCTTTTGTATCCCATGTTGGCAAGTGACCATTGATCCATCCTCCCTAGTAATATCCCAGATAGCATTGGCATGTTTTATAGAATTTTCATAAGAATGAAAAAACTTAGTGTTCCTGTCTCCCGAAGCCAGCCAATTTATCCTACTCTTTTGTCTCTGGGTTTCCTCCTCCTGATTTAAGAGGAAAATTTTTCTCTTTTCTTTTTCTAGTACCAATATTTTGTCCTCCTCCTTCTCAAAACCCTCGGGATAGTCAGCATAGAGAATTTTAAATCAAGTTCTATCTGTATCAGTTCCTCCTTTGGAAAGAGTTTTTTATTTCTTTCCCAACTAATCACCAAATATTTAAGCAGTTTGATTTTTTGTACAAGAGATTTGATCGGAGTTAAATTTTCTGTCTCCAATAGCCCATTCCAAGACAATCTCACTAAGTTAACAAATTTTCGTTCCTCCAACTAGACATAATTGAATTTAAATGGATAACAATACTTTTCTTTTTGTTGTTCAAGATGTAGGATCACTAGCATATGATCGAATACCTTAATATTACTCACCCAAGATCTGTATCCGAGTCCTGACAGGGCTAACTCCTCATTTATCAGAAATTAGTCCAACCTCTTTCTTATGTAGTTCTGATCACTTCTACCATTCCTCCAGGTAGGAAGAAGTTTTATTGGTTCAATATCCACCAATCCTTCATCTTGGATCATTTGGCTAAAGTATGAATGTATTGGATCAGATCTAGCGTGGGGACCCCACACTTCCCTATTTGCAATGGTAAAATTTAAATTGCCTCCCAGAATTATATTATGGTATTTGAGTAACCCATCCCTCTTAATCTTCTCCCATAAATCATGTCTGCCTCCATATGGGCCATAACAGTTAACCAACTTTATTCTTTTGTTAAAATCCTTTACCAATCCATCTAAAACTATCACTGCAGGAGTCAGGAAAGTAGAGAAGTCATGTTTTCTCGTATTCCAAGAGGATAACAGTCCTCCTGATAATCCTAAGGAGTCCACCCCACATAAATTCTAATTCGAAAGTAGTTTAGAAAAAATCTCCCTCATTTTGAGATCATTGACCATAGTTTCATGGATAAGTAAAATGTTTGGTTTAACCAGAGCTAGAAACCTTTTGAGATGTAAAAACTTTGGAGCACCCCCAACTCCTCTGATATTTAAAGAATCTACATTCATTTTTTAACCTTCGCCAAGGATTTATGAGCTCTAAGCGCCCAAGGACCATCTACAACCATAACTCCAGTAATGGTGTTTGTCTCGTTCTCTTTTCCTAGATTCCTAGTACTTCTAGTTTTGAGAGGGGAAAAGTCTTTTTCCAGTCCTCCAAAAATAGCCCCTTTCAAAATCGTGGACTCTCCCACCGCACTGCACACAGTTTTTATTTTTAGTTTCTCATCTAAAGGGGCCTTTACTAAAGTCAAAGGAAAAGTATCTCAACCTGAGTAGATCATAAGAGAAGAATGGTTGAGAACATATTTATAAGAGGGGATAAAGTTCACTAAGGAATCAACGATCTCACTCATCACAGTCGGATCTGTCTGAGTAAAATTTTCTATGTACTCTGAAATTACCCCTGTATTCCCATAGGTTTTGGTGTCCAAGTCAAAAGAAAAAGTAGCCTCTCCCGATGGAACAAGATATCCTTCAAGGGTAGACGAATCTCGCACCTCCAAATCCTCACTCGACTATGTCTCAGGGATCAAAGTTAAAAATGGAATACAAGACTTCCTATATTCCAACTTATTTAAATCAGGTTCCCAAATCGAGGACTTACCAATAGAAGACAACCCTCCCAAACCCCCTGGGTCTAACTGTGAGTGATCGCAACGAAGATTTATTGAAACCTCTTCAATTCCAGAAGATTCAACATCCAAAATCAAGGGAGAAAAAGCCTCAACTTATGGGTTTAGAGTAGCTACCAAGCTGACACTTCCCCCCTTCCCCAAATCCTGACTCTCCAAGTCCACAGGATTCAAACACTAAGAAGGAAAATCATCCTCCGTCCCTCTCAATAGGGTAGCACCAATCACCCCTCCCAAATCTAGCCCATCCAAGACCCTTCCCAATTCCATCAAGGAAGGGCCTAACCTGTTACAAACCTCCATGTACTCCTTTTGATTCCCCTCCCAACCGGGTTTCCTAGTTCCCACAGTGACATATAAGGGATAGGAAATACACTCAAGCCTTAAATTCAGATTGGGGTCAATCAAATCATGGGAGGTCTCCAAATCGAAATCTCGAAATCCCAAATCCTAAATAAATCAAGTGTAGACAATGAGGAAAAAAGTCTAGGGAACAAAGATTTTAACTTACCCAGAACTATGTCACTAGCCAATTCCATAGGGAGTATGGACTCTGCACTATCGACCAGTTCAGTACTTGGAGAATTTTGTTGCATCTCCACCTCCGGATCGGACCCTGAACCATAACAGTAGGGAGGCAGAACCTTTCAAAATGCAAGGAAATTATGATGAATATGTCTTGTTTCCTTACAATTCGCACACATAAATGGAACCCCAAGATAATCTAGCCTTTGTTGGTGCACAAATCCTCACCAATCAATAACCAAATCAACAGGTAGACCTTGTTGCAAATCAAACTCTACCAATAATCGCCCAACCCGTCTATCCTAGCCCGCAAGAAATTGTGGATCAACATATAAGAATTTACCAAGTGTGTCTCCAATCACCTTGAAGGCCACCAAATTCCAGAAAGCTAGCAGGCATCCAGGTAGCAGCATACACAAATGATGAAATTGAAATTGATCCTTCTCAGGGTTGAAGTAGTGTGTCTAGAGCTTCAGCATTAGACTGTTGGATTACTGAGAGCGGGGGTGAATCACTAATAGAGAAATTTAATCATTTTTAACCATATAATACAAGTGTTATATCAATGAAGCATTATCATCCAATAAATGCAGAGTAAATAATCAATGAACAAACATACACATACACATTACACTAGTGTTTTACGTGGAAACCCAAATCGAGAGAAAACCACGAACTGTTTTTTCTTATATGTCTTGAAGAATTACATTCATTGGAAGCACCAACTTACTTTGTTTTCCAGTTGCAACTGGAAGGAGGCTCCAACCCCTAGTTTCTCAGGCTACAACCTGAGGGAAGCTCCAACTCTCCAATTCTCTGGCTACAAATAGAAGGAGGCTACAACCCCCTATGTTTTTTGGCTACAACCGGAAGGTGGATACAACCACCTGTCCTTGCCCCGTCCTACCACCCTAAAGTAGAAGTAGAATGATGGAAGCACTATCAACCTGTCACTGTGATATATACCATTGTAAACCTATACCAATAAATCTGAACCATGCATCAACCATGCATCAACCTGTACCTCAACCTGTAATCAACTTGTACCATAAACAAGTGCATCAACCATGCACTAACCTATACCAAATAACCTGTAATCAACCTGTACCATAAACAAGTGCATACAACCATGTACCAAGTGTGTACCAATCATGTTTCAACTACTCATCAATATGTACCAACATCATCAACTATACACCTCATGTATGTGCCAACTCATCAACTACTTGTCTCAACCATGTACTCAACATGTACCTCAACCAAAAGCCCTAATCAATTTAATCATCCAAATTTGATTTGTAGCTCTGTAATAGAATTGGTGTATATGATGAAATTCCTGCAAAACTTCCTTAACTTCAACAACAAGAGACTAGCATTTTCATCAAACTTTTCTTTAGTCTCACATGCCTAGTTTTGGCTTAGTCAACAACCCTAACTTGAAGTAATCATAACTTTTCACCTGTAATTATAAAGATCGGAAAATGATACACATTGTTCTTCAATTTTTTTTATCCAATTCCTCTAGGTGTCACTACTTGGAACCTCTCATAAAAGGATTTATAGAAAAAATGGCATACCTTGTTGAATTCTGGCTTATTCTAAAGAGAGACCTTGTAGAGCATGCCCCGCATGGAATGTTTGTTGAATTGATCTGAAACTATTACAAAGCATACTATAGACTATACCCTAACCAACACATTTGGTTTAACTGAATTTGAATATTTTATGAAGAATTTATGACATTTTTACTCGAAACACCTGTTTTTGACTAGTTTCAGGACTAGCCACAAAACCTATTTTCCACGAAGTGTAACTCCAAAAATACAATGACCCAAAAGATGAATTTTTTACCAATGATACTTGGATATGTTTTCTCAATTGAATAGCAATTTCACGGTCTGAATCATTACATAAAAAATGTTATAGCGAAAATGGTGAGATGACCTGTAAATAACATACCTTATAAAGCATCATCAAAAGAATTTATCCTTCCTTGCATTTCAGCCTTCTTTTCTTCACCTTCCCTAAGAATTTCGGCTTATATATCCTTGGTTACCTCAGACATCTATAGATATTCAATATTCTCAAGTGTGATTAAAATGAGAGAACCTTGCCTCTTATTTATACTCTCCAAGTAGCTTCCTTAAAAACATCTTCTAGGTCACTTGGCCCCACTTTCCTTATTTTAGGGTTAACCCACTTCTAATTTCTCCATTAAATTTATTATTGAAATATTCTATTTTGTATTCACTTTGAATTATAACACACTCATTACTTCACTTTATTATTTACCTTTTAAAATCTGTTAAACCACTTTGACTGCTTTGACTTTTTGGGGCTTCTAGATGACATATGAGGGTCCTCCAACTTCGTAAGGCCATAACTCTCAAACTGAGAGGAGTTATGTGAGTTTCCACATACCACCAGAAATGGAATGACATTTACTATCCATATAGAATAGTATTATCTAAAAATATATCATAACTCATACTATTATCCATCAAACAAACTTGGGTCCATTACCCAAACCTGGGGTCTCCAACTTCTCATGGCCATAACTCTCTAACCGTGAGGAGTTATGTGACATTCCACATACCACCAGAAATGGAATGACAAGAACTATCCATATAGGATATAATTATTCCACAATTAAGCATGGGTTCTCTTACTCCGCAAAGCGTCTTCCCATGAGTGCTTTAACCATAAGGGGACCACTTTGGAGTTCATCCATATTTACTTCTTATCAACCATGACAAGACAATAATGAGTCATCTTTACATAAAAAAATAT
This sequence comes from Picea engelmannii, assembly GCA_009831015.1. Taxonomy (NCBI): domain Eukaryota; kingdom Viridiplantae; phylum Streptophyta; class Pinopsida; order Pinales; family Pinaceae; genus Picea; species Picea engelmannii. The sequence continues at coordinate 796,662 of ML789117.1, read as the reverse complement.
TGGGTCCATTACCCAAACCTTTGTGCTGTGAGGATTTCTTCAAGGGTTGACATCAATGACAACCAACCTTAATCAACAATCTCCCCCTTTGGCATTGATGGGAACACTCTGATGAAATACTGAAATCATATCACTCATGCTCCCCTTGGAACCATGCCTCTATCCTCTGTATCTGATAAATTTTCCTTTTTCCTTTGCATCTGATAAATATTCTCCCCCTGATACCATGCCTCTGTCCTCTGCATCTGATAAATCTCTCCTCCTTTTTCATCAATGGCAAAGGTATCTTTCCATCCGGGGTTTCTCCCCTGACTAAACTATCTTGTTATGGCGCTTCCTCGTGTACATCTAAGACATATAAGATAAGCATTCAAAAAGAATTCATTTTGGAGTAGAAATAACTCCAAGTATTTGGTAAAGATATTCAAAGGCTTCTCGTGGAAGTGGTTTTGTAAAGATGTCTTCCACTTGTTCTTTGGTGCCCACATACTCAACTCTGATATTATTTTCTATAACCGGTTCCCGTAGAAAGTGATGATTGATTGGAATGTGCTTCGTCTTGGAGTGCATCACCAAGTTTTTTGAGATACTGATGGCACTTGTATTATCACAATATATTGGAATGGTCTCATCACACTCAACCTGTATATCTGTCAAAGTTTGTTTCATCCAAAGAACCTGTGTACAACATGTTGTTGTTGCAATATACTCTTCCTCAACTATAGATAGAGATATTGTCGATTGTTTCTTGCTTAGTCATGATACCAAACACTCACCTAAGTAGAACGCTACATCATTGGCGCTTCGTCATGCATACCAAGCACTCACCTAAGTAGAACGCTACATCATTGGCGTTTAGTCATGATACCAAACGCTACCTAAGTAGAGCTTGTTTTAGACCATACAAGGCCTTCTTTAATTTAGATACATAGTCTATGTTCTCTGACAACTGAAATCCTTTGGTTATTCAATGTAGACTTCTTCTTCAAGTTCCCCGTTTAGAAAAGATGATTTTACGTCCATCTGATATACTTTAACATTTTTTTAGCATGCATAATCTAAAAGTAAACGGATTGCTTCCATTCTGGCAACTGGGGCAAATGTCTCTTCAAAGTCGATTCCTTCAATATGTGCATATCCTTTACATACCAATCTAGCTTTGTTCCTTGTAACCTGTCCATCTTCAATCAAATTATTCTTGAAAACTCATTTTGTGTCGATCACATTCTTATTCTTTGGTCTTGGAACCAATTCCCAAGTGTCATTTTTCTCTATTTGATCCAATTCTTCATCCATGGCCTTATTCAAAAATTCATCATTGTTGGCTTCTTCAAAACAATTTGGTTCAATTGTAGATAAGAGTGTTAGGTGTGTTTGTTCTGGTGAATGGGTTTTTCTTCTAGTCTCAACTCCTACATCTTTGTTTCCAATAATCTGATCTGAATGGTGGTTCTTTTGTACTCATTTGCTAGGTGTCTTTGGAGATACTTTATGAACTTGCTCTTCTGATTCTGTCGGATTCTCTTCATCTTCATCTTCCTCTTCTACTTATTTTTCATCTTCTTCTTCGAAAAGTTGTTCCATTGATTTTTTTTCTTCTTCCTTTGATTCTGGTCTGCCTATTTCATCAATTGTTACGTTGATCCTTTCCACAAATTTGTTCAATCTTAGATTGTAACAATTGTATGTTTTCCTTGTACTTGAGTAACCAACAAGTATTCCTTTGTCCACACGAGAGTCAAACTTTCCCATTCTGCCATCTTCTCTTTTGATGTAGCATTTTCTTCCAAAAACTCTAAAATGATTCACATTTGTTGGTCTTCCTTTCCATAGATCGTAGGGAGTTTTATTAGTGTTGTTTCTGAGCATTACTCTGTTTTGAATGTGAACTGTTGTATGCACTGCCTGTGTCCAAAATATATCTGTCAATTTGGAATCCATTAGCATTGTTCGATTCATTTCTTGTATTGTCCTGTTCTTTCTTTCAACAACTCCATTCTATTGAGTTGTCCTAGCAATAGAGAATTGCCTTTTTATTCCATGTCTGCTACAATAGTCCATAAATTCCTTTGAAGTGAACTTTCCTCCATTATCAAATCTCAAACATTTGATTCTTGAATCCATCTTATTTTCAACTATTTCCTTGTAGATCTTGAAGTTTTCAAAAGCTTCTCACTTGTTCTTGAGAAAGCAAACTGCATTCATTATTGTATAATCATCAACTAATAACATAAAGTGATTTTTACCTTTTAAGCCCTTTGTTGTAGTTGGTCCAACTAGATCAGTGTGCACAATTTCCAGTGGTCTTGTTGTTGAATATTCCTTTGATTTGAACATGGTCTTTGTTTTCTTTCCTTGTTGACAATGCTTGCATAAAGTGTTGGTTGGTTTCGTGATCTGGGGAATTTCTCTGACTGCTTCTCTTTTGCTAACTTTGACAAGGTTATCAAAATGCATGTGACCCATTCTTCTATGCCATAGCCAACTTTCATCTTCCTTTCCTAGAAAACACTTTTCATTTCCAATTTCACTTAACACATATATGTTGTTTGAAGTTCTTGCAGCTGTACCGACCAATTTTCCTAAACCTTCTTTTCTTATCTCACATTTTTCTGAATCGAAAGTAATTTTATGACCTTGGTTACACATTTGACTCAAACATAGAATATTTTGTTTCATATCTTCTACCAGTAGAACATTGTGTGCCTTTTCATTCTTGTTCCCAATTTGGATTGTGCCTTCTCCAATGATTTTGGATGAATTATCATTTCCGAAGGAGACTGGTCCATTTTTTTCTTTTCGTAATGTAAGAAATTTGTATTTATCACCTATCATGTGTTTTGAACATCCACTGTCAACATACCAACCGTGTTTCTTCTGCTTAGCTTGTAGAGAGACTGTTCATTCTTCATTATTATACTGATCTTGTTTTCTTATCCATGTCATTTTCTGAGGTTCTTGTCTGTAACTGTTGTTATTCTGTTGAGGTTCTTTAGGAAGGACTGTCATTCTGCAATCCTTGGCCATGTGTCAAAAATTGTTACATTTATAACATTCCACTTCAGTGCTCAAAGATTCAAACCTGTTGTAACTTATTATTTGTGTGTCACTAGGTCTCCTTGAATAATCCCTTTGTGTATAACTCTCAAAGTTGTTACTGTTCCTGTTGTTAGCTCTGCAATTCACAACTTTATGTCTGAAATTATTACATGCAGAACATAAACCAAAAAATATAGTTTGATACCTAGGAGTTGAAGATCTTCTGAAAAGAGGTGCTCTTATGAATCCTTCTTCTTCTTGAGGCCTATCTGTCTGTTGTTGATTCTGAAACCTGAATCTTCTTAGTGGAGGAGTGTCCCTGTAATCTTCCTTGTATATATTCCTATCCTCTTTGATTGTTTCTGCATAGCTCTTTGGATTTGTTTCTTGCTCTGTTTGTTTGGAGCTTGATCCCTTTTCTATCTGATTGTATCCAAGTCCAGACTTGTCAAGATGAGATTTTTTACTGTTGATAATGTCATTCAGAACTTTTGAGCTATTATGCATATTTTTCTTTTGAATATCCTTTCTTAGTGTGACAACCTCTGCTTCCAAGTTTCCAATGATCTTGTCATTTTCTTCTAGTTGTTCTTTGAGTGCTTCTTCAATTCTTTTATATTCTTCTATTTGAACCTTCAATTTTGTGATCATTTGTTGTAGTTCTCAAGTGTCATTTTTCTTGTCTAGTTATGCTTGCAATTTCTTGATTTTCTTCTTTTATCTTCTGATAACTTCTATGGCACACATTAATTCTTCTCAATAGTCAACTTTTGCCTCTTCAATTTCTTCTTTGACTTCTTCACATTCTTCTTCGGCTTCTTCATATTCTTCTTCGGAGTCTTCTTTGTCATAGTCTTTTACTGCCATGAATAGAATTCTTCCTGTCTCATTGTCACTGGCTTCATCTTCATCTGATGATGAGATGTCTTCTTTGGTGTATAAGCTTTTCTTGAAAACTTTCTTTGTAGTTCTTTTGCCTTTATATGTGTGTTTTCCTTTTGAGTAACCTTCATCATTTTTCTTTTTCTTATGAGGACATTTGTTAGCAAAATGACCAATACCATCACAATTAAAACAAATTAAATGGATCTTACCTATATACCTACTATTGGTTCCCTTGTTCAGTCTTTTAACGAAGTTGGCCACTTCTTCATCATCTTCCGAGGTGTCATTGTTGTTGCTATACTCTTCTTGTTCCTTTTTCTTTTTCTTTGATCTTTTGGATGCCTTGAAGGTTACTTCTTTTACATCTGGATTTTCTTGCTCAGTTCTCATTTCATATGCTGTGAAGATTCCATGCAGTTCATCCATGCTTATTCAGTCCAGATCTGATCTTTCTTCTAGTGTTGATATCTTAGGGTTGAATCTCATAGGAAGAGATCTTAGTATCTTTTGAAAAATTACAGATTCTTCAATTTCTTCTCCCAATCCTATGATTGCATTCATTGTTTCATCCACTCGTAAGAAGTAGGTTGTGATATCTTCATCTTCCTTCATTTTTAGTTGTTCGAACTGACCTCTGTAAGTCTGAAGCTTTACTGCTTTGACTTTTCTATCTCCTTCATAAATATTTTGAAGCTTGTCCCAAATCTCTTTAGTGGATTTACAGTGTGCAACTTTGGTGAATGTCGTATCACTAAGACCGTTCAAAAGTGCATTTGTGGCTTTGGAATTATTCTCACCGAGTTTTACTACTTTGTCATTTGTTGGTGGAACTGTCGCTGCTATGTATCCATCTACAATTGATTGGCAAACTTGAAATCCATGTGCCTGTATATATGTCCTCATCCTTATGCTCCAAAAAGCATACTTTTGTCCATCAAACTGTGGTATTCCATTTTTATATGAGTTGGTACTCTCCATGATCTACCTTTCAATGGTTAAACTGATTTCTGAAGGAACCTTCTCTGATACGAATTGTTGGATTACTGAGAGGGGGGGTGAATCAGTAATAGAGCAATTTAATCCTTTTTAACCATATAATCCAAGTGCTATATCGATGAAGCATTATCATCCAATAACTGCAGAGTAAATAAGCAATGAACAAATGAACAAACATACACATACACAGTACATCAGTGTTTTACATGGAAACCCAAATCGGGAGAAAACCACATAATGTTTTTTCTTATATGTCTTGAAGAATTACATTCATTGGAAGCACCAAATTCCTTTGTTTTCCAACTGCAACTGGAAGGAGGCTCCAACCCCTAGTTTCTTAGGCTACAACCTGAGGGAAGATCCAACTCCCCAATTCTCTAGCTACAACCATAAGGAGGCTACAACCCCCTATGTTTTTCGGCTACAACCGGAAGGTGGCTACGACCACTTGTCCTTGCCCCGTCCTTCCACCTTGAAGTAGAAGTAGAATGATGGAACCTCTGTCAACCTGTCACTGTGAGATATATCGCTATAAACCTGTACCAACAAATATGAACCATGCATCAACCATGCATCAACCTATACCTCAACCTGTAATCAACTTGTACCATAAACAAGTGCATCAACCATGCACCAACCTGTACCAAATAGCTTGTAATCAACCTGTACCATAAACAAGTGCATACAACCATGTACCAATCATGTGTCAACTACTCATCAAATATGACTCATAAATATGTACCAACATCATGAACTATACACCTCATGTATGTGCCAACTCATCAACTACTTGTCTCAACCATGTACTCAACATGTACCTCAACCAAAAGCCCTCATCAATTTCATCATCCAAATCTGATTTGTATCTCTGTAATAGACCTGGTGTATATGATCACATTCCTACAAACCTTCCTTAACTTCAACAACAAAAGACTATCATTTTCATCAAACTTTTCTTTAGTCTCACATGCCTAGTTTTGAATTAGTCAACAACCCTAACTTGAAGTAATCATAACTTTGTACCTGTAATGTATAAATATATGAAACTGACATATAATGTTCCTTAGTGTGTTTTATACAATTCCTCTAGGTTTCACTACTTGGAACCTCTCAGAAAAGGATTTATAGAAAAAATGGCATACCTTTTTTGAATTCTGGCTTATTCTAGAGAGTGGCCTTATAAAGCATGCCTCGCATGGAATATTTGTTGAATTGATCTGAAATTGTTACACAGCATACTATGGACTGTACCCTAACCAAAAAATTTGGTTTCACTAAATTTGGATATTTTATGAAGAAGTTATGACGTTTTTACCCAAAACACTTGTTTTTTACTAGTTTCAGGACTAGCCACAAACCCTATTTTCCACAAAGTATAACTCCAAAAATACAATGACCCACAAGCTGAATTTTTTACCACAGATACTTGGATATGTTTTCTCAATGGAATAACAATTTAACGGTCTGAATCATTATAGAAAAAAATTTATAGTGAAAATGGTGAGATGACCTGTAAATAACATACCTTAGAAAGCACCATCAAAAGAGTTTATCCTTCCTTGCATTTCGACCTTCTTTTCTTCACCTTCCCTCTGAATTTCGGCTTAGATATCCTTGGTTACCTCAGACACCTATAGATATTCAATATTCTCAAGTGTGATTAAAATGAGAGAGTCTTGCCTCTTATTTATACTCTCTGAGTAGCTTCCTTAAAAACATATTCTAGGTCACTTGGCCCCACTTTCCTTATTTTAGGGTTAACCCACTTCTAATTTCTCCATTAAATTTATTATTGAATTAACTTATTTTGTATTCACTTTGAATTATAATACACTCATTACTTCACTTTATTATTTACCTATTAAAATCACTTAAACCACTTTGACTACTTTGACCCTTTGGGGCTTCTAGATGACATATGAGGGTCCTCCAACTTCGTAAGGCCATAACTCTCAAACCGTGAGGAGTTATCTGACGTTCCACATACCACCAGAAATGGAATGACATCTACTATCCATATAGAATAGTATTATCTGAAAATATATCATAACTCATACCATTATCCATCAAACAAACTTGGTTCCATTACCCAAACTTGGGGTGTCCAAATTCTCATGGCCATAACTCTCTAACTGTGAGGAGTTATGTGACGTTCCACATACCACCAGAAATGGAATGCCAAACACTATCCATCTAGGACCTCATTATTCCACAATTAAGCATGGGTTCTCTTACTCCACAAAGTGTATTCCCATGAGGGCTTTCACTATAAGGGGACCACTTTGGATTTCATCCATCTTTACTTCTTATCAACCATGACAAGACAATAATGATTCATCTTTACATCAAACAATCTTGGGTCCATTACCCAAACCTTTGTGTTGCGGGGCTTTCTTCAAGGGTTGACATCAATGAGAACCAACCTTAATCAACATAGAATCCCAGTTTTTTAAATCAAGCCCTATCCAACATCTCTGATGCATCCTATGAAGATTTAAAGCAAAAGAAAAATCAACCTCTTACCAATATAAATACTTCAAGGGTGTAGCCCAAAATTGGGCTCCAAAACTCTTCCACCTAACTGTGGATTTCATTTGACGACATCGACCAGTAACTAAAGCACCCCACCAGCGTATGAAGGGACAAATCAATAACTTCCCTCATACTGATATCTCGTCCAAGTTTCATAGTAGGCTTCCTATGCTTGACTCTCCAAGCCTTTATACCACCTGAATTTTTCGCCTCCTCCACTGCCTTGTGTAGTCCTGTCCCAGTAGTAATAGTCACCTCCACACAAGAAACCTTTGCCCCAGGCTCACCACATTTACCTTCTGTACTACACCTTGACCCTCCCACACCAAGCTCCTTACAGTAGGCACCCCTTTCAAATTCCCGCAGAGGGGAAGAGATTGTAATCTGTGCATCCACATTTTTTTCATTTTTTTCCCATCCTCTGCCAGGCTTCAACACCTCCCCCTCTGACCAAAACCCAGGGGAAGCACTTGCCCCCGCACAAAAAACCTGATTCTCTGGCTCCCCTCTCTTTTCGACATAAGAAACATGTGGCCTACCTAAACCAATATCCCCACAGGAAAAACCTCCCTTCGCATCTCGCAAAGAGGAAGAACCCGACTGTTGTGCAGGAAGAGATATGGCATGTGTATTCCACCCTCCATCAGCGTCCAAGAAAAAAATTTCATCGATGATCCCGATGGACCTCGTGTCCATCGATCAATCAATCGGATCGCCACCTGTCCCATAAGAAGTACAAGGAATAACTTTTGGTGAAATGGCATTAACTCATGGCTCAGGTCGATTTGAAAACCAACGTTACACTTTCAACTCTTCCCAATACGCCTCATCGGTTTTGTGTAGACTTACCTGGCTCCACCAATCATCATCCTCCAACCCTGATCTAGAATCCAACATGACGACCGCCATTGGGATCAAGTACCATCCCAGTCAGATGTTGCAATTAAAAACTGCCCTAGTAAAACCCTCTACCAACCTGCAGTGATTTGTAGCTTCCCTAGTAAAACCCCCTACCCGTATGTTAGTAATCTGAACCCTCCATCCCCCTTACCTACTCCCCTCCCCTGACCATGCATACTCTATCTCTAAACATAACATTAATAAATAGAAACCATTGTGATAAAACATAACTATTAAGGAGTCGCCCTCAAACTCCAACAAGTTTAGAGTAACAGTATATGTTGGTTTTATGGGATCCTCATTTAATTCTGATTGGTTTTGATGTATATTTTTTAATATTAATGTTCAAATGGGGAAGCTTATTTGTTAAAATTTGAAAGGATATTTGTAAGTTGAATATGTAATATAAAAAATAATTTCGGTTAGGTTAAGGTGGACATTTTATTAATAAAGATAATATGTTAAGTTATGCATTGTATTGGGTTCATTTTTTATATAGATTATTTCCTCAATTTTAGTTACAATAATTAGGTCATGGTGTTTGATATGGAGAGAGTAAGAATATTTCACTTTGTAATACATCTAGAAGTCAAATTGATGTATGAGGTCCTTTTGTCTATAGGATTAAGGGGCCCCTTCATGTAGATATTTCATTGCTTAGTTTTCCAAAGTCTACATGTCTCATCCCTCTCTAAATCCAAACCTATGACCTTTATGAAGAAAACATGTATTCTTAACCATTAAGCCCTCTCAAACTCAAACCAACAACAATAATAGTGACTAATTACTAACCTTGAAACCCACATAAAAACCAATAAAATAATAGTAAAATTTATACAATAACTTACTACTAACCATAAATAAACATAAAAAAAACTTTCACATATTTATAAATTATATTTAAAATTACACTACATAACTTAATTTCTCAATTAAATACACATCAATCACTAACTTTAAAAACCAAAATAAAACTTGTATTCATACTTTTAAACTACACCTAAAATTATACTACTTTACTAACTTTAAAATAAATAAAAATCACCATTATCATGACTAGGTGACTTCCATGTCATATTTACAATGTTTTTTCAATTATTTTTTTTTTTTAATAAAAAGAAATTATAAATATATTTTTTTAAAGGATTAATTGATATTCGTCATTATAATGGGAAAGATATTATATATGTGTGTGGAGTTATGTATTTTAAGTTTTGTACAAAATCTTATATCTAATAGAATGTGTGGAGTTTCAACATCTTTATATAAAGATATATTAATATAATTTCATTTTAATTTTTATATAAATATATATTAATATAATTTTATTTTAATTTTTTTAAATATAAAAATTTTTATATTTTAAATATTTAACAGTTTAAATTTGAATTAAAAATAAATTTTAATTAATAATTGTAAAGTTTATAATTAAATAAAATAAAAATCTTTTAATTAATTACAAAAAAGAAATAAATGGAAAAGAAATAATTAAAATATAAAAAATTTATATTTTAAATATTTAACAGTTTAAATTTGAATTGAAAATAAATTTTAATTAATAAGTGTAAAGTTTATATTTAAATAAAATAAAAATCTTTTAATTAATTACATAAAAGAAATAAATGGAAAAGAAATAATTAAAAGACTTTCTTAATAAATTAAAATCATAACATTTTATAATAGAAAAATTGGAATCATATTTTATAATAAAATAAAAGTAAATTATGATTAATAGAATAAATAGTTTAAAAAATCATAACATTTTATGATTTAAATATATGTATAACAATCACTTCAAAGTTCATAACATTTTATGATTTAAATATATGTATGATTTAAAGATGTTTTTTTTTTAATTTTAACAATATATTTCATAATAAAATAAAAATGAATTATAATTAGATAAAAGAAATGACTAAACAAATCATAATTTGAGTGTGTTTAACAATCATTTTATAACATTTGTTTGAAATAATCACTTTATAAATAATTAAAATATTGTAAAACAATTATTTTATAATTTAAGATATTTTTTTATATTATTTAGTTTTTGGAGTAATGAAAAGGTAAAACTAACTCATTATTCAATATAGAGCATAAAACTTTGCAATAACTTTTAATTAAAACTTTATATCATTTTAATTACCAATTTAATATATTTTGATAATCTATATATATCTAAAAATCATATAGATATCTAAAAATGATATAAAAATTGAATATATATATATATATATATATATATATATATATATATATATATATATA
>ML789117.1:768941-779786 GCA_009831015.1 Picea engelmannii | reverse complement strand
TATTGAAAAAATAATATAAAATATAAAATTAAAAAAATATATTATCTTTGCTTCTGCTTTGCTTTTGCTACTGCTCCTTAGACATTTCTTCTTCTTAAACTTGTATTCTGAGTACTGCTGTAAAGAACACAAAGAAGAACCCAAGAAATATATGGGTCATCTATATTATCACTAGGGCAGTAAGTGGATATCAAGATCAATGGTTCAATTCACAAGGGTAATCCTTCACAAGTTCTACCATGGCCACACTAGTGTTGGAACATCACCAAGTGAGATATCAACGTCAAAAAGAAAAAAGAAAAAAAGGTTCGTAACAATATTATCAAGAAAATATTTCATGTACGAATTGAGCATGTGAAACCATGTAGGTGTGCAAAGGAGGCCACATTAAGAAGAAAAAACATCGAGCATACAAATTTCATGTACGAATTGAGCATGTGAAACCATGTAGGTGTGCAAAGGAGGCCACATTAAGAAGAAAAAACATCGAGCATACAAGATCATGGATTTATTTAAAAATGCTAAGGATATAGTTATTGAATAACTCCATGCATGAATAAATTTATTAATGTGAGTGACATAAATATATTGATATATGATTTTTGGTTTCATTTTTAGGTATGATGAATATTCTTATTTATTTATGATTTTTTATCTTTCTCTTAAATTAGTAATAATAACAACAACAACAACAACAATTTATACTATAATTTCTAGGATTACGTTTCTAACAATTATCATACTTATCATTTTCATTCCATTATTTGTGTTGTTTCCCATCCATAGGGAGAAAAACACTCAAATTTGTCTAGACTCATCATGGAAATCTCCCCCTGCTCCTAATGGCCCCAAGTTTCCCTTTGAGATGCCATTAAATTTTAGTTTTATATGGTGTGGTGGTGGAGGATCCCATGTCTCCTTATAATATTGTTTGAGAGACTTGCTATTCCAAGGGGGGTCCATTTACAATGATCCAACTACTAGTTGAGGAAGATCACAGACTATGTCCCTGAATGTTTCTAACCTTCATTTCTAATAGGATGCACTATGCACTCATAGAATCCCACACATTGGTATGGATTATCTTCCATACCAATTCCACTAGCTTATTTTGTTGTTTGAAAACTCTTTTGTTTTGTTCTTTCTAGAGGCTCTAAATTAGAAAATCTGGGAAGGGATTCTAAACTCTATTAATCATGGGATTTTAAATACGTTAAGTCTCCATCCCTCTAATGTTTGAATCACATCTCCTCTATTCCGATCTAATTTCCTAAAGCAAGTTTAACTTTTTGTCCCATAGGATTGATGTTTCCATGCAGTCATTAAAAATGTGATCTTTGGATTCTCCTTCAATTCGACACATTAGACAAATTGATGGACCTTCGTATCTCTTTTTTATTATCCTATCCCAAGTCAAGGTCTTTCTTTTTTCTAGAAGCCATATGAAGGTTGATACTTTCAACCATAATTCTGAGTTCTAGAACTTTTTCCATATACCGGATTTGTTCATGAGTCAAATCTCACATCTAATTGATAGGATTTATTGACTTTGAAATTTCCATCTCCTTCTTGTACCCATCTCAAGATGTCATGTCATATTCTAATTTGTATATGCCTTGATTGAAGTTGATCTTCCATTTCTTTGTGGACATTGTCCTCCCATACTACCAGCTAGACATCACACTATTTCCAGATTTTGTCTAGAACAGTTGTGGGTTGTTTCCATCCTCTTGATAGTGATATAACTTTGTCCACCCCTTTTCTTTTAGAGAGGTTTTGATATCGTGAAAAATGTCTTTCTTTCCCTGAATTGGTTCTTATTTCCAGGCATCTTCCCGAAATAGTGTTGAGTGGCCATTTTGGATTTCCCAGAAGAAATGGGCTTGAAAAATACCTCTATTACTCCATGCATTGTTTCATATAAGGGATTCATGATGCTCCCTTTCCATGCTAATTAATTCTTCTTCTAGGATAGTAGCTACGTATTTTATTTTCCATATCTTATCCCATAGTTCTTTTTTCCCTTTATCCACCACCACCAAGTCTTGATGGATAGTGATTTCCCCACGATGAGGGGATATTTGATGCCAAAGCCTCTTTTTAATTTAAATAAACATATCTTATCCTAGGCCACCAAAGACCATTTTTGTTCTTTCTTTGGTCTCCCAAAAAGGAAGGATCTATGTATATTTCTATTGGTATTAATAATTTTCATAGACATAGCATGGATCGAAAAGAGATAAAGGGGTGGAGAATGCAAAACAAATTTGATTAAAAAAATCCTACTCGGCAAGGTGAGAGAATGTAATGTCTAGCTAGTTACTTTAGCCTCAATTTTGGCCAACAAGTCTTCCCAAGTGATGTTTCGAAGGACCTTGTCAAGAAGGGGGGGGATAGGTACTTCAACATCAGAGTACCCCTTTGGAAACCTAGGATTCTAGTGATATTCCATATGTTAGAAATAGGGGTGTTGATGAAGAACATTTGAGATTTGGAATGGATGATGAGGGTTCCCAAGGCCTTCATGAAGGTATCAAGAGCATATTTAAAATCATTGGCTTCTCTAACCATAGGCAGCTCCAGCAGGAGAGTGTCATCCACAAATTGAAGATGGGACATGGGATTAATGTCATGGTGTAGTTTGATACCTTTCATACTACCCATTAGAATGACACTCTTTAATCATCTTCCTAGACCTCCTGCCATTAAGACATATGGGAAAGGGGAAAGAGAGTCCCATTATCTAATCCTCCGTGAGGGGTTAAAGGTAGGGAGGGAGCTCCATTTATCAAGATAGAGAAGAAATTAGAGGCAACCAAGTTTCAAACCCAAGAGATTCGTTCTTGACTTAAGCCAATGGTGGACAACATGTGTTGAAGAAAGACCCAGTTCAACTGGTCATAGGCCTTAGAGATATCAAGTTAATTCCTATCATTTTTTTATACTTTTAGGGAATGTATGGTCTCAAGTGATACAATGGTTCAAACTAGGATTTTCCTACTTTCAATAAAACCGCCTTGTTCTAGGGACATTATCTTATTCATTATTGGTTTCAATCTATTAGCAATTACCTTGGTAATGATTTTATAGTTAACATTACAAAGTTATATGGGTCAATACTTATATGTTGTGATCATTTATCACTCCATTGGTATAAAGGTGAGGAAGGTTGAGTCGAAGGCTTGAATAATCTTCCTCGAGACTCTAGATTCTTTGGCAACCTCCCATACATCCTTGTCTATAACCTACCAACATGCTTGGAAGAAATCTGTAGTGAACCCATCCAACCCAAGGGATTTTCCTACTACCATATCTTTGACTATTCATTCAACTTCATCAAATGATGTAGGATGGGTTAGACGAAGATAGTATTTCGGGGAGATTAAAACTAGAATGGATCTTATAATGGCTTGTATTTGTGTGTCACGATCCTCCTAGGGTTCTTTTAAGAGTTGTATTTCAAAATGATTCATCAATTCCTTTTCTATGTCTTCATGTTTCTCTAGTTTCTTCCCACTTTCTTTTTTTAATGCCACTATATTTTTTTGGCTTCTTCTGTTAAGGAGGGAGTTGAGAAAGAATCGTGTGTTTTTATACCCTTCCTTGAGCTATCATATCCTTGAATTTTTCTTCCATAATGTCTCCTCCTGTTTATCTCTTTTGTTGATTTCTTGCTATGGTTGATTCTCCATGATGGATAGTTCATCAATTTGGCTATTGTGAACAATGGTTCTTTATACCATTTCCATTTCTTTCTCCAGCTCAAGCTTCGTCTCAAAAAATTTCCCAAAGGCCTCTTTGTTCTAGATTTTGATTCTAAGTTTGAGATGCTTCAAGTTCTGTTGAAGTTAGTCCATTTTAGTTCATTGAAAATTTGCTCCCTCTTTCCACCATATATTCATATTCTCAATGAAATTTGGGTTCTCTATCTAAAACTTCTCAAACCGGAAGGACTTCGGTCTTAGTAGGAGATTTCTTTCCCATGAAAGGAGGACCGACCACTAATCCAACCTTGAGAAAGGAAGGATTTCAATCAAGATAATATTCATACTTTTAAACATAGATTCAAAGACTAGGAAATGGTTTAGTCTAATGACTATCTAGTGAGATCCCCCTCTTTTGTTATTCTATGTGTGGCTTCCATTACTTGTTTAAATGTCGATAAGGAATAATATTTCTATAGTTTATTTGAAGGCCTCACTTTTTGCCTCCAACCTCCTAATTCATCCTCTTTTTCATGTAAGGAGGTGATCATATTAAAGTATCCCCCTATTAACCATGGTTGATCCTGAATGTCCATTCCTAGTAGAAGCCTTGGATTCTAAGAACGCCTTCTTCATGGATGGGACTTGGGGGGGGGGGTAGGCATAAGAATTGGTTATGTAGCTCTACCTCAGTGAGCCCAACATCCTATATCTTGTTGATATTATCCTTGGGGTTACCATTATGGTCTCAAGGTTAGTAAATCACAATCCCATAGAATAACTAGATCATTATATGCTCCTTTTGTGGCAACCACTGATACCCCATAGTTCCTCCAAACTTTATGAGATATAAGAGCCACGGTGCCATTGTCACATTTCATTTATTGTAACATAATGATACTTGGTTTTTATTGATTATTCTGTTTTATGAGAATCCTATTATTAGAAGGTGCATTGAAACCTATGATATTCCATGATATTTCTTTCATTTTAAATGTGAGGTTGGGAGGAAAAATTATTATTCGAAAGACCCATGGTTTTCCCCGAGTCTACTAATAGAGCTCTTGTTTCTTCCAACTTTTGTTTGGAGGTTTTCCTCCCTCTTTTCTTCACCCCTATTCCTGATTTATTTTGTTTATTCAAATGGGTAGCCTTCACACCTAGACCCCCTGAATGGGTCAAGTTATATATAGTATTTCCAACCTTTCCTCCCCTTTCACTAGATCTTTTTGTAGTTTCCGACACTAACTTTCCAACAAGTTATTGAGATGTTTTTCTCCCTGCAAGGCTATTAAGACCAAGAGATCTATCTCTAGATCTTCTTGTTCCATTTCTTATGTTTTCATGTCTTTCTTTAAGTCTTGTTGAATATCTACTTCTATATTCATATCTTGTATGTCTTCTTCTCCCTCTCTTTCTTTGGATTTGCTTAATTGTTGATCTATTTTCCTCCACTTTGGTTTATCTTGAGTTGTGTTTGGCTTTGGATCTTTTAGCACTTTAGGTACTGCTAGTTCCCCCTCTTGATACACTTCTTATGTAACATTTGAAAGTACTTGGAAGCTATTTGATGTGTTGTTTGTTTCCTGGGTAGAGGGTTTGTTAGGTTTCCTACTAGACTTTCTCTTTCTCGAAACTTTGGTAAAACCCTCCTTATCCTACTCCTCTTTGTTTTTTCTAAAACAATCTCTGCATTCTTAGGGCAATCTCAGAACAAGTTCCCATGTTCATGACGTTTCTTGCATCAGAATGGGATGTGCTCATAATCCGGGTAAGAAATAGTTATAGAATATGGAAGGGTTCATTCTACATTCATGTATACACATAGTCTAGCATAGGAAGTGTAGCATCTAAACTTGGTTACATTTGACACTTTCACAAAGGTTCCTAGGGTATTTCTTATGCCTTCAAGAGTTTCTTTCTCCCAAAATCCACGAGGTAAGGAGTACATCCAGATCCATAACTGTGCTCTATGAAATCCTCCTTTGGAGAGAACCTTTTGGTCTAGTATCTCAGGTGGAGGCCTATCGAGTTGAAGAAATNCTCTCTCTCTCTCTCTCTCTCTCTCTCTCTCTCTCTCTCTCTCCATGCATGCAAAGATGACAGTAAAAAATCCCTTTGAGCCTAGTTTGAGATTTGTCCTTTTGACTTCCATCAAGTCTTCACCCACACTGTCAATGCTTTTTCCGAGGTCTAGATGCCCGTGGATTTTCCTATTAGCAAGTGATCCTTCATATATTGCCTTGGGGGTTTTTCCTTGGTTTTCACCACGCACCCATTTTTCAGTTTATGTTCTTTGTTTTTCTTTTCCATGTCATGCTTGTCCACGATTATGCTTCCTATATGTTCCCTCCCCCCCCATTTCGTCATCCATTAGGGTCGAGCTTACCTCTGTCATAATTGCCTCCTTAAGCGATTTATGGGTCTAGGTGGCATGTTCCCCCACTGCTGCCATGGGGCCCATGATCCTTTGCCATCATATGTTCTTGATCCTTACCTCTGACTTGTTCTATGCCTCGATTTCATCACCAAATCCTAGATGCTAATGTGCCTCTCATCACTCCTTCTCAATTTTTATAAAAATATTTATTTCAATTAAAAAAAAAGATATTATAATAGAATTTATTTTCCAAAATTTTTATTTTTGATAATTAAAAAAATCCATTATTATTTTATAATAATTAACAATTTAAAAAAATAATTACCTTTAATACTAATTAACCATTTAAAAAAATTATTTCCATTTTAAGCTGATTTATTTTCACTTGGTAAAGAAAATCCACTCCGTTAATTTATTGGTACCTATTAAAATGGATGAGAAATAAAATAACATTAAAGAATAAAAATCGAAGTTTAACCAATGTAAAATGAAAAACACCTCCCATACTAGTGTGCCATGGGTCAACTAACAAGTGTGTGCGATTCTTCATAGTGCATACAATGTAATTACATTCTGCAAAAAGTTCCTAAATCGATTTAATAATATATATATATATATTTTAAGAAAAATTATCTCAAATTTATATGAAGTATAAATTTTTTTACATCAAACACTTACAAGAACAGTCCCAAAAACGGGAGGATACAACAAGAAAACTTTAATATTAGAAAATATAGAAGGGATTATGCACAGTGCACGCTGAAATAACTGGAATGATGCTGCAAAGGAAATCTAACAGGAAATAAGCACAGTTCAGGCTGAAAACGCAAGCTGAAATTGCAATCGATGCAATTTACCCTTCACCGTCCCTTGGCAGTTCGAAGATATTAATGCATGAGGGTTGGCTTTCCATTCCACTGTCTGTGTGGAATACCGATAGCCTTCCTTCAACTTCTGATAGAGCTCTTTTAGAGAGGTCATCAACTTC
Source organism: Picea engelmannii (assembly GCA_009831015.1). NCBI lineage: Eukaryota > Viridiplantae > Streptophyta > Pinopsida > Pinales > Pinaceae > Picea > Picea engelmannii. The sequence goes on along the minus strand of ML789117.1, from coordinate 772,714 downwards.
TTTATTGTGAACTCTATAAATATAGTGGACGCTAAGATCTTTGAAATTTTTTGCCAAATCCAATGTTTTTTTGTTTCCAGCATTCGATATTTACTGTGTTGAGATTGCATTTATGGTTTATCTAGTCAATGATGACCCGCTAATCACCAAGGATTTGTAATTGATTAATTGACCAGAAAGTTGCCAGAGTGAGGGTCGCCCATAAACCCATTAGTTCCGCTTTAGTATTTGATCCCGCTCCGCAGTTGATGAACCATTTGGTAACTCTCGAAGGATGAGATTTGAAAGTGCCTCCAGCCCCACAACATTGACCATTGGACTGAGTTGCTCCATCAAAGCATGCTAAGGTGAAGCCCTCCTCCTAAGTAAACTCACAGACTTATATTGGCAGAGCTTTAACAGAGGAAGGCTGCCAAGAAAAAGACAACATGATTCTATGAGCTACTGAGAGAATGGAGGGAGCACGGTCTTCAAAGATCGCCTTATTCCTTTCAATCCAAATCTACCAGCATGCATGAGTAGCCAAACTTACAGAGGCAATCTTCTCCATTGACCACAACATAAAACAGAGGCGGCTTTCCATTGAATGTTGAGAGAAAAATGGGTGGTCAGGCGATGCCAGACAACCCTCGTAAAATGGCCAATAATACCCCTTAGTCGGTGGCCAATATCTATCGTTGTCATATCATGTGAGCGTTGTTGGGCTTGTAAATAATACCATGTGATTGTTAATTGTCGCGACAGAGTCAAAATTAATGACGAGGATTGTTATCAACTTTGATCCATAGAATTTCAAATAAAAACCATTAAAAACAAATTTATCATATTTTTTCAATGTTGTTGGTTTTATTTTATGATACTTTATAAATGTTGTTGGTTTTGTTATGTCCATAGACGTTGCTACAATGTGATAGTGTAAAATAAAAGTAAAGAAAAAAAAAAAAAAAAAAATTTTATCATGCATTCTAATTGTTGTTGTTGGACTTGTTATTTTTATAGATATTTCTATTTTTAAAATATGATAAATAGTGCAAGATTAGTGTTGTTCGCTTTGTTATGTTCATACACATTTCTATTATATAAAAATAGGATAGATAGTACAAGATTGAATAATGAAAATACATTCAATAATCTTAATTTCATCTACAATTGACTACTAATAAAAAAAATAATAATAAATATTATCAATGTAATTCAATAATCTTAATTTCATCTACAATTGACTACTAATTAAAAAAAAAAGATAATAAATATTATCTATGTAATTATTTATTACCATGCATGTTAATATATTAGTAAATATTAAATAGTAATATTATCTATGTAATTATTTATTATTTTGTCATTTGCATTAGCTATTATGTAGATATGTTTGTAAAAAAGTGTTGCATGAAAAATTCAATGAAATACTTGATATATAAAGACTTTATTGTTGTTGTTTTTATTTGTTTATGAAATAAAGGATAAAAATTCAATAAATTTATTTTATTATGAAAAAATAAATGTCACTAGCATTTATCCATTTACAATTACTTTTATTCAAAAAAATTAAATAATAATTATCATTTACTCTAATTTTTTTTTTTTTTTTATTATCATTATACTTTACTAAAAAATAAAAAAATAAATTAATATTAATTATTGAAAATTATGTGTAAATTAAATAATAATTATCATTAAAAAAAAATATTATTATTATACTTTACTAAAAAATAAAAAAAATGAATTATTATTATAATTTACAAGTGAAGATGTCAAACAATTATGAAAAATGTAATAATTTTATTGAAACAATCCAACCTGCACACTCATATAAAGAGTAGGTAGACGTAGGAGTGGTTATAAATGTCTACAAATCACATACAAATTTCCAGAAGTAAGAGTGGTTATAAATGTCTACAAATCACATACAAATTTCCAAAATTGACTTGGGAAAGAGTGGGAGTGGGGTCTAAATGTTGGCAGGTGGCATACACAATCTTCCACTAGATTTGATTTTTCTTCTTGAAAAAAAAATTCTCATTACAATCAATAAAATTATAACAATATTGATGTTATTAAATATTTTTTAAATACATTATTTATAATTGAGAAAAAAAAAAAATAGGTGGATTCTAGTCATGCAAAGTGATAGGTGAATTTATTAACTGGTTTTTTGTAGGTAAAAAACATTCCATTTTATCTATTAATGTTACCTTGTAATAAAGGGTTGAAGTTGAAATCCAATAAAAATCTAGAAAAATAGAGTTTTTGAATTTATTTTAATTTCAATAAAATTATTATTAAAAATTTCATATGTCTAGAAAAAATTGAAGTCAAAAAACAAACTAATAGCTATAATCCCTGCCACTAATAATGTCCATAAAATTTATATTTTAAAAATATGTTAGATAATGCAAAATTGAATAATAAAAATACATCCAATAATTATAATCTTCATTATCTAACAATTTAATTATCTAATAATTTAATTATGCCCAAAGGCGTACACCTATTGATAATGGACACATTTAATATGTTTTTAGTACTTAATCAGTTTTGTATGGACAAGATTAAATATTGTTGGAATATTCTTATTCGTCCCAATAAATCAATGGTTGTGATTTCAACCACTAACTTCCTTACTATTATAAAGACATCCATTTACATGTTTATTTTTTTACTTTTATTTAATCATATTTAAAATTTACTATGATGGCTAAATTGTTGTGACTTGTGGTTGTGCTAGTTGTTTAACTATTAATTACTAAATTAAAAATTGTTTATATAGTTGATGAATAGTAATTACGTCGAAAGGGTATACCTATTGGAGATGGGCACAATTAATCACCTTTTAATCTAAAATTCTAATCCGATGGCTAACAATTGAAGATTAAATAATATGATTAATAATATTTTACTTGCTTACTTTTTCACATTTACTTAATATGATTAATAATTTATTGACCTAACTAGTGATTGTCAAGTTTACCTAATTAAAATGTCATATTGTTACACGTACATGTTTTATTTTAGGGATATATTTATGAATCTGAAGCAGCCCACTCTTGAATCTGAAGGAGAAGACTCTTAGATTCATCAACCACTCTTGAATGTGAAGCAACCGACTCTTGACTCTAAAGCGGTAGGTAGATAGACGTTCATCAACCACAACTTAAGTGGCTGTGCTAATCTCTATCAACATCCAGTATTGAAGACATTGATGTAAATATAATATTATCCATATAATTATTTATTACCATGTCATTCAGTACTGATACATATATACTAGTAAATATTAAATATTATCCATGTAATTATTTATTACCTTGTTACGCCGAAAGGCATATACCTATTGACAATGGGCACATTTAATGATCTTTTAACCTTAAACCCTAATCTGATGGCTATGCATTGAAGACGCTGGCATATTCTTAGTCGTCCTCCAAAATCAATGGGTCAGATTTATTGTTCATAACTTTCTTGCATTTATCAATGCTTCCGTTAACCTGTTTACTTTTTAACATTTACCTAATCATATTAAGAAATTACTGGAACACTATATGATTGCCACGTTTAAATGATTAACCTTTAAAATTACCACGTTCAGATTTCCTCAATTATCCTGGCGTTTCATGCTCTGTCTGCGCATTTCATTTTTCTGTTGGCTTTCCTCAGCTGTCCGCGCGTTTCAGCTGTCCGCGCGTTTCATTTTTTGCTGGCTTTCAGGAATCTTGACCGGCGATTCGAACTATACAATATTACGGTCGTGAAATTCTCGTGATGGTTCTTAA